>JAPWDM010000002.1:78204038-78719040 GCA_035578155.1 Brachynemurus nebulosus | reverse complement strand
ACATTCGGTAAAGTCACACATGTCCACCGACTCATAATAGTTCATAAATTAATTATTTGAAAGACATGTCTTATGATACAATTGATGTATTTATCTATTTTTTAATTTTTGTAATGAAAATATGCTTTGATAAAAAGATTAAAAAAATTAATAAATATTTACCTTAAGAAATTTTTCCAAATCCAATTTTTTTAAATATTTTGTTCGCTTTTGTAGTATTGTTAAGTAAAAAAAATGTTTTTTGCAAATAAACTCTAAAACTCTCCGTAAAAAGTCCATCCGTCAAAACGACGTCGATGTATGATTAACGTTTCTCGTAGACCAACGTATGATTCTAGGGTTAAAAAATAAAAAGATTGAGTGCGAAAACTATTATTTAGAACTTTTACAATCGAAAAGTTACCCTACTCCATTTTTGAATTTTCTCTAATACAATTAAAAATAATTCTCAAATATTTAATAAACAGTAGCAACGGTACTTATTAAATACTTTCAAAAATAAGTATCTACTGTTTTACACGTTTATGTTTACGCAAATTAGAAGAAAAAAAAATTATTTCAAATTTAATAATCCATAATCAAAAAACTGCTAATCAAATATTTCGAAAATCGTGTACAACACGCAAATCAACAATTAGTAAAACCGCTAATATTAATTTACAAATTAGGTAGATAACAAATTTTTATTACAGCCAAATGACATACATACATACTTATGTCTATCCGTCTATATCAAATTTTTATGGAAATAAAAATATTTTAGGAAAAAATTTATTTTTTTTTACAAAAAAAATTATTTATTACTTAATAAAACGTTAATTTTATAAAAATCTATTAAGTAAATTTGTAGTCAAAATATATATTATCAACAAACATGTTTGGATACATTTTTTTTTAGGTATCTATAAGGAAAAAAACTTCGGTAAACGGTAAAATCGAAGAATACAAGATGTAACAGAAAAATTGTATATTGGAACAAACGGAAGTTATTGTTTTGACTGGTAAAAACTATAGTGATGTCGGATAATTAATCGATTAATCGATTTAGTCGACTAATTTTGTTTACATATTTAATCATTTTTTAGTCGACTATTCTATTCTCGATTAAATGACTAAAATGATTACATTTTTTTAAATAATTAAAAACGACTAATTTAACAATTTTTATATATTATTTATTGTACTTCAAAAAATGAAAACTAAAAAAATTCCTACTTGTATGATTTTTCATTTTTATGTGATTAACATAATGTGCTAATTCATCTTTCTTTTCTTAAAAGAAAAATTAAAATTGCTTATAAATTACTCGAAACAGTGCTTATAAATTACTCGAAACTACTTCTTTCGATACGGTTGACATTCTCTTAAATTCTAATGCACCGATTTACTTGAAATTTGATACAGACCTTCTTAATACTATCAAAATTGGCTAAACGTAGGGATTTTTGGAATTTTTTTTTTTTTTTTGAAAATGAACGTCATTTTGTGAAAAAAATTTATTTTTTCGAATCGGCTACGTCCGGCTAATTCTACATCCTTGTTTATTGAGAATTAAGTAAAATTTTATGTTTCAGAGCACCAGGGGGGTTGGAATCACGTCAACCAGGAGACACCTTTTTTTTGAGTCCACACTGCCGGCTTGTACTGATTTCAATTTTGAATTTTTTTTTTTAAATTTTTATACATTTTTATACTTTTTAAATATCCATCAAAAATGGTAAAAAAAAATAGATACTAAAAATATTTACTGTTTTTTTTTTATTACGCCGGCGCCGCTAAAATCACCTCAAAATCGAGCCTTTAGACTAGAATATCCCCTTAATTGGAAATTTTTTAAAAATCGAAAAAGATTTGTGCAAATTGATGTGTGTGACGAAAGCACTGGGAACTGAATTAGTTTTTTTTTTAGCGAATTTCCAAAACTGGAAATTCAGCTATTACGGTAGGTGTCATGACGCGACGTAAGCCCGGGACCATAACAGAAATATTTTTAAATTAATGCAAAAATTTATAAGAGTTCACTCAAACAGGGTGACTGACGTATGGTATGAAATATATTGTAATTAATTCGGCCCTGTTTTATTAATTGTTACTTGATACGGGTCTGTGTGGGTCGCCAACATGCACGTAACGTCAAGTCGCATATAGGTAGTACAATCGCGCATCGGAATCATTTCATGTTGACCTTTAAATCGCTGGCAATAAGATGCCATAATTTCTTCTTCTCATGGCCTCGTCGCTGTTTCAGTCAAATGATCTCATACAGAATACAGTACACGACAAAAATATCTGAATATAGGTACCTACATATAACTACTTATTCAGTTAACCTACATATAGGTACCAAAACTTTTTTCTGCAATTTAATAATTTTTATTAGAAACCGATTGGATTCGTCGATTTCTTTTCTCTTGTTGCGCCATAGTTTTTTCCATACGCCCGGAAGTATTTGCCCCAATTACTCCATTATAATTACGCCACTGTATTTGGTTTTCTGTATCGAACTTTAATACTATATAAAGATTATGATCTGAAAAGAAACTCTTAAGGTAGTTGCTCCTTTTTCAACGGATTTTAACAAAACTTCTCTAGATATTTATTTAATTCAACACCAATAATACAAGCCTATACCGATTAAAATTGACTACCCCAATTTTGAGAAAAACGATTTCAAATTTATGTAATTTTAACATGGGCTCTTATGGGAAGTTGACATTCACACGATTTTTTTGAATGAAATGAAAACGTGTCAAAGGAATTTGATAAAAATTTAATATGTTATAAAATACAAACCATACTTATTTAATAAGAAACAAAAATTATTGACCGCGCCGTTTTTGAAAAATTATTGAAAAACATTATTTTACATCGTTTTTACAACGCTTTTTCAACAATGCTTTTTTGTTTTTTGTTTTTTTGTTTTTTGAGATATACTTTTATACCTGACTGTTTCGGGGGAACTGCGTTAAGCTGTGTTTTTTCTGGGGTGATGAGATAGTTACTCGAAAGCTAGCTCGTAATTTAACACTTTAGTGTAGTGAAAAGTCACGAGGTAAATTATTCCTCACATTTTATAAAATAAAACGACAAGACCTTGCAAAATCCCAAGGTTATTATAGCATGACTTCGGGTAACTTCAAAAATGTAAACTTTACCGCATCGGTGCAGCATCATGACTTTTTTGTGCGTCTAATACTACATGACGCGCTGCTGATGCTCTCTTGAAATTTGATGCACATTAGATGTTTTTGAACGGGCTATTGGCATCATTTAGCCTCTGATTTGGCTATAGATAAGACAATAATGTAGCATGATAGACTATAGATAATATAGCAATACAGTCCTTGTATAGGTATATTATCTTTGAATTTCAACTTGAACTTACTTGAAATTGAAAATATTGAAATTATTTGAATAAAACATATTACATACCTATTTTGAGTGCAAAATGTATTCAAATAGTTTAAACAATTTTAATCAAAGGTAAATGCATTCATCTTTTTAAACAATTTATTTTTCGGAATTATTCCTGTTGGTGTTAATACCTACATAATATGGCAAGTAGTTATAATTCTACATCATACACATGACATGCATCTTGGACACGCATCACCAAATTTCTTGATGCATTGTTTTAACGCATCAAATGCAAAAATGAACTTTTGATTTTTCGTTGTGATGCGTCTGATGCGTTTTTGAACTTTGGACTCTACCTCATGCAAGCAGTGATGCATTTTTGAAGTTAGCCTTATTTAACAATATGGCAACTAAACAACCAGTAGATGTGCACTTTTGTTGTTTACTGTACATACATCGAAATCTCCATTTCGTTCTCATACAATTCTCCAATTGTTCCGTATTAGAGTCCATACTCAGTCATAATTTAACTGTGTGCGATTCATATACATATAACGATATAACATACATATAAATGTATGTATGTATGTGTAATTCGTTAAGCTTTTTATCACTAATGTCGTGATCATAATTTTAGTGTTATTGCATAACAAAATGGTCATAAATTTTTAAATAAATACAGTATGTTTCAACAATAAGTAACCACATTACGTAATTCCGTAATTTACGTAATCAAAAAAAAAAAAAAAAAAAAAAAAAAACTAATTGAAAATAATCAGTGATACATAAACTTGAACTAGCATTTGTTTCGCTAAAACAAATTACAGTATGTTTACTCTAAAAATGCAATCAATTATTACGATCCGTTGAATTAGAATAAAATTAAATTACTCTAATTGTATTGAAATTTATAAGGGATCCTCCAAATAGTCTCAAAATTTGAGCGAAATGGGACTGATAGTAAGTATAAGATATTGATATTTAATGTGATTTTCCGGTTGCGATGAAATTCGTAAGGTACCATTTAGAAACAATTTCATCGAAAACGATCCAGTAGTCCCGAGGTTATACTACTTGATGAGATTTTTGGACACACAGGCAAAAAGCACGAAACCAAAATTGTTTAGGAAGCTCCGAAAAGTAAATTGTACGTGGAAATTTTCCACTACTTTAGTAGTCTTGGAAGCAAAAAGCAGTTTTAATCATTCAAATGAATTTCCAGATCGGAAATTCAGCTATTACGCTCATGTTCATGACGCGACTTGTACCCGGGACTATATGACAGAAATTTGTTTTGAGGTCCCGGAAAGTCATATATATATATATATATATATATATATATATATATATATATATATATATATATATATATATAACGTAATTCTATATATACATATATATGTATTTATGTATCAGCACGATAACGCTCGAGGGAAACATTCAATTCTTATGAAATTTGGTGAAAACAGTGGTGGTCCAAAAATCTTGGATGAGTTCTTCAGCCAGATATATTCGATACACGGAAGATATTTTTTTGGGCATTTTTCATGAAAAATTTCGCCAAAATTTCCCCAAATACAAAAGTTTTTCCAAATTTTTTTTTTCACCATGACAAAGAACGGAAAAGATCACATAAGATAGATTCGTTTTAAAAAAAAATCATTATCCTATATAAACGAATTTTCGAAAAGAACTGATTTTTAAAATCGACGATTCGCCATGTTATGCTGCGATAGAGATATTTTCTATTTGAAGGGAAACAACGTCCCAATCGTTTGATCGTTGTTTTTAAATATCAAATAAATGATAAACACCCGCTATAAGAAATATAACTATAGCCGACTAATATAATATGTATTTTAACCGAAGAGATATTTTATAGAGGTAAAAAATATAAACATGTATCATAGATAGATACATACAGCACACAGCACACACAGTGCACACAGTGTGCACAGCACAATAGTACTAACATACTAAATGGTAAAAGATGAAAAAAATATTATATTCAAGCAACAAACACAATGTTCAGGTTTTATATCTCCATTTAATTCTTTATGACTTTTGGTTAGTTATTCGACCGACCACCCATTTAGTACGTACTATAATACATAATACTTAACTCCGGAGACTTAACTTACTATATTTCTACAAGTACTAACTTACAAATATATGCGTGTGTATGTATGTATTTTATTTTTATCCGTATATTATTAATACGGATGTTTGCCGGCTTGCTCGTGTGTTTTTAAAGACTTTCAAACTCTAAAATCAGTGAAAAATTCGAAACATAGTTTCATATCCCATGGGAACCTTCAAATAATTCCACGAATTATTCCAAAAGATACTCAAAATCCATGTTAAATTTGTTAATTTTGTTTTATATCCCACGGGAACCCATAAGTTTCCAAATTATAAACGCATATTAAATTTAATTGGCTCAGTAATTTTATTTAAAATTTCTCGAACGGTTTTGCTGTGGTTATTAAAATACTATGTGTATGTGTTAGTTTTGAATCCACCGGGAATCTTAAACAGAAATAAAAACTCGTTTATTAAAATTTTTATTTTAAAGTTGGAATAGAAAAGCCAAAAACAATTTGAATTTTTCTTGGTTTGGTAGAATTCTAAAGAAAAAACTATTCCCAAATTTTGTGCTTTCGCCGCGGAGCCAATTGAGTATTTGAACTAGCTTCGTATGAATTTGATAGGTATCGTAAAAATATAAAAATAACTATTTTAAAGATTGAATCTGAAAAATTCATAAAATAGAGATATTTTTCCTCAAGTAAATACCCATTTAACACCATCTTACATTTACATGAAATGATAAAGAAATAAATAATGTCACATGATCTTACAAACGAAAAAGTGCGTATTTACTACACGAACAACTAAACATAAACTTATTACAGATAGGGTAATTTTGGGTGAGACGTGCCCTACGGAGAAGATACACCACTTACCGTAACGGTTACACGAAACGATTGGTGACACTGTTTTTTTAGTTTAAACTTTTGTGTATATAACGTAAAAGCCCCCATTATGGAACGGGTATCTAATACTGGAACAGTTTTGACATTTACATATTAATGAAGTTATTTCTGAATGAAACGTCTGATAACAAAAATTATTATTAATAGAATGTTTCCTTGCTTAGTTAAAGAAATAAATATGTAAAAGTCAAAACTGTTCCAGTATTAGATACCGTTCCATAATGGGGGCTTTTACGTTGATTCATAGATATTTTTCAAAATAGAAAACTTTTCAATCGTGTTGTGTGGAAGAGATGAAAATTAAATAGTATTCGAACATTAACAGAATGTAATTAGTTATGTTCTCCTAATACCACATTCTGATTCAAAAGCTTCGCTCGGTAATAATTAGATTTGCTATAGAAACTAGCACCCAAACATATGAAATTTGGGTTGGAAAAATTCTATAACGTAAATCCTATTGACTGGTCACTATATGGTATCGTAATTGTGCGAGCCCGACTCGCTCTTGACCGACGTTTTTTTATGGGATCCTTTGTTGCGTGACTTTTTTTAAAATAAAAAGTGGACCATCTCACCCGAAGTCACCCTACTAACTAGGTATATAAGTATATAAATATAGTAATCAGGCAGTAGTTAGCATATAAGCTGTTAACTATATTAAAAATAGTGATGTTATTTGATACGGGAGGCAAGTTTCTAGTTAAATACCTGTTACACCCACTTTTTTTCAGTCATTATCATCGTTACTTACTTAGTTACTTATATTTCACGATTTGAAGATCACGTGTTCAAAAAAAATCGTTGAATTTTTTTTTTATTTCTTCAAATAATAATGATTTTAGTATAGTTAGTGGTAAAACTACTACTAGTCTCGTATTTTAAAAACAATCTACTCGATATCAGTTAGAATAACGTAACTAACATATTAACAGTTAAACAGATATCAAATACAGATGGGTTAGAGATTGAAACCAATTAGAGATTAATCTACTGTGTTTACTGAAAAGAATTTACTTGAGATTAAACTAGAAGATGGAATTATATCCGACTTCAAAACAACATGAAACCAAAAAAAACTCTCAGTAACACAAATTTTACTACGGGAATCAAAATTTTTGGGAAAATTATACAACTATTTACTAGCTCACAAGTCTCTTCGTTTCAGAAAAAACTTCCCTTTCAGTGAATCCAAAATAAGAAGCAGAAAGTCTATAGTAAAATATTATTACATTTTAGCGAATTTCCAGAATGGAAGCTCGCTATTACAGCCACTGTCATGACGCGACTTGAACCCGGGACCATGGCAGAAATTTGTTTTGAGGTCCCTAGAAACCGAAAATAATATTCACCAAAATTTATATATATATATATATATATATATATATATATATATATATATATATATATATATATATATATATGTATATATATATATATATATATATATATATATATATATATATATATATGTGTCCGCACGATAACTCTCGAACGAAATGTCCTAGGTTTACGAAATTTGGTGAAAATGTTGAAAGTCCCAAACCGTTGGACAAGTTCGTTAGCCAGACACGTCGGATGCCAGGAACATGGTGTTCGTTCTTGCAAAAAATTAGTTTTTTGCCAAAATTTCCACTTATTTAAAAATTTTTGCGAAATTTTTTTACATCATTTAAACGACGAAAAAAATTACATAAAAAAGGTCTTTAAACTATTATTCTATGTCAACTAGTTTCCGAGAAAATTTAATTTTTATAAAAGGGCATTCGCTATGTTATGCAGGATGCTGCGACAGGGGTATACCTATATGCATAATTATATGAAAGAATGTGTTTGTGGTACAGGAAGATAGACTGTATATAAGTCATATACGTCATACATATGTATACATATGTTTGTATGTTACTTATATGCCGTTTTTTAGGGTTCCGAAGAAAGTTCTATTTTTTAGAGCTCCGAAATAAATCTCCCGAGACTATAATAGAAATTTGTTTTGGGGTCCCTAGAAACCAAAAATAATATTCACTAAAATTTATGTATTAAATTTATATTTAGTCCCACACCGTTGGACAAATTCGTTAGCCAGCCATGTCGGATGCCTAGAACATGGTTTTTTCGACCATTTTTCGTGAAAAAAATTAGTTTTTTGCCAAAATTTTCTAAAGTTAAAAATTTTTTTCGACATTTATTTACACCATTAGAAAGAGGAGGAAAAATCACTTAAAAGGGTGAAAAATCACAGAAAAACGGATTTTTATAAACGGAAATTCGCTATGTTATGCAGGATGCTGCGACAGGGGTATTTAAGCATTAGAGAAATGTCTAAAAACAATTCTTTAACTCTGAACAGATTTCTTGTAGCTTGGAATCACTTTCGCCATTATTAAGAATAATATTAGGTCGTATAATATGAAATGTCGTTTTCCGATCACTTGGTCCAGAATGAAATTCAGATAAGTATTGACACTCAGGGCTGGATCATCGTACAGGCAAATGAAACAAATGGCTATAAGGATCCGGATTTTTCAAGCTTCCGGTTGTTAAACTGTCTATTTGGAATATTTGAATCAATATTTAAGATTTGTTTTCATTTTTCACATTATTTTAATTTTTTTAGGGACGGGAGGATGCCTGGCGCTAAGCAAAAAATATCTAGGACCCAAAAGTGGATTAATCCATCCCTGTCATTGCGTTAATATTTCTGATAAAAGATTAAAAAAAATCACTTTTGAAGAGAGTGTAAAAGAAAAACCTGCACACCCATAACCACTTGAATTTGTCAAGGGAAACTGAAGGATTTAGACACGCTCACCTTACCACATCAGCAAACTAAAGTTAAATCGCAAAAAAATCGAAGTATTCAATCATTAGCCTGGGCGTCAAAAGTCACATTTTTTTTTTTTGGAACATAAAATTGATATAAAAGTTAGGAAAAAACCGACAAAAATCATCATCATCGCCGCCGAAGAAAGAAGCTAATAAAATATATTTTAAAATGTAATTTTTTAATGAAGGTGTGAAGAGCACATTTATGGCAAAGATGATGACAGTTAAAATCGTTATAATAAAAAAAATTACATACATACATAAGTAGATACATATTCAATACTTACATACAAGAAGTAAAATTTATTAAATACGAAAGCCAATGTCCTATAAGTGACCTTGCACCATGTAGGTTCGGCCTTCGTTCAACCAAAAAAAAAAAAACCGAATATCAAAATGTAATGTCTATATGTAAAAAATTTACATACTTGTCAGTGTATGTATGTACCTTTACGTATAAAAATAAAGACCAACATAATTTGTTGTTTAATATAAAATGTCTATCATTGATTTGTAATAAATTTATTCATATGTCATCAGAAAAAAATTAATCCTCCCTGAAAATGCCAATTTTTTTTTTTAAATATATCGAGTCATTACCGCCGATTTATCGTAAGCGACACTTTTATCGAAATTGAGATTTTTATTGCAAGCAACATTTTAAACTGTAACGGACCAAGCAGTCTTAACGTTTTTCTCTAAAATTCGTTAATTAACGAGTTATAGCAACTGCTTAGTTTATCGTTTTGACATTTTAGCGTAATTTTTAGGCGTAATAAGATTAAGACAGCAGAAATATCGCAAGCGCCATACAAATATTTAAAAAATCCTTCTCCTGTAAAATTTGATATTTGTCAGTTACGCTAAAACGGCGATAATGGCTCGATATACATAAAAAAAATTTTTTAACTAATTTTAACTAATAAGTTACTATTAATCTACGAGAGAGTACCATATTTTTTCATTCTAATTCGACTATTTGTATATGTATTAGTCTGACTTATTGCATAAAAGTCTTAAAATTTCATAGTGGTTCTTATTCTTTTTGAATTAACAAAAGTATATTATTATTACTTTTCCTTCTAACTTAAGGAAGTACCTCAAGACATTCGTAATTCATAATGAATTGCTTCCAGGAGTTCATTCCTGGATGATTTGAAGCAATTTTAAATAATACTAGGAGCATCTATATGAAACTTCTAGGAGCTGCTGATTGGTTCTGTCCTCCACGAATAAAGGTCTGACTTAAACCAGACTAGTTTTCGTGAATTTTACCTAAGTAACTTTCAAGAAGTGCTGACTGGAGGTATCCCCCCCCCTCCCTAACCAGCGATCTGACTGGTGGTTCTCACTTCTTTACTCCATAGACTTTCAAACTTTTTCACTATATAGGTAACTTTGAAGGTCCACCGTTATGGGGACCTTGAGGATTTGACCTCGAATGTCGTAAGCTCAAGGACTATTAATTTACCCCCTTCTCATTTCTTAAAGTCTTCTTAACACTAAAGTAGTTATTGAGTTTTTTCTAAAATTATGTGATGCAATATATCGAATAAAATTGTTAGTGACGTTTAAATATATTTATTGTGAATGAAAAATTTGGGACAAATTATTGAAATGAAACCGGATTACAAGGAAATTATAAATTTTATCGAATGTTATCATTTATTGTAATAACTTATTTTATGTTTCAGTATTGGATTGGATACTATCAAATTGTAAATATTTATTTTTGAAAAAAGAAAAAAATTTGTATGGAAATATTTTAAATACATTTACAAATTTTTTTGAAATAAATTTTTTGTTATTTATTTTTTGTATCGTTTTTAAACAAATATTTAACCAATTCAAAATAATAAAAAAATACATTTACTTAAATTATGAGTACAAAAGTGCATTCAAATATTTGCAAATTTTGCACAAAAGTTTGCGGTACGGATGTAGCCGGATGTTTATATAAAAATTTATCATATTTTTAAGAAAATTCAAAGAAAAAAAAGTAAAAGTGCTTGAAGCAACAGAATAATATGTAAATTGCCTTACTGATTTGCTAGGACTTTTGGAAATTTTAAAAAAACTGCTTCTCACCTTAAAATCCAAGAAATCTTCCCAGTTCTGGAAAAAAGAAGAAAACAAAAATTAGTTTTCAGTCAAAAAAATTTATAATAACATTCACAATTTTTATTACAAATTTTTTTTTATACCAAATTTTTTTTGCCCGCAATAAAAAAATAACATTGTAACAAAAATTAAGACAATGAAGTTGACTGCTAAGTAAAAGGTTACCCAACCGTAGCGTCTAATAGCTGTGTTCGTAGTATTTATTCAGTTGTGTTTTATTTTGATACGAATTAAAATTGTATTACAGTCATGACTGATAGTGAATATTAACAAATATTATCACTTACTATTTCAAATAAATTTGGGTTTGTCCAACGTTAATTTGTTACCTAGCGTTTTTGTTAGTTGACAGTTCTTCTCGTTAAATTGCTTTTAGGCAAGAAATTTGAGTTGTAGAAAACATAAATTTATTCAGCAAAAATATAAAACTCAAGTGTAATACGGTGAGACAATTTAACGAATAAAATAAATAAATTAGTATAATTCATAAATAAATTGTTATTCAGATATTTTGTTGTTTCACATTTCCGTTTTCGTATATCATTTTTAGTGATGTACGTATTTCCATTTTTGCAACCAACGAGTTGCTATATTTGACATTGTTTGATTTGATTGATTTTGATCCAAAATAAAAGGTTTTTAGTTTCTTTTGTTTATGAAAAATTTTTTTTAAATTTTTTCATTTTTTATTTTTATTGATTTTTATATTCTTGTCTTGATAATGGCATTTTGAGACACCGAAACCGGTCGACATGTTGAAGATTGGTTAAAAAATTCTGTTTGGTTTTTTGCTGGTCTTAATATTGAGGTTTATCGCCAAATAAAGTCAAATAATGAAATTACAAGTTTAGTATAATTCATATTATTATTTAATACATTGTTACTATGGTTCTGAAATCAGTTAAATTTACCAAAACAAATTTTTGTTTCATTGTTATTGTGTTTATCTACAATGAAATAATGACCACTGAAATGTTTTGTACCATTTCTTTTTCGCTGTAAAAATCTATATTTAACTTTTTTTTCATGGTGAAAGTGAAAAAAACAGCAATATTCTAATGGGACTTGATTCACTGGGAGTTAAATTGTCATTATTAAAAATTTTGTAAGTGTTCCAATATAAAAATTGAGATTTACTGTTCGTATTTTTGCATAAGAATCAAAAATTACACCACCCAGTTTTTTTCGATCGAAAATTTATCCAGTTTGGTTTGTTTCAACATTTTTTTTCGCAAACCCAACCTCCTTAAAGTGCGTAATTTCGTATAACGGTGATAATTTTTTCCAATGATTTACGCATAATAATTAACATCTACAACATAGTATGTATGATTTTTAGACTTGAAAAAAATCGAATATTGCCAAAGGTGTCGATTGCGATTACAATATTATATACTTATTGATCGTCTTTTATACCGTAAAACCGTCTAGACCCGGACACTTTTTTACATTTTTTGGTTAATTTTATATTTATACATGTTTCTTTCATAGATATCACGAATAAAAGTATTACCATTAGAAAGAGTGTATATTATTTGTTATATACCTGACCCACTGGTTTCATTATAAGTAAAAATAAAAAAAAATAAAATAATAATTAGTAAGTGTTCGGGTCTACACCCCAAATGCGTCTTGACCCGGACACTTACTTAAATTATGTAATAACATGCAAACTAACCTCTCCCGTCGGGTTTAGGACAGTGTTTTATATCGTCTGATGCCTTTGAACCTGTCAAAGACTTCAAAATATTTTGTGGGAAAGAAGAGGGGGCAATGCATAGTATGCCTCTCTATAAAGTAAACATATGATATGACTCCAGAAGGAGGCATAAACCGCGTAATTCTGGGGGGAATATTAACGTATGGACAGTAGGAGTTACAACTGGTACGAATCGCGGCCATAGTGTAATAAACTGATGTGTCCGGGTCTAGACGGATATATGTATATAGCATGTATTTTTTTATGTATACATCGAATATAACTTCGAACATCATTCAATGATGCGCGATAAAATTCTGAACACATACATGTCAAAACTAAAACAATATAACAATTATGACGAAAATGACATGTCTAAGTTAGACACACATTTTATTTCTTTGAAAAACTGTAAGATAGTAATCCCGTAAAATGAGATAGTAAATGTTGCAATCCGTAGTTTTTATTGGTACAGCTGTTTAGAGAATATTTTTCTCTCTCTGATGACGTCAATAGAAATTATTTAATTTGAAGATTGGTTCACAGTGTCCGGGTCTAGACGGTTTTACGGTACCGTTTATAATAATAATATATTAGATGCATAGCGAGAATTTACACAGTCAACTCCATAGGCATATATTTACTTATTTAATCAATGTTTTTCTATCACACGATAGACACATATAGGCGCAACCACAGGCGCAACATATAATTAGCGACGTTTTTTTACTTAGGCACGTTCAACAAAAACATTATTCGTAAGACTACGGACTACGCATTTTCTGCTAAATTATTAATGAGTATTGATGAAATTACTATTTAAGGTATTAGTATTTCTTCCGGTTGTTTAGAAAAGTTGTAGAACTGGAAACAATTAGGGTATAAATCGGTGCCTATAGCTAAAAGGCGATATAATCACCTATTTTTTGAAATTATAATTTAGGTCCGTTTGGCTTAACACGACACAATACCGCAGGTGCGGGTGCGAATGTTTACGAGTTTTTGGATCGGAGGTTTCGATTAACAAAGTCATACGGAACCCCTATTTTTTTTACTAGATGTAATTTTAAAGAATTTTTTGTTTTCTTCTAATCAAATTTCATCCAGTGTTCCGTTTCTATTATAAAAAAATACCTCTGTCGCAGCCTCCTGCATAACATAGCGAATTTCCATTAATATTAGCTTTTTTCTCGGAAACTAACTTGCATAGAATAAAAGACAAAAAACTTTTTTTATGTGATTAGACGAGGTGCTAGGTGACATTGAGTATATATATATAAATTTTAGTGAATGTCATTTTTGGTGTCTAGAAACCTCAAAACAAATTTCTGTTATCGTCCCGGACTGAAGTCGTGTCATGACAGTGGCTAAAAAGAAAAAATATATTCAGCCTAGTTTAAAATATTTTTAAAAATGCTATAACATAATAACAATTTTCTAAATACTTAACATATTGTGTGTTTTTAGTAATGATTAGTAAACACTAATTATTATTAATAAAATAATTAACCTGTTCTAATAACAAGTTCATAAAATTGTTAAATTATTTTATAACTTTTACGAACCAGATAGATATATAGAAATATACAAAACCTATAAACACAGTATGTACACTAATTGCTAAACTATTCTTTATACTTATATAAATAAATAAATATACATTTATACATATGTGTACAGTTTACGCCATCAGAATTTGCATTCTATTGCCAATTGGCAAACTCTGCTGGAGCGATTTGTATGTAGTTTTTTTTTTTTTTTTTGGTGTCTTATCAATATGTTGTATCAAATAATAATTAATTACTCTTTGAATTTCTTTTTGCAAACTATTTCAAAATCGTGTAAATAAATCTGTCATTCATAAAAATTTAATATCTCCGGTGTGTTTCGTTTCGCCTGACTTATTTACATTACCCACGGTGGTAGGTAAAAGATTGTTATCTTTTAATATTATATCAAAATTTATAGTCAATTTTCAAATGTAATTTGAAATCTAATTATGTTTATTACTAACTGGTTGTACTGAATTTGACTTACTACCCCTGGTATTTGACTATATCTAATGCAAAAAATAATAAGTGGTATGCATAAGGTTGAGCACTGTGAGACTTTGCTCAAGTAAATATGAATAATTATGTTGTTATATACACACACATATACACGCAGTATGTGTACCTATACAAAATTTTATTTCAAAAATATAGTTTCTACTATCCTTTTTCAATATATTAGATAGCAGATCTAGTGAGAGATAGCTATATTACGGGTTTGTCCAAAACATAAATTTATGTTAATGAGTCATTTCCAGTTGTCGTTCTTTGCACTATAACAACATACCTATTATTCAAAACGGGGTGTATAAGAAACACGTGTAGTGAATTGGAAAAAAACCGATAATTTCTTGTCATTACTGCTATTAAGTATTTATAGTTTGAAAAAAGTTGTATTTGAGTTTATCATAAACTGCTATTAATTATTAATAGTTAATGTTAAAATTGATAATAGGTACTATTTAGTAACAAATTTTATAGGTTTGTACGTTAATTTTTCTATCGATCCTGACAGCGGGGTGAATAGAAATTTACCATATTTTACAATTTTCTGCTAAAATGAGAAAAAAAAAAAAACTAAATGAATTTTCATAACAGTAAGACGAAACAATATGCTACTAGAATCAAAATTAGTCTATTATGAAAATCGAATGTAAAGGTTAAAAATGATCCGATTGCTTCCGTTTTACGGTACTTAATTTACTCTAAAAAAAAATGACTCTTTAGACAATTTTTGTCTGGCATCTAACATCTAAATCTAAAATCTATTACCTACATAAGTACTGTGTTTTATCATCAAAAACTATACCATAAAAATTTTTGACAAAAACGATAAAAATTCAAAATATTTTAAATACTTGCTTTTACACTCCTATTAACGATTGAATAAAAAAAAAAAAAAAAAACGAATGTATATACTTAATTCTGAAAAATAAAATGTGTGTAATTTACATGAGAAACTGATTATTTCACAGCAAGCAATTTAGTTCCGTCTTTTTAACGACATACATAGTTTGAAATATATACATAAAAATGTACCGTATGTCTTATGTACATTGGTTTTGCACCAACAGTTTCTGCAGTGAGAAGTTCGTACGAATCATGTGCAAAAATGTCCAATCAAATCCCATATCATACTGTTTAAAGCCATGTTAGTCTGTCAAAATTGGATTGACAATCAGAACATACTAATTCATTTGATAATATAAAAAAAAAAATGGGGAAAATCAAGAAACTCCTTCAATTTTTTTGTGTGACGCCCAAAGTGGCGCCCTCGGCACCATGAAAAATGTCGCCCCTGCAAAAAAAAATTGCATCAACTTTTTACTAAAAAAACATGACGAGCAAAAAAAAATAGTATATTGTGCAATAAGTGTGGGAAATTGTCGATTGCCCAATCAATTTTAATCGGAATTGGCTCGTACTATTGGTATTAAATTAAATAAATATCTAGAGAAGTTTCGTTAAAATCCTTTGAAAAAATCGTTTTATCGATCAACTACCTTAAAGTACGAATTTTTCAAGCCTCGTGCTTTAAAAGCTCAACTTGATTGTTTTATACTATACATTCAGTACTTGAACTACAGTAAATCCGGTTATACCAAGACATATGGTACTTATACACGGGTTAATAAAGTACATATATGGTTATAATGGTTAATAATATACATATTACATATTGATAATATGTATTATAATATACGTAAATTTATTCTGCATTTAAACAAATATTGATTTATAAATGAATTGAAATGTAATCATATTAATAATAATTATGCAACAAATATTGATATTACCAATATACTTATCTGTATACATTACAGCATACATATACAAAGTGTTTCAAGTTACCAAAGATATACACTGTTAAAAAATTTTACAACATTTAATGCTGACATTTAATTGCCAACATTAAATATTGTAAAACTACATTTCGAAATGTTGAGAACATTTTTCTATGCAAAATTACATTGTAGAATATTTTACCTTACATTTCGGATGTAATTTTACACCACTCAATGTAAATTGATTACGTATGACATGTAAAATTACATTGTCAACTCAACTGACGCTGTCAATTGCGCAAAATCAATCACGTGATACTAGTAATTTATATCCAAAAGACCAGTAATTTACATACAAAGACAGTAAATTTACGTTTCGAAATGTAATTTTACTATTTTAACATGTCAAACGCCACTTTTATATGTAATTTTAGTATCAAAGTATTTAAAATTACAGTGAAAATTTATTTTTACACAAAATTTCATATTTTGCAACAAAATTATTTAAATTTACTAACACATTTTAATTTTCAAGACACATATTTTAAAAAATTACCATATTTTTTATTGTAATAATACATATTTTTTTAACAGTGTACCTATAAATTTCAACATCGAAATAATATACAGGTAAAACCATTTTTTATGCGGTGCATAAGGACCGCATAAAAAAATCACACAAAAAAAATTATATTCAAAAATATCATAAATAGTTATAAAAAGATTACTTCGGTACAGATTGTAAAAAAAAATTTCATCGAAGATACATAACTCAAAACGTTCAAAACCTCACGATTTCCTTAGAAGTTGCTTTTCTAAACAAGATAATATTATGAAAATTACAGATTGTAAAAAAAAATTTCATCGAAGATACATAACTCAAAACGTTCAAAACCTCACGATTTCCTTAGAAGTTGCTTTTCTAAACAAGATAATATTATGAAAATTGTGAAAAATACATCTCTAAAAAAAACTAAATAATGCTTATATTCTTATGCAATGTACTGTGATTAAATGCTTAAAAATCATTAAAAAGTATTTTTATCAAAGAAAGTTATTATCGTTAACGTTTAAATTTCTTACTTTCTCTTGATTTTGATTCACATTATGCATTTTAATGACCACGACAAAAAAATATTACACAAAAAATGATCGCATAAAAAAAAGTTTAGCTGTATCAAAGTGTTAGTTGATGTTTTTACTCCTGAAACAAAACGTTGTTTTAAAAGCGTCCATCAACTACGAATCTTGATCGGAGGAGAAAGGGACGAATTATGTGAAAAGTTGGACTGAGCCACATAAGTAGGCTGTAGAAGAGGGGTGAGGGAGGGGGGGTGGAAGTCAGAGTTAAGTTACGTATGAATAAAAATATGGAAATTTGAATGTTTTCATTTTGCGAAATGTTGATATTTTTTTTTTTTAGAGCACACCAAAGAAAAGTGACCAACAAACACTAATTAAAGAAGATTGCATAGTTAGCATGTAATTACTAACATGAAACACACTGTAGCGTACATATATTTTTCAATAAGGTTACAAGTGTAAAAATCGTTTATTTTTTCGTTGCACCTATCTATATAATACGTGAATATGTATAATAATAATCCACCTGCATAAAAGGAACGGTACTTTGCATCTTAAGAACATATTATAAGTATACATAATGTTATAAAAATGTTCCTATATTATATTGGTACAGTATTATCCGAAATGTTGACAAAAAATCAAAAACTTACGTAAGTATTTATTTAACTAAATGGGATTATCGTTCCTAGAGTGAATGCGGGAGGGATGCCGCACATTTTGAAAACACTTGATCATTCTTAAAGTATGCATTTAATTGATTTGAAATTTGGTACACAATAAATGTAAACATTGTTCTTTAACAATATTTATAAATAATTTTAAATTTTGAGTCATAAAGGATTCATAATTAACATTTTTGTAGAGGCTGCAAAGCGGCGTCTCTCCCACACCTATGGGAGAGATGCCGCATAGTTCATATTAAAAATTTTGCATTTTACACACATCTCCATACATGATGCATGCCATATGTAACCATTTTTGGCACTTTATACATCTTAACCAGTCAAATTTTTTTTGTTTCTGAGTACCTACCTTTCAAAACATTCAATACACAGGCAGTCATCATTATTTTCGTTATCTTCACTAATATGAGGGCTCTTCCGGATCCATTAATGGATCTTTTATATTTACTTGGCATAATTTACAGTCCAAAAAAAAAAATTGCAAAATTAAGGTATATAAGTCTATTTTTTTAACATGTAATATGATGCGGCATCTCTCCTTTTTGTTGGGATAGATGCCGCATGTTGCTATAGCAAGCATAGTGTGGAATTCCAACCTAAAATTTTATACAGTACTTTTAAAATATACCTAAATTAATAACAAAACTCATTTTCATTAGAACAATGAAATATACATCCTTAAATTCTAATGAATTAAATGCTTGATAAAATATTATGTTAAAAAACTTACTTTTCAATAATAAAAAGTTGGATAATTACTAAACTGATGGACTAATCATAAATGTTACCATATACAGCTTAAATAGGTAACTTATTTTAAACATATAATCCATTAATAGCGCTATCTATCAATCAACCGATGAACTATGGCTACTGCGGCATCTCTCCCGTGCTTACCCTATTAGCAACCATGATGGAATCGCAGAGAAGTGTACATTTGAAATCAGAATCACATTGTACAAGGGGGGCTATCAAACTTCGCAATCGCGAATTTCGGAGAATATTATATTGTAGAGTATATATATGTTGTACAATAAAGTCCCCATCAATATCGTAATGATTTAGGAAAATTGAACGCCTAAAAGTTACGAAAAACATAGCATGTACCTTATGTATCAGTAGCATACTAATAGTGGTGTATAGCCCAGTGTGTAACTTATGGCTGGAGGTCCCAGTTTCAAATCCACCCGTCTCCAACATATTCTTTTTTAGAAAAAAAAATTATAATATTCTTTCAAGAAAAAAAAAAGATTGTAACATTGTTTACAGTAATTACACGTTGTACAATATTACAAAAATTAAAGAAATGAAAAAATTTAAAAAAAAAAAAATTATATTGGTGTGTAGATTTGAACCTAGTACCTCTCAGTAACACCTCCACTTTACACACTGCGCTATAAGAAGCTATTTGAACAATAGAAACTAATTGAAATATAAGTTTATATTCTAAAACAAAGGCACATTATTATTGTTACAACTCCACATAGGTGTTCCAACTTTTTTACTTTCCACTGTACTTTACAAAATATTATGTAGCAGAAACTATGGCAGAAACATAAATTGAAGTCTTGTAGAAAGCCGCTACGTACATAAGTACGTCTGCTCAGTTCGTTTGTATCTTGTGTCTCAAAAAAGAACATTTTTTCCGTGTAGCAATTTTTTTTCTTGTACGTTTTTATTTAACTTGTCAGTTTTTGTTGTTGCTGTTTTTTTGGACGATAACGGGACAAAAAAAAAATTGCTCACAATGACCTGAACTGATACTCAGCGCCGTGTCAAGTGATGCAGCGGCAGTGAGGGTTAGTAAAAAAAAAAAAAAAAAAGTTGATCAGAAGCGAGCCATGCTCGCACAATTAGGGTTCTATATAATTAAAAATTTTACTATCGAAAAAAGCCCATAGTTTTTCGGTAGTCTGTCACTCCATATTCACTAATTATATTAAAATTAAAATTTTAGATTTAGAAATCTAGAAGATCAGTGATAAGAGAAACGGCCATTACAACTCGATCAAAAATTAAATTTTTGCTTCCGAGGCTACTAAAGTAGCGGAGTGATCACTTTTGAAAAATAAAAATTTTTCCCACCAAAATAAAATTTTTTACGCACAATTTACGTTTTAGAGCTTCCTGAACAATTTTGGTTTAGTGTCTGTCCCTTTGTATGTCGCCAGTATTGCACCAAGTGGCATTATTCTGAACTATTAAAGTATCTAATAAAATTTTCAAAAATTATGCAATTTGGTTCCTAGATGGTCCCCTATGAATTTAATGGAAATCGGGGGAACGGCAGCATGTCATTCCATTAAATATACTAAATTGCACCAAGTGGCATCACTTCTGAATTATTCAATTCTTTTTTATGCAATTGTCAGAAATTATGCGGTCTGGTTCCTAGACGGTTTCCTACAAATTTCATTGCATTCAGAGTAATAGTATCCACGGCGTTACCATGAAATCAATCCCATTAAATGTCAATATCTTATTTACTGCTAGTCCCACTTCGGTCAATTTTTTTATGAATCGTTTTGTTTATTTATTTATATTAATTTATATACGTATATTAAATTATACAAAGATAATATATTGGCAATTAAATTACCAAGGTGCTTTTTTATAATCCTCAAAAGTATGTAGTTCTTTCAAATGATTCAATTTTCGGCCAAGATGACCCCCCGCCTCCCCGGCCATTTTAACCCAACATAATTTTTTTTCGAATCGTTTACTCGCGATATATGTACACGTCATTAAGACCTAACCTTATACCAAATTTTAAATTTCTACGTTACATAGTTTTCAAGAAAAACCTCTGTGATACACAGGCGGACCAACATGAACCTATAAAGGTTCCATTTACTCTTTTTATGGTACGGGACCCTAACCAAAAAAATAACATTCAAGTGAAGCGAATAACATTATTTTTTTTACTGTACTGCATTTATTTTGCAAGTAGGTATACATTACACAGATTTATTTTTGTTCAAAATAAAATTCAATAAGATTATTTACATGGAAGTAAGAATTTTTTTTTTTGTAAACAATTTTATTTCAATAAAAACAATTTCTTTTATGTAAAAAATGTACAGAACGTGGATTGAAATTCAGATAAGTGAGAAATAAATATTTTACATGAATACGATACTTTTTCTACGACCACAGGCGATCGATTCAAAAGCGTAGATCGGTTGTTGCTAATAATCAAAAAGTCTTCTGGTAAAAGTCAAAATAAATTATTTCGAAGTGTATTTATGTATTTATAAAAATTCATATTAGAAAATATGAAAATTTGATATAAATAAATAAAATTGAATACAAACATTTTTTAAGGGGAGATTCGCTAAAAAAAACATCAAAAATCGAACTTTCTTATTATTCTTCTTTTTTATACAAATAAATATTTTATTAAAATACCCCTGTCGCAGCATCCTGCATAACATAGCGAATTTCCATTTTTAAAAAATTAGTTTTTCTCGGAAACTAGTTGACATAGAAGAATAGTTGAAAGACCTTTTTTATGTAATTTTTTCTCCTCTTTTATTTTTTGCAGGAACAAAAACCATGTTTCTGGCATCCGACGTGTCTGACTGAAGAACTCGTCCAAGAGTTTGGGATTTCCAAACATTTTCGCCAAATTTTGTTAAAGTAGGACATTTTGTACGAGAGTTATCGTGCGGACATAAAATTTTAGTGAATATTATTTTCAGTTCCAAAACAAATTTCTGCCATGGTCCCGGGTTCAAGTCGCGTCATGACAGTGACTGTAATAGCTGAATTCCATTCTGGAAATTCGCTAAAACTAAATATCGCGCGTACTCTTTCTCAACCTCGTATCTGAAAAGTCCCAATTTTTGGAGACACGAAGGAAACGTATTTAAATCTGTGTTTTCCTCATTATAAACTCAAGATTTATGCTAATTACACCCTTTGATGTTGGCTACTTACATATATAAATATATATAGATAAGTATATAATATATAAATACAATATTTAATATTTTTTGTGTCCTAAAACATACAGTTTTTGATATACGAGGTATAGAAAGAGTACGCGCGATATACGGTATTGTTTCTACATGGGTTGAAATTATAAAAAAAAAAAAAAAAAAAAAAAAAAAATTTAAAAAAGAATTTAAAAATGAGCTGAGTATAAATGGCCTTGAAGTCAACACTGCAAGATTTTTCCACCTTGATGGTTCCTGGAGTTTTGAAATCCCCAGTGAACCAAAATAAAAATAAAAAACCAGCGAGATATCGCATTTTGAAAATTTTCAAAAATCACCGCTTTTTCGCGACCATAAACAGCTACCATTTTGAAAATATATTACGGAACCAAAAGATCCTACTTATTGCCAAAATGATGGTATCGAGGAATAATAGGTACTTTGATTTATGTCGATATCTCAAATAAGTACTTCCGAGAAAAAAGCATTTAAAGTTTTCTTTTCTTTTAGTTGAATTATAGTAAAGTGCGTGCACTAAAATGCCCACAAGTTTTTGACTTTTTATTTTTTTGAAATAAAATTTTAGGAGAATATTTCTAACACCTTAAGAAACATAATTAGGGAGAAAAAAATCGTTTTTTTCTTAGCGAATCTCCCCTTAAGATAATTAGAACGTTTCTTTAACATATTTCTATCTCGTTACAGCAAGATGAGTAAGTCAATGAGTTCTTGACATTAATTGATTGTGATTTTGTAACACGGTATCTATGTATCACGAAATTGTGACTGTTTAATTAGGTAAAATATGAAAGTCATAACTTTACCGTTTCTGCTGTAATTTATTGCTTTTCTAAATGTATTATTTAAAAATGGTAATTTTTTTTTGAAAGGTATGCATAATAAGTACTTACCAAAACAATTTTACAGATAATTGTTATCGTGACATTAAAATGAAAAATTGTTTTTAAAATGTTACTTACTTAAAAGATAACGATAAACAGAAATTGGGTTAAATAGTTTTGTGGGTGAGTCGTATGCACATCGCTGTCGTACGATTAAAACCGTAGTGTGCACTTGGCCTTAAAACACACCAAAAAAAAAAAAAAACAGTCGATCATTACATAAATTTTTTTGTATCTGACAGATAACATTTTACCCCATAAAAATAAATTTGTTTGGGCTGGATAATCCATAAATTTGACGTATACTACATGGCGATTTACCAAACATACAAAAGTGGTAAGGTTAAAAAATTTTCGTGCCTACTCAGTCTCACTCTACAAGCATAGTTTTTTTTTTATTCTTTTAATCGATTATCAATGTAATCACATAAAATAATAATAATAATAATAATAATAATAAATATCTGTGATATTTTGTTATGCCGCTGTGGGCCTGTTGTTATGGCTCCACAGCGGTATTGTTTTAACTCCTTATTGCGTCGCTGGTCGGCCTGTGGCCTCCCAGCGACGTAATAAGATTTATCTGTGATCTATTGTGATAATTGTCTGTGATGTTTGTGTATTTCTAGTCAGGTTCCTCCACTCCGAGGCCTTTACACCTCGGAGGGAGTCGCAGCGATGGTCTTCAGGCCTTGGTGACCGGACGCTATGTCTAGTACTTATCGTACCGTCACCAAGGACTGTCCGCTCTTTTTAAGCCCTGGGATGGCAGGGCCCATCGATGGATTTTATTATTTGTATGTTTGTCCGTTGTCTAGTGCATTTATGTGTTCCTGTCTTTACGTGTTGTTTTTATTTTTACTGTTTGGCGGCGCATGCCCTTAGTAGGCGATGCCGCCGGGTGCTGCTGACCGCGCCATCCACCGGCAGCAGTACCCCAATTTTAACTAAAAAAAAAAAAAAAAAAAAAAAAAAAAAAAAAAAATAATAATAAATATAATTATTTTTAAATATTTGATCACGAAATGTTTTAACAGCACGAAACCAAACCAAAATAAAAATAAAAATTTTAAAAAAATGTGTACATATTGGGGAGATGAAGATAAAAGATATTTGGAGCTTTAGAGATCAGTTTCGATCAAAAATAATCATTAAAGTCTTAATATTAGTAAATAAAAACACTTTGCTTTGCAAAATACCATTTTTACTGAATATAAAAACTCTTATGACATGTTTCGGTCAATATGACCATTCTCAAACGTTCGAGAAAACATGCTTTTACGTTTTTTTTTAATAAGCATAATGACGTCATTAGATTAAAAATTTTCTTGTTCTCAATTCAAACTTTATGAAAGTGATTTAGATAGGTGAATTTTTCAATTTTGCTATTAAAATGATAAAATTTCTTTTAGAAATATGATTAACCTTTCCGATACCATGGGTAAAAAAAATCATCATGATACCATGGGGGTAACTCACTTACCCCATATTTTATCTGCAATTATATAGTTCTAATAGACATATATTTAAAAAAATTATTTTATTTATTGGATATTTTTATTGTTGTAAATAGTTTTTTACATCCTGTAATAAAAAAAAAAATGAATTTTATATAAATTGAAAAATATAAATTGTCAACTGACATAAGCTCTAATCGGAACAGTAGCCATTATTATTGTTCCTTATTTGTATTGAGAGATGTCGCTAAAATCTCATAGTATAATAGTGCATAGTATAGGTAGTATAGTGCAAATAAAGCCTGTGATAAATGATCAACTTTAATTTTTATTGCGTTCGTTAACCGAGTATTCATTTTTAATTTTTCGTAATGTATAACTAAAAAAGAAAAACTGTTTATAGAAAAACAAGGCAAAGTAATTATTTATCAAATTTCCACTAAATAAAGATATTAAATATAAATTAGACATACACTTCTTTGTAGTGGGTTTTTATTGGACATATTATATATTTTAGCAGGTTGCCGTAAAAAAAAAAAATTGCGGTATTTGCTATTTATCACGCTATTTATTTGTATTTTTTTTTTTGTAGTAAAATAAAATATACCCTTTTGCTCTTTTTTTTATAATATTTTAATGATAAAGAGATTTTAAAAATTGAAATATTTCATTTTATGTAAGGTTATGTAGTTGCCTTTAACTGTTAGGAATATATAAATACAGTAATAACCTTACGGTAACATGCTTTAGCTCCCTAACGAGAGAAATTTAAATAAATAATATTGAAGTACTCACCTTATAAAATTATTCTTAGTCGTAAAATAATTTTTTTACAAAAATTAAAATTATTATTATTCTACACTAAACTTGCTCGTGTGATTTGATCGTTATTACAAAATAACGGATGTACACAGTTTCTGTCAGTATCACCAACAACAGTTGCTCGATATTGTTCGGTTCGTCTCGATATAGTTCGTGAGACTGGCGGTTGTATGAATAGTATATCTTAGGTATCTTATAAGTCAAAATTAATTTTTTTTTAAATTTTGTAATAAAAATATTATTATATTCTGTATGAAATTTTGGCTTTATATTTTATAGTAATTAACTAAGGAATACCTGAAATTTGAGCATTGTAACTAAAATAGTTTATGAAATATAACTGGAAAAATAAAATTGGGGTATTGGTGTACCCCCCATGGTAACGGGAAGGTTAATTCAACCGAAGTCGTTTTTTCTGCTGGTCTAACATGCTTAATTTTAGTAAAAATGAAAACAACGATTTTGAAAACCTATATGTATAATTAGCTTCCGTAGTAATACCGTCTGGCCCATCAAAACATTTCGGATCCAAATATTTTGCAACGAACAGAGAACTTATTAGTGATGAGCAAATGCAAGACCAAGACCTTGATCTTGTTCTTGCATTAAGAATCTTGGTCTTGATCCAAGGTTTTGATCTTGTTCTTGCATTAAGAATCTTGGTCTTGGTCTTGCTAGAGCAGTTTGAGTCTTGGTCTTGGTCTTGGTCTTGCAAAATGCAGTCTTGGTCTTGGTCTTGGCATTGCTAAAAAATTTTGCACTTTCTTGCACTTTTTTATTACCGAATTTTTTCCTTCTAAAATTAGAATTTTCTCTCTTTGCGGTATTATAATTTAGCAAGAGTCTTGCTTTTTTCTTTCTTTTGTCTTGGTCTTGCTCACTTGAGTCTTGGTATTAGTCTTGCAGCCATACTTATAGTCTTGGTCTTGGCCTTGCTCTTGGTACCTATACATAGTCTTGGTCTTGGTCTTGGTCTTGGTCTTGCAAAAAATGCAAGACCAAGACTAATTTTGCTCATCACTAGAACTTATGAGAAAGTAGTGTGTTAAAACAGTGTAGTAACAACACAAATGCACCCACTTGGTTGTTTATTATTGTATAACTCTAGGATAGATATTAACTAGGACTCGAAATGTTTTGCTGAGCCGCATCGTACAAAACACATGTATAACTGTGTAATAAATAATATGTAGGAAATTAAAACAATTTTATATGATTTAATATTGAGATATCGATGTGTGCCATTATGTATATTGATGTAGCTATATACAAATATGCTGTTTTATGTGTGTATATATGCAAAATTAATTTATATAAATGTTTTTATATAATTTGTCTGATAACATCAAATCAATTCAATCAATCGTATTACGCCAATATATATGAACAAATACAGGGGCGGATCCATCGCTTAAATTAGAAGAGGGCACATGTTGTTAACGGCTTCAGAAATTCTTTTTTAAAAATGTATACTTAAAATAGCATTAAAAAAATTGCTGTGCTTGCTTACAAGCTTTTATAAATTATGTTGGATATTGCTTCAAACTTCACTCAAAGGTTATTTTCTTTAGCCCATTTTTAAATATAAGCTTTTTCTTAAAAAACATTTTTTTTACTTTATTTTCTACTTTTTAGTCTGATTACAATTAATTTGAAAAAAAAAATTAAAGAACTAATTTTTTACCTATATTTTAATCGGTTAATTTACCCTAATCAGACATAACTATGGAAACAAAAAATTGCAATGTAAAATCAATGGACAATATTTGACAATTCTAAATGTCAAAAAGTTGCACAGGACTAAAAATCACCATTTTTTTTTTGGGGGGGGGGGGTAATGTAGGACAAAACTAATTATACAATATTGCATTGTCATTAAGGTTAGACACGTATGTAAAATTTGAAACCTCTAGCTCAATTAGAACCTGTCTAAATTTTGATTCCAAGGTTTGATCTAAACCAACATACTAACATATCAAGTTAAATAAAAGCTTTTAATAAAAAGAAAACACATGATAACTTACACTTATAAGTGGTGGAATAAATGCTAACATAAATTTAACTCTTTGCACTCAAGCAAAAAAAAAGTGAGTTGTAAATATAGGCTGGTAAGACATGTAGCACATGACAACGACCGACGTTCTTTTTTTGACGGATTCTTTTGACGTTCTAACCTTGTTTCTCCAAAGTTGAATACTAAATGCGCTTAATACGTCCTCAATGCTGTTTTTATTAGTTTTTAATTTTAAAAAGATAATTCAACGTGAATTTGTATTATTTTATTTACTATTTTTCTAATAAATGAATGTGTTTGCAGTTATTAAATAAAATATTCATATAATGTGAAGTACGAGCAGTCATTACAGTTCAACATTCAGTGTGTCATGTGATACATGTCTTATGATCAAACAGACAAAACACCTTTAAATATGGTAGAGTTAATGGACATACCACCTTGTCATGCTGTACATGTCTTATAAGTGCAAAGGGTTAATGATCCTAATGCAAAACAAACATTCCAAAAATATCAATCAGTTATTCAAAAGCGTTTGGAAAATTTGGACAAGATTGTATCGCCCTTATCAATGAATTTTGGAACGTACTATCAGCTCTAGCAATAACGGTACATAATTCTGGATCATCCTGTATAGATGTGTACCTATATAAAAGTGCAAGCCCATATGTGAATATAAATATACATAATATATATATATTTATAAATAATTTATGGCTTTTTTACAATTTTATTAACAATCATGTTTAGCCTGTTAGTCGGTTTGTGGTAATAATTGAATTTAATAAACCGACTAAACACAAATACCTACATGATTTTATTCAATTATGATGGCAAGAACAAAAAGTCCGGTGATTTTTATGAGGGATTATTTCATTGTCAACATTAATGTCCCCCGGGGAACAGGGAATACCTACGGCCGCTCCCAGAAAGAATCACTTTTCTTATTTCCTTCATAAATCATTTACGACAAGAATTTAGTACTTCTTTGCGCGGCAGAGCCGAATTTACATAAGGGCATTTAACGCACAGGGTTCCCACATAATTGAAGGCCTCCAAAAATAATGAATAATGAATGGAATTCCAATGAATTCCTCAAAGCAGGATCATTTCGCGCCCTTAATGCCCGACGATTTAAGAAAATATTGTCAGAGACCTTTAGCATCCGAGCCAAAGTTTCACATTTACGTAATAAAAAATGGTTCTCTATATACGAACTAAAACAAAAATTTTAAAAAAATCACTATTTTTTGTCTTGCACCAAGGAAATGAAATTTTTTTGTCTGCCGTGTCATTTTCCTAATTTTTCTGGTTTAACGTAAAAGCCCCGATTATGGAACGGTGTCTAATACTGGAACAATTTTGACATTTATATATTTATTTCTTTAATTAAGTAAGGAAACATTAAATGCGAGGTGAATTTAAATTGAAAAACAATCATTCTATTAATAATAATTTTTGTTATCAGACGTTTCTTTCAGAAATAACTTCATTAATATGTAAATGTCAAAACTGTTCCAGTATTAGATACCGTTCCATAATGGGGGCTTTTACGTTATATAAGATAAAATTTTATAAGAAATAACAGTCTTCCAACTTTGTTTTATTATTAGATAAAAAAACTGGACACCCATCTGATTGGAAGCAAATCTAGGATATTTTTAGTTGTTAAAATTATTCTATTTAGTAAAATTTTTTCTTTAAATTTTGTAAAAATAGACCATTGTACAGCTAATCCTTTTTTTATGCGATGAATAGGAACCGCATAAAAAAAGTTTCATCGAAAATACATAACTCAAAAAGCTCAAAACCTCACGATTTCCTTAGAAGTTGCTCTTCTAAACAAGACAAAGCACTAATTTACACGTGGGAACATTTTATTTTATTTTTATTTATAATATTATATGAAAATTTTGAAAAATACATGTGTAAAAAAATTAAATGATGTAACAAGTTATGTTTTTATGCAATATATTGATTAAATGCTTAAAAACTATTAAAAAGAATTTTTATCAAAGAAAGTTATTATAGTAAATGTTTAAGTTTCTTACTTTCTCTTGATTTTGATTCGCATTATGCATTTTAATGGCCTTTTTTTTAAAAAACCGCTTAAAAAAATCGCACAAAAAAGGACCGAATTAAAAAAAGGTTTAACTGTATATATCTTGAAAAAATTTGTATAAATCACTTCCTTTTTGATATTATATTGTAGACGATAAATTAATAATGAATTCCGGATTGTAAAATCTTCATTATTATAAATGTTTATATATATTTTTGTAATTATTTATAAAATTGTTACTATTATCATAAATTTCGAAAAGTGCAACTAATTAAAACAAAATAAACTTGGTACTTACATACGTATCCGCTTCATATACATACCTTTATAAATTTTATTTCAAAAAGTAAATAAGTATTTTAATTTTTTGTTTCAAAATAATTTAATTTTTCGAAAAATTGTTGTAGGTATATACGTATACATATTGACGACCATGATTGGCATAAAAACTAAATATGCAATAAATTTTTATATTTTATAACATTACAGACGTCATCAAGAAATGTTTGAATCTATCTATGTACATATGTACAGCGGGAATTAAAAGTAAATTATATTTTCCATAACTACTTTGATATTTGATTTAATTGGATAGAATTTATAATGTTATATTTTTCAGTTCATTATTTTTAATGTTACTAATTTCTACATTCACATATATTTCTAACATTTTATTTATTATTATTTAACTAGAAATAATTAAAATATATATATTTTTTTGTTACAAATGATCTTTGCTGGTTTTATTTAAAGAGATCATGGTCATTGTTAATGTTAAAGAGAGAAAAAAACCGTGAATTTTCGAAACATTTTCCTCCAAAATTTGAACGCATACCCTAAAATAATTTCAGCTACCTGTAAATCTATAATATGTAACGGTTTCTGAAGTACTTTTTTGGGTTGACAACTTTAAAATGAAACTATATTTTTAACGGTCAAAATACTCAAATAAATTGAGTCAGAGTTCCAGAGTTTTTAAGGAATTAATTCACGAAAGAATTCAACATGTGCAAACACACACATTTCTAATAAAAAAAAGCCTCAATAAAAAATAAACACAATAACAAAAAAAAGATACAATAATGTAAAAAAAAAAATCAAACAGTTAAAATTCATATTATATGTATTATGTAATCCGTCTATAACGTCTAAAGAAATCACCACACGGAGAGGGTTACCAGTCAATACTGATTCGTAGTAGCATCACACGCATGTGTGATGGGCCTTTGCAGTGGTTCTATCACCGGATGACGATCATAACGTATAATGATAAAACGCTCAACTAATACACTTTTTTGTTGGAATTGTAGACGTCATACGATGTGGTATGTGAGTTAGTCAGGTTTCACTTGACGTCTTACAACGTCACTCAATCGGATAATTGAGTCTTCTTATGAAGTGTTTAGTATCCAAAATTTATTGGACACAAACCTAAAATGTTACAGTGGAGGGGGCTACAGAAAATTTCGTTTTGAAGCTCAATATTTCGCAAAATATTTCTTTATATTTCATCAAAAACAGTTTTTGAGATTATTGAAAATAAAATAAAGTAAAAAAAATGTTTTTTAAGAAAAAGCTTTTATTTAAAAATGGGTTAAAAAAATGAAATAACTACTGAGTGAAGTTTGAAGCAATATGCAACATAATTTATAAAAGCTTGAGGCGTTATCATTAATTATTTCTGTTTTGGATATAAGTCTAGCTATTTTACTTTTCAGTACTTATCAAACTTGATTAAACGCCTCAATCTTTTATAAATTATGTTGCATATTGCTTCAAACTTCACTCAAAAGTTGTTTTATTTTTTTTAGCCCATTTTTGAATAAAAGCTTTTTCTTAAAAAACACTTTTTTACTTAATTTTATTTTCTACTCTTTAGTCTGATTACAATTAATTTAAAAAAAATAAAGAAGTAATCTTTTTACCTATATTTTAATCAATTTACCCTAATCAGACATAACTATGGAAACAAAAAATTGCATTGTAAAATCAATGGACAATATTTGACAATTCGAAATGTCAAAAAGTTGCATAGGACTAAAAATCAACAATTTTGTTTTGGGGCGATTTAAGGAAAAACTAATTATACAATATTGCATTGTCATCAAAGTTAGACACGTATGCAAAATTTGAAACCTCTAGCTCAATTAGAACCTGTCTAAATTTTGATTCCGAGATTTGATCTAAACCAACATACTAACATAGCAAGTTAAATGAAAGCTTTTAATAAAAATTCATTTCTTTCAGTTCGAAAAAACTCTTATTCTCAATGTAGTAAAATAGTATGCCCATTAACTTTATCCAAAAATCTGGTTAAAAAAATCCCCCGCGAATCTATCGTGCGAATTCATTCTCATATCTGCTGATCTTTTATACACACATCCAATCGATAAATTCAAACGTAAATTACTCGATTAAATTTTTACGAGCAAACAATAAAATTTTTTTCAAGCACCTACTTTATTTCCACCGGTTCTTGTGTGACTGCGAACACGAAATTATTTTTCAATATTCCAATTAGCAATAAAAAATCGATTTGATATTTACCGTATGCGTACGATCCGTGAGAAAATTATCGAGAAAATTGTAAAATTATTATCGTCAATGAGCAACTAAATGATCATATTTGCAAATATGTATATTGCGGATTGTATTTTGCCATTTTTATTATAATCGTTTATGTTTACGTGTAACTAACTATACGCAACTTTAGCTGCAGTATTTTGTATTTGCATATGCATACAGGTACTTCATAATATCGCGTAATGCTTTAATATTTCTCAAAATGTAATAATAATACTAGATGAACACATCATTTAGAAAAAAAAAGTAGTTACATGGTGTTTATATAAATGTAGTGTATATACAGTGCATTTGTGTGAACATAGAACCCATATTATATGTATTTAACCTTATAGTAAAATAAAAAATAAATAACATTGCATTGTACATGCATATATTGTACTGTACGTTTACAAAAATTGATGATCAGTTAAAAATTTTTGAAAGTTGTTATTATAAGGTATCGGATTTTCATCGGATGTGACTAAAAGTTCAAAATATTTTCATAAAAACAACGAACACAAGTTACATACACACACATACATATGTGTATCAAAATATTATTTATACGTATTTTATGTAAACATCCTTTTTTTCTTTTATTTATTACCTGCACAATTGAAAAGTGCCACTGTAATTTTAATTGACTATCAATAGTATTTTTGTTTATATTATGTATGTGATTTATGTGACATGTTATTTAAATTTAATAAATTCATCTTTTTTTATTGTTTTCAATTTTGAGCGATAGATGTATAGTTGCTTGTTAAAAATTTGTTTTTCAATAATAAAAAATCTTAGTAAATACGTACGTCTTAGCTATTATAGTGGACCGTTTAAATATTCAACAACTTTTCAATATATTTTACAAAAATTTTTTCCGATTTTTTGAATTTTCTTACTTTCGTCAAATAAAAAATGCTGTTAGTATTCTAAATGGTGAAAAATGTAATTTTTGACCACTTTATATTCATTCAAATGTGCATAATTTAATGTAATTTAGTTGCAAAATTTTATTGAAATAAGTACAGTCCTGACCTGTCCGACGAAACCCGGTACCTAGTTATTATAGAGTCCGGATTTTATAGTTCACATCATAAATCAGTCTCATCAAAATGTAAAAAACTACTAAGAGCGTAACAACAGGAAAGATATTAAAAAAATATGATTGAAACCATCATTCTTTCAAAGGGACGACCGGCTATTGTAAAAATGATGCGAAAGAACTGTCATCCATAAAGTATTTGAAAGACTGCACACCACACAATATTACTGACAATAATATTGTAGTATTGAATATTATTATTTGTTGTGCTTTTATATATGAAATCATCAATATTTTTATCAATTTAATTTATCAGTTTAATATAGTGTGTGCGGGAACAGCCTTAATATATCTTGATATTTACAGTATGGCCGATCGAACCCGCCCAAAACTTGGCTGATGCTGAAACTCCACTTTAAAGTTTAGTTTAGTTTTTGTACGGGAAACAAAGGGCAAAACACAGATTAAAAATTCATGTTGACCAATGTTATGTACCAGAGTGAATAAAACAAGTAACGTCTGTTAGCAACGCCAGTCATGTTACAAACTTCATTTGACTTACTGTACAATTTTCGATAAATTTGGAGACTTTTTTTTAAAAAAAAAAAAAAAAAGTTTTTAAAAATAGTAAATATACTAATATTTATTTTTTTAATTATTAATTTTTCTATTTTGATTTCAATTTTCGTATTTTCAAGTCAATGTGCTTGTAAACATTTTACCAAGCTAAACTAAAACTTAAAAACACGAATTACTTTGGTCTACGGGACCAAATCATGATTGAAGAATTATCAAACTGGATCGGCTAGGACTCGAACGCAGGATCGATATATTGAAACTAAAATAATTACTTCTTACATTCAAGAAACCAATATATGTGATTGATTCGTTATCAAAATGGAATACCTCCTGAACCGGGATCGGTAGCCTGATGGTCAGGCGCTTGAACGGTTATCGAAAGTCCTAAGTTCGAATCCCATCCGCTCCAGGTGTTTTTTAATTAATTTTTTGCGTTCTCACCAGCATTATAGTTTTCCCGATTAAAAGATTCATGGAACTAATAACATAATATCAGTGTGTTTGTGCGTCAACAGTGTGTGGTGTGCCCATACTTTTTGACAACTAGTGTCCATTAATAATATATTATTATGTGCACTCTTGGATTGGCAATTAATAGGTTCATTACACTGTGCTAACGTAGGCGTATTTGTAAGTATGTGAAGATGCAAGCGGCCAAGAGTCGCAGGGGCAAACTTTGGTGCTTGCAACAAGTACCAACCAACAACCAACAGAGTACCAACCAGTCTTCTTCGTTTTGAACTCCCCCAACCACCCGAGCATACCGATAATCATCCATACAGTGGTATAACATAATATTGTAACTTCGTTTCGATGGCTTTTATAATGCACAAAATGAATCTGTAGTAAGAAATAGGAATCATTTATATTAAGTTGCAATCATATATACAAATATATTGTAGTTTATTGGTTTAATAACAAATCCCATCAGATGCCAATTTTTGCTTTTTCGTTTTCGATCAGGAAATAATTAGCTACCAGCTAACTATTTAAAACTCTATTGAGCCAACCAATAAACTTTCATACTTTGTGACAATCTATATAATATCACAGTTTGAGTTGTAAATAACTTGTTAAATTGACAGGCGTATTCGATCTTTAATAAATTTTTAGCTTAAATTTTGTCGACAATGTCTAGGAGTTTCAGCCTTAAATCTTTTTTATGCGGTCCTTTTTTGTGGGTGATTTTTTTGCGCGGTCTTTAAAAAAATGACCATTAAAATGCATAATGTGAATCGAAATCAAGAGACAGTAAGAAAATTAAACATTTACTATAATAATTTTCTTTGATAAAAATTCTTTTTAATGGTTTTTAAGCTTTTAATCAGTACATTGCATAAAAATATAAGTTATTGCATCATTTTTTAATTTTCTTATAAGATATATTTTTCACCATTTTCATAATATTATAAAAATAAAATAAAATGTTCCTACGTGTAAATTAATGATTTAACTTGTTTAGAAAAGCAACTAATTAAATCGTGAGGTTTTACTAAACTTTTTATAGCTATTTATGATATTTTTGAATATATTTTTGTGCGATTTTTTTTTTATGCAGTCCCTATCCATCGCATAAAAAAAGGTTCAATTGTACTATCGATTAGATGTTTGTCAAGAACATAACTTCAAACGAAATCTGTATTTAAAAAAGAAAATTTGTAGTAAGAAAGTTATTAAGAAGATTGAACCAAGAGAATCAAAAAACGACAGCTTAAAAAAATACGCTTCAGAAACTGTTCTCTTAATTTTGGTAAATAATAAAATAATGACGATTTTTACGGCATTGAAAAATTATAGTAACCCTGATGACGTCATAACACTAAAAACATTTTCTTTTCTCAAGTTTCATGAAAGTGATCTAAATTGGAATGATTGGCTAAATTAACGAAATTTAGATGTGATTTTTTCATTTTTGTTGTCAGAAAGGTGAAATTCCTCTAAAAACAATGACTAATTCGACAGAAGTCTTTTTTTCTAGTAGTCTTAGGTACTTAATTTTAGTAAAACTGAAAAGAACGACCTTGAAAACCTACAGTCCCTTCCAATTTCATCATTCTTACATTTTATTTAAGGTTTTTAAGACATTTAAAAATTTTTGTAACCCTGATGACGTCATCAAACTAAAAAAAAATTTTTTCTCAAATTTTATAGAAGTGATTTGGATTAGGATGATTGACTGAATTATTGTAATTTGGACGTAAACTTTTCATTTTTGTTGTTTCCTGTTGAAAATAACTCCCTCCCCCCTTTAAATACGCCACTGTTTCAAGATAGTCGAAAGTATGCTTCGATAAAAATTAATGCAAAAAATATTGCATGATAAAAGGACATTTAATTTTGCAAAAAAAAAAAACAAATACAACAATTTGCAATTATACTAAAAAAAAAAAAAAAATCGAAAATAAATAAATTTTGCTAAAAAGGAGAAAAAAAATGATATCTATAGTAAATAAATAAATAAATAAGAAAAAAAGCATTTAAGTGTTAAAGAAGAATTTATCAACGTAGTTAGTTATTTACCACTCTTACCCCGTAATTTCTGTTGCTACGAAAACCAGTTCATATTCATAATAAGGAATATATACTAAGCTTCATTTTATATATACAGAATGTTGATAAAATCATCAAATATCGAATACCTTGGCGAGGAGATATTTATTTCTACTTCTCTAGATATTTATTTAATTCAATACCAATAATACAGGTCCTTACCGAAAAAAAAATTGACCACCCCAAAAACAATTTCAAAGTTTTATAATTTTAGCACGGGCTCTTATGGGAAAACCCCTTTTTCTACTTTTTTTTTGAATAAAATGAAAACGTGTCAAAGAAGACAAGTTTTAGAGTTTATTTGCAAAAAACATTTTTGTTACATAACAATACTATAAAAGCGAACAAAATATTTAAAAAAATTGAATTTGGAAAAATTTCTATAAAATTTGGAATAAATATTTATTAATTTTTTTAATCTTTTTATCAAAGCATATTTTCATTATAAAAATTAAAAAATAGATAAATACATCAATTGTATCATAAAACATGTCTTTCAAATAATTAATTTATGAACTGTTATGAATCAGTGGACATGTGTGACTGTACAGAATGTGAAATTTCTCAGTCATAAATATTCCTATAGATATGTAGTTTTTTCCTCATTAGGCACATTTGTAAATTTTGTAAAATTTGTTAGTAATTTTTCGAAAAAGATGTCAACAAATAATAAAAATTAAAATATTTTCCACAAAATAAATTGTTAATCTTTTATTAAGTCACTTGAAACGCATTCTTTGGTTTTCGATTCAATATATTAAAATTTCAGTATTATATCGTCTCTATAAGTCAAACAGCTGTAATCATCTTTCACATTATCATAATCATTGAATAAATTAATTATACCATCGATATCTTTAATAAATTTTAGAAAAATTAGGAAAACTTTTATATGTGGAGTACAAAATCTTTAAAAAAAAACATCGGTTAATCATACATCGTCGTCCTTTTGACGCACACTATTTCAGTATAAAAAAAAACGACAATAGCTATAAACAAAATTTATACGTCTTATGTGTTATAAGAACAAATAAATTAGATAACAGAAGTTTCACAGCAAGCAGGCAACGCCAAGTTGTAGTATTGGAGCAGGTAGAGAAGTTCGTTCGTCGTTTTGACGAGTACGTATGATTCTAGGGTTAATAAGAAATAAAAATTTTTCACTATACTGTTTTTGAAATATAATTTATAAACATCATTTTACAACTTCTTTACGACGCTTTTTCAACAATGCATTTATATTCTTACAACATAAGCGCGCGGAAATTAAAAAAAAAATTATTTAATTTTTGATAAAAGAAAATTTTTTCGCTGAGATATACTGACTTTTGTACATAACTATCTCAGAGCAACTACGTTGAAAATTGGTAAGATTTTCCCAATTTTCTGCAGACACACGGTACACACAATGTTTTCGTACACACATATAAGTATGTACAAGTTTGGTCTGTTGTTTTTGCAAATAATTAATTAGTTTCGCTGCACGATAAACTTACACAGCAGACTCGCTCTTCGGACAATCAAAATACTCAACAACACACACCTGCTTCGGTCGCAATTCATGATTGTAAATTTTTTTGCTTGCCTACTTCAACTTTGGCTGACTGTGGTAAATAATAATAATTCCAATGAGCTCTATAGAGTGTATTTTGATGTCATGTTTCTGTTTCTCTCTGTGTGTATACGTTCGATATAAATATACAATTACTACTGAATTTGTTTTTGGTTTCAAAAAAATTTTAATTATAATAATTTTCATTTTTAATAAATTGAGACACAACAAGTTGGTTAGTGCATATGGTTCCACCATCAGATAAATATAATAATATTTGTGTGGTCCAAAAATTGCAATATTATTTATCATTTTGATTCAGACATTATTGGAACACGTTATGGATACGAAAATGCTTACACTAATGAAATTTTTAAAGCTTCGTTTCGTCAAGTGCTAGTTGTACTTGTGCTGAGAGTGTTCAGTACAATCATTTGTTTTTATAAATTTAGTTGTAAGCATATGAGGGTATAATAGGTAAAGTATTTTTTATTACTCATGCGGGAGAAGTACTAACTTGGCGCACACATTTCTGTATGCAAAATAACTGTTTGCCCACTGTACTCTTCCCACATACTTTTTTGCGAGCGGAAAGTAACTTTCCACACGAAAATTGACAATAAAACACGCAAAATTTAATCAAAAACACGCAAAGCCACCTCTTGATTTTTCATTAATAAATGTTTCATAATTATTTCTATAGAAACCACCAACAAAGTAATTTAAACGATTATTAATTCAGAAAAAAAAGAGGAACACTTGAAAATATTATTTTAAAAAGTAATAAAAATGTCAAAAATAGTGATAATAATAGAAAAGAATATGTGAAATTCGTAATAAAAAATAGTATGTGCAACTCGTGCGGGATTGTCGATTGCCCACTCAAGCGAATGAGTGCACTCACTACGTTCGTGCGCTCAACTTCGCTTTCGTGGGCAATCGACAATTTCCCGCACTTATTGCACAATATACTATTTTTTTATAATTAATTGTAGATAATTTTACTTTGTGAAAATCCATAATGAATGTGATGGAAAAATTCTTAATTTTGTCAAATTTTCACTTAAATAGAGACATATTATTTTTCACAAACTAGTTTTCGATTGATTAAATCATCTTCAGGTGAAAACTGAACTGAAACTGAATTCAGTTTGGATACAGTAATTTATATATACAGTTGACTCTCGTTAATTCGAAACTCGAGGGATTCTTAAAATATTACGAATTATTGGGAGGTTCGAATTATCACAGGTAACAATTTTTATTTTTTTAAGCATTTGCGATGAATGAACTTGAACTTGTCTCAAAATGTACTTACAATCTTTCTGTCTCTTTTTCTCTGCAACTTCGAATTGTCGAGTGTTTGACGCCGATGAGTTCGAATTAACACGTCGTTTTGTTACGTAGCAATGATTTTTTCGTTCGAATTACCAAGTCTATAAAAATGTATTGTTTTAGTTCGAAATATAAAGAGATTTTGTAGGGAACTCGTGATACCTTTGAATTATAAAGAGTTTCGAATTATCGCAGGTTTGAATTAACGAGAGTCTATTGTATGTTCTTTTATCCAAACTGAATTTCAAACAGTTTCAGTTCAGTGAAAAATAATATTCAGTTCAGTGAAAATTTGACAAAATTAAAAATCCTTTCACCATACTTTTGTTTTGTTTTTTTGACGAATAAATTTAATCCCTATAGCAAATCTTAACACTAAATACAGTCCGCACATCTGCGCCGTAAACTTCCCCAGGGGCAGGGCCACATTTACCCGTGTGGAGGTCCCGGAGTATCTACTGCTAATGTGATGGCCTCTGAATACTTTCCATGTAGAGGCCCTGAGTACTTCGGTGAAGGCCCAATTTTCCGAAAACTTTCAAATTTTACCGAGCAAAAAAAACCGAAAAAGCGCTTATCTTTTACATTTTATTCAATTTTTTGGGGGCCCCTATTGCGTGGGGGCCGCTACTGTAAAAAACTATATAAATAAATTCAGAAAATAATTCAACATGTGCGAACACACACATTTTTAATAAAAATAAACACAATATCAATAACAATAAAGTGATAAAAATAAAAACAATTTATGAACAAAATATAAATAGACAATTAAAAAATTATATTGATGTATAACCATCACACTGAGAGTGTGTGATGCGCGGTAGCATCACACGCTTACTTTTTATACAGCAAAAAAAAATTAAGTAAGAAATTTTCGTTTAATCTACACTCAATTCTCAAAGAGAAAATTATCCGTGAAAGACACGGACGGACACCAGAATAATTCTGTTTTAATACGGAACACTAAAAAGAATTTTAAGAACGTTTTTGTGAGTAAAATATTTTTAAGTACATCCAAATATTATTTTAAAACATATTATAGAAATTTAAATAAATATTTTCAATATTTCTACAGTTAATATTATTTTTTCTCCCGATATGTTAATAATAAGTAAATATTTTCCATAAACAAAACCATTTAGATCACAAATTTATGTCCTATTAGCGGCTTCCTCACCGATACAACGTGTACAAATAAATATTCATTTAAAATTATTGTACATATTTTAGTTTCCAATTCTTTTAAAATAAACGTACCGTAAAACCGTCTAGACCCGGACACTTTTTTACATCTTTTTGATTAATTTTATGTTTATACATGTTTCCGTCATAGATATCACCAATAAAAGTATAAACCCATTTGTTTCATTATAAGTAAAAATAAAAAAAAATAAAAAATAATTAGTAAGTGTCCGGGTCTACACCCCAAATCCGTCTTGACCTGGGCACTTACTTAAATAATGTAATAACATGCAAACTAACCTCTCCCGTCGGGGTTAGGGCAGTGTTTTATATCGTCTGATATCTTTGAGCCTCTCAAAGGCTTCAAAACATTTTGTGGGAAGGGAGAGGGGTCAATACTTAGTATGCCTCTCTATGAAGTAAATATGCGATATGATACCAGAAGGAGGCATAAACCGCGTAATTCTGGCGGGAATATAACGTATGAATAGTGGAAGTTACAGCCGCTGCGAATCGCGGTCATAGTGTAATAAACTGATATGTCCCGGTCTAAACGGATATATGTATATAGCATGTATTTTTTTATATATACATCGAATATAACTTGAAACATCATTAAATGATGCGCGATAAAATTCTGAACACATACATATCAAAACTAAAACAATATGACAATTATGACGAAAATTACATGTCTAAGTTAGACACACATTTTATTTCTTTGAAAAACTGGAGGATAATAATCCTGTAAAATTAGATAGTGAAAATTGATATCCGTAGTTTTTATTGGTACAGCTGTTTACAGGATGTTTTTAATGTAGAAATTATTTATTTTGAAGATTGGTGCAGTGTCCGGGTCTAGACGGTTTTACGGTATAAAAACGATTTAGTCACTATAATAGTAATTCTATTTTAACTTGTATTTACTCTATAAACAATGTACTTATTAGTAAAAAAATGTTTAGGGAAATGTGTTCGCAGGGGTGACCAATAATTTTAGAATTTGGCTATTTTGGCTCACATATTATGTAGGTTATACAGTGAAGTTACAAGCTATGAGAATTTAAGCATTAGGAATTTTCATCGGATCTTGACGTTCTAGAACCCAGAGAAGCTCCGAACAAACCGTGACCGAAAAAAAATTTTTTGGACGCTCCTAGTACATATATAACGCCTCTAAAAATGTTTACTCTATTTTCAATTAAAAAACAATCAGGAAGTTTGTTCACGGAAAATATATACGTATGACCCACTCTACTAAATAAGTACTTTAAAGAACTGTAAGTACAGTACAAGTTCTCAATAATACCCTTTTCGATAACGTCGTTTTTCTGCTACATTTTAGCAGAGGCTACAGAATTTTGCTAAACAACTAAACCTTTTCTTATGCGATTCTTTTTATACGGTTCTTAACAAATGGTCATTAAAATGCGTAATGTGAATAAAAATCAAGAGAAAGTAAGAAACTTAAACGTGAACTATAATAACTTTTTTTGATAAAAATACTTTTTGATGGTTTTTAAGCATTTAGTCAGTACATTGCATAAAAATAAGTGATTGTATCATTAATTTTTTTAGAGATATATTTTTCATAATTTTCATAATATTATAAATAAAAATGAAATAAAATGTTCCCACGTGTAAATTAATACTTTATGTTGTTTAGAAAAGCTACTTCTACGGAAATCGTAAGGTCTTGAGCGTTTTGAATTATGTATTTTCGATGAAACTTTTTTTATGCGGTCCCGATCCACCGCGTAAAAAAAGTTTTTTTTTTTACAATCTAGATCGAACTAAACTTTATATTTTTTTGTGCGATTTCGTTTATGCCGTCCTTATTCATCGCATAAAAAACGGTTTACCTGTTTATTCCTACCGATTATTTGCCTTCAACACCATTCTCTAGAAGTTAAAAAAAAAAACAGTTCGATAATATCTGAAACACCCTGTACCTACTCGAGCCAATTTTTTCACAACTATATTATTAGCAAAACAATTACTTGACAATACAATATAATATATTAACACTATGAGGCCCGAGCACTTTCATAGTAAATTTCCCCGGAAGCCGGCAATATTTAAAAAAAAAAAAACAAACTATATAAACAAATACATAAAATAAAATGATTCAAACACACAACACAGTTCCACACGTATGTATGTGTAAAACTGTAAACATGTGGTGATACGTACATACATACTACATATATACACTGACATTCAAATCAATTTTATTTAAAAATATAAATTATATTTTTTATGTATTTTTTGTTTATCTTAAAATTTTTTATACATAGAAACCAAGAGAGTAGTGTTTGTTGGTATGTATGTGTTTGTGTGAATGGGAACACATCCGTGTGATGAAGAATGATAAACATGATAAACATCGCACACATAATGAGTAATCAACTAATCAATTAATCATTGATCGCTGTCGGCCTCTGGGGAAGTTTTGTTTGGTTTCGGATGCCGAAGCCGTGGGACTGAAAGTGTTAAGTAGGTATAGATTTTTTTCGCACGGCCGATGCATTTTGAAACGCGTCAACGTTAATTCAAACAGACAAACTACATAATTTTCTTCTCAACTGACTAAATGACCAACTACTTAACTGGCTACCATTAAAAACTGCATACACAAAGTTTTCTTCATCTATCATTTAGAATTATTTAAGTATCTACATATGTTTATTAAAAATGAAAGAAAAATTAAAAAAAAAAAAAGAAATATCGTTAAAAATAACCAACATAGATTGGAAAAAAATTGCCAAGTGCATGTGCGACACGCATTAAGTCAGAGTTCCTCACTGGATAGAACTTTTCAAAACTTTTGGGATAAGATGTAATCTGGTTCCCTACATATCGCTTTCCCTATAAACATTTAAATTTAACAATCGGAAAGAAGTTGGCACTGGAAGTTGAAAAATCTTTTTTAACTTTTACACGAGAGGTTTGTATTTCTAACGAAAATTTGTTGCCTAGCAATTTAACGAGAAGAACCGTCAACTAACAAAAACGCGACAGCGAAGCTGAAGCGTTTTTGTTAGTTGACAGTTCTTCGAATTAAATTGCTTTTATTAGGCAAGAAATTTGAGTTGTAGAAAACACAAATTTATTCAGACAAAATATAAAACTCAAGTGTAATACGGTAAGATAATTTAACGAATAAAATAAATTAGTATAATTCATATTATTATTTAATACATTATTACTATGGTTCTGAAATCAGTTAGATTTACCAATACGAATTTTTGTTTCATTTTTCTCGTGTTTATCCCCCTAAAAATTTGTAGATGCAAAAAATAATGTTATATTTGTTACTAGAACTTTTTAAGGTATGTATAAACAAAATTTCATCGATTTTTAAATTTTTGAGTTCCAACTTTGAGGGGATGTTTCACCCCTTAAAAACGTTTTTTAGCAGCAACTGATATTTTTTATGTTATTAGGTAGCCACCCTCTATATACTGACAAAGTTTTAGATTTTTTTGAATTTTCGACTTCTTGCCCTTTCCTTGTGAGTTTCTGGTGAAACAATTCGGAAGCAATTTAGCCGGATATAAAGAACAAGACGATTTTTCAACTTCCAATACATATCAAATTCATTCCAATTCCTTTCTAACGATACTTGCAGGTCCCCAGCACATTCCAAAAAGAGAAAAATTAATTCTGTGCTCTATTTTAATTGAGATTTACACGTGTAAAATATCGGAAATCATAAAAATTCCGGAATTTTTTCTTCTTCGGGACCCTTAAAGAGTGCCGTGAAAACGATTAATAATGTTGTAGTACCTTTTTACGTTTGTAGTTACTTAAGTCAGTACAACATTATTATTAACAAATATGCTAGTAATGACTTGTTGTTATGTATTATTGTTGTTAGAAGTAATAACAAAAATGTTAATAATAAAAGAAACGAAATGAAAAAAAACGCCAAGCAGCCAATAGCACAGACCTCTGCCCGTGAAAAATATTACCCAGCACAAGAGTACTGTAAGTATGCCGTATTCAGTTAAGTATAAGCAATAATTATAAAGTAATTATTTATTTTTATAAACACATTACTTATCAATATGTACTGGTACATACATATTATACAGTACAAATTCCATTTAAGGAACATTTGAAGATGAAGATGCAATGGTGTGGGATCGAACTTACGACTCTTCACACCACACACGCGTTCATAACCGTTAGAACCGCACTTTATTCAATTTTTAAAATTTAACTAAAAAGTTCTTTAAAGACGTTCGAGCACGTCCACAAAACGCTACAGAATAATGTTATGTACCACCACTGTATGTTATGCATACAGAGCTTGTACTTGTTCATGTGTCATATCGTGTCGTGTATATGGGTGATTGCTATACGTACCACCTATGCACGGATCTCTGACATCAATGCATACACAGTTGTTAATTAAAATTTAGTAGTCTGATTTGACCTTGTTGTATGTCGTGTACACATCAAAATGTACCCGAATATTAATTTCAATAATTAATATTTCATTTTAACGTTCGTCAACACGATGTTTTTCGTGCAATTATATAAATTGCATATTTCAAAGAATATTTTTCAACATTTTTTATTATGGTATCTGCTCTTATAATATACTTACTATAATTTTTAAAATGAAAAAATGCTGTTTAAAATGTTTTTTCCAATGGCTCTGTGTTAAAAATTTGATTTTTAATTGTCAATTACTTTAAGAAATGATCTATGGAGGCCTTAAAATTTTTGAGAGAAGATAACTATTACATTCAAAATTTTCAATTTTTTCTGAACAAATTTGTATTGTCTACAACTCAAATTTGTCGCCTAAAAGTAATTTAACTCAAATCGCTCCAGCTACGTTGTCCTATTTTTGCTAATTGACAATTCTTGTCACTAAAATTGTTATAGGCAAAAATTTATTCGAAAAAATAGTAACCTTCCGTGTAAGTAATAACTTATGTTCCTAAGAAAATAAGTATTTTTAAACAAAAGTCAACTAACAATTTAAATGGTTGAAAAAAAAACAATTTTTAAGACAAGACTTTGTTACAGATTCAAATTACATGTTGTATATGTGTAATTGCATTAAACAATGCCGTATACAGTTTATTATTTCTACATATGTAGGTTTTAAATGTTTTGTTGATCCGTGTTGAGCTTATTATTAACCGCTCAAACGCGCCATAATTATATATTTAATTATAGAAACGCGTAATAGCGGAAAATTGTAATAAGTACATCTACGAGTATGTAGATATAGATGCATGGTTGTTAGATCTACATATAATAACTAATAATTTTCAAAATTTTTTTTTTTAATGTAACCTCCAACTGGAGGATTGGAGGTTGATTTGATACGTAAAGACGCCAATTTTGTTACCTTCAGCTGCAACGGAATCGGTAGAAGGAAAAAAAAACTGGTTTATCGACGAATCAAAGCGTAACTGTGTAATTATTTTTTGCCTTCTGCATTATTTAATAAAATGATCGTTTTAAGTAGGCATAATTTTTTTAAAATGCATACAAATTTTTTTTTTGTCATTTAACGAATAACGAAATCGCAGTATTTGTAGTCTGGAAATCTTTAGTTTCAGATCTATGACCACAATTTCGTAGTAGTAGCTTCTTATTTATTTGCTTATAAAGCTAAATCTTTTTTTTATGCGGTTTTCAAAAAAATGGTCAATAAAATGCATAATGTGAATCAAAATCAAAAGAAAGTAAAAAACTTAAACATTAACTTAAAACAGTGGCGTAGCGTGCCTTGGAGGGGCCCTGTATCAAAATTAGTTGGGGGGCCCAAATGAAGGGTAAAGATTTATTGATTATAAGTTATTGCTTCCTCCTAGAAATTGAGCTAACCAAACAGTTCAAATTAAATATACACTTTTCTTGCCTTTTTTCGGCAAATTGATTTATTAAATCATCTATAGCTGAAGACGGTTTCAGTTTTTTTTTTAAAATTTCTGCCTCTATAGACAATAGTGACAAGTCTGATAGCCGTTCCCGCCCCATCGAAGTCCTTGGGTAATTTTTTATCAGTTTTAATTTTGAAAAACTTCTTTCAGCTGTTGCGGTTGTAATTGGAAGAGTCAAGAATAAAAAGCATGCTGTTATTACCTCCGGAAAACTGGATGCAAGGCTATTGAATTTTATCAGCAATAATTCCATAAGCTCCTTAATGGAATGAATTTTTTGAATTTCAGATTTTAAGCATGTTTTCAGAGCAATTAATTGTTCATAAAAAAACGCCGTGAGCAGCGGGGCCCCATCACGGTAGTCGAATTTTCCCCTTCATCTTCGGTATTGAATGTTTACAAGCGAAATGTGATTGAAAGTCTACAACCGAATTGTTATTTTGTTGGTTTCAAAACTGGTCATGAGTGTTCGGCTGATCGAGGCTTTAAAAAAAGGTTTTAAGTATTTAAGGGCTGTATCTCAGTAAATTTCAATTTTGTGCCGAAAATAGGTAGCAGAACAAAAACCAACACAATTCGTACGAGGGCATTCCTGCCCATGTTTATCCGCTAATTGCCTTTATGTTTTAGTTTTAAATATTAAAAAAAGACCTTAAATAGTGAACTGGAAGGCCTTTATAAAGATATTTTTTCTTTCAAAAAAAAATAAAAAATAAAAAAAATAAAAAATAAAAAATTATTTCTTCGGTATTGAGTGTCTACAAGCGAAATATAATTGAAAGTCCACAAGCGATTTGTAATTTTGGTGGTTTCAAAACTGATAATGAGTGTCCGGTTGATCGGGGCTTTAAAAAAAGATTTTAAGTTTTTAAGGGCTGAATCTCAGTAAATTTCAATTTTGTGCCGATAGAAGTTAACAGGGAAAAAGCCAACACAATTCGTACGAGGGCATTTCTATCCATGCTTATCCGCCAATTGCCTTTGTGTTTTATTTTTAAATATTAAAAAAGGAACTTAAATAGTAAACTGGAAGGCTTTTATGAAGATATTTTTTCTTTCCAAAAAAATCCAAAATTTCTATTTTATAAATAATAAAAATCCAAAATTCCTAAATAATAATTAAATAAATAAATAAACAGTGACTTTAATAACATTTTCAAATTACTTAATATATATGTATTTCATTTGTTAAAAAATTGTATTCACTTTTTTTTAAATTTTTTAAAATTACTATTCGCCTACTTGTATTTAGAATAAACATAATGCTTTTAAAACACATTTAACAATAGCATTCAATTCCGATGTAAAAATGGGAGAAGTGGGGGGAAAAGTGATGCGGACTCCCTACAAGGTACTAGCTGGATACTAACTGAATACACGTACAAAATTTCAGCCCTCTAGGTTTCCTTATGGAGTCTCTAGACGTGTTAGAAAACAAGCAAAAAAATTAAGGAAATATTGGCGTCAAAATCGTGGGGGTAAGGGTTAAAAGTTGAAACCTCCAAAAAACAGTGTCTGGCCATTAGCTTAACCTGTACACCAAATTTCAGCCCTCTAGGTTTATTTGGGGAGATTTTGACCCGAACGAAACTGTTAAAAAACAAGAAAAATCATGTTCTTTTGGGTATAAAAATGGTGGGGGTAGGGGTTAAAAGTCGAGACCCCCAAAAGGCACCCCCTTGATACTAACTCAATCCGAATACAAAATTTCAGCCCTCTAGGTTTATTCGGGTGACCTGTGCGAGTGGTACAAACTTCGAAAACGTCGAAAATGCATGAAATTGTAGCTTAAAAATGAGGGGGGTGGGGGTAAAATATTAAAACCTCCAAAAAGCACAACCTAGGTACGAACTTTATCAACACACCAAATTTCAACCCTCTACGTGAATTCTGAGGGGCTGGGGGCCTGTTGGATCCAGCGAAAATCGTTTTTCCCCCCCTTACTCCCACCATATCATCCTAGGAAGCTGAATTTTGGATATGTTGTAGATAATTGACCGAAACATTATTTAAAACCGGTTTGGAAAAGTTTTATTGCTTTTCCGCCCCCCACCACCCCCTTAAAGGTCGGGTCAGAAAAAAAATTTGCCCAAAATTTGACCCCACTTTGATAGTATGAGGTGCCTCGAAAATGAGCCCCATTTACCAAATTTCATCTCTTAACTTCCATAGGGGGGCCCTACACAAATTAAAAGGTGGCGGGAAAATATATATATATATATATATATATATATATATATATATATATATATCAGACATTTTTTTTTTCTACATATTCGTGTTCTACGGGTCCGAAAACGGATAGCGCCCCTACTCTCGCCTCTCGCAGCTCTTATCGTATAGACTGTATAAGTCTAATTTTTCGGAGAAAATTCGACTAATTAACTGAGATGTTTTTACTGTATTTAGCCGATAGTTTTCCGGAAGCGTTTTTTATCACTTCGTTTAAAGAAGATAGGAGTCTCTCCGGTTGTAATACTTTGAACATATTACTCAGGTCACAAAGGCTCTGAAATCTGTTTAGTTTGAGAAATTAATATATCTAAACAGTAATAGTATACATTGACTTTGTAATATGATTCCGGGTCTGAAATTCTCTCGTATGACAGTTTTGTTGTATGTTTTTTTCCCGGGAAGCACGAATTTTTGTTTACACACGTTAGGGGCCTCTGTAGCCCGGGGGTCCCGTATCATTGATACGGCTGATACGGCGGTAGCTACACCCCTGACTTAAAATAACTTTTTTTGATAAAAATACTTTTTAATTGTTTTTAAGAAGCATTTAATCAGTACATTGCATAAGAATATAACTAATTACATTATATAATTTTTTCATAATATTATAAAAATGAAATAAAATGTTCACACGTATAAATTAATGTTTTATGTTGTTGAAAAAAGCCACTTCTAAGGAAATCGTGAGGTTTTGAACGTTCTGAATTATATATTTTCGAGGAAACCTTTTTTTTATACGGTCCCGAGCCACCGTAAAAAAAAAAGTTTTTTTTTTTACAAACTGGACCGAACTAATAAATTTTTTATAGCTATTTATGATATATTTAAATATTTTTTTTTTTGTGCGTCCCTATCCACCGCATAAAAATACGTTCAGCTGTATATAAAATATGTAACTACAACAATATTCTTTACAAAATTTCACGAACCACACTAATTTTCTTTGGCTTAATAACTAAATAAACTCATCGCTTGAAAAAATTTTTTTTGGGAAGTTATACATTTCTTCGAAAAATCTAACACTTTAACATTAGGATGATTTGAAACAACTGTTTCTTATGTTTTTTTCTAATACAATAATAATAAAAAATTAAAAAACGAAAAATTACCAAAACCATGTAATTATCTACGATTATAAAAAAAATTTAATTTTTTTTTCTCGAAAAGATATAAAACTATAGATCTGTATGTAATCAAGTCAACTACATTGTAATATATCAAAAACAGGCATTTAATTATATTACAAAAGTAATAAAAAATCATTAGACATTCCTTCTCTCAACTTTAACAACATTATACAAGCATGAAGTACAACATAATATGTACACTACCGTACAAAAAGCTCAGGCACACCCTATCTTAAATAATGTTGGACTGTATATATTTGGTTTCGGTGAAAATAAGGCCAAAGTTGGAGTGTCTAACCTGACTCAAAAATTGCAACCCACTGAGCCGCCTGTGCATTGGTTTGCAAACAATTGTACACCATTTTTAAAAATGGCTTCAAACATTTTTTTTTAAATATACTTTTACTTTTGGTTTTATAGAATCTTAGCATTAGAGTCCATAGAGTCCATTTTGATTTGGTTTTTGATACTGTAGTGTACATAACAATTTAAACACATTATGTATTTAAAATATTATTGTCTTCTCAGTATCTGTGGCGGTATTGTTTAGAATCCAATAATAATCAATCATTTCTCTCGTAATTAAGCATCAATTATTATCATTATTAGAAATTTCATCATAAATTACCGCATCGCAAAAACGCAACGGTAAATAAAGAGGAAAAAAGACGATCGAAAGAATCAAAGAAAAAAAAATGAAGAATTAAACAAAAAAATACAAAAAAAAAACAAAACACTATCAACAACATTTGAACAAAGAAGGAAAGGTCAATGATGTGATCGTTAGCGGTTTTAGTGCATGCATATGGGTACACAATTATTAGTTATTACATCGTACGTCAGATGTCACTGTCTAAAAATGATTAACGCGCATTTCTTTCTCATTTATGTGTAAAAAGTATTTATAAAATTAACTGTCAATATTATAGATATATAATATTATCGATTGAATTCAACTGAGCTGATTGGCATTTAAAAGATGAACAGTTATCAAAAGATAAAAGTTTTAAAAAAAGTTGTAGTTTGTATACTATTCGTAAACAAAATGGTCATCAGGGCCGTAGAGAGAGATGATGGACTCGGGGACAAAGTTGTTAAAAAATTTTCCCTCAAAAATACAAGTGAATGCCAAAAAAATATCTTTCCTCTGAACGAGTCTGCGGGCCGCTGACGATTAGCTTCCGGACCCCTTTTCAGAATCGGCTCTCAAGGCTGCAAATGGTGGGACAAAAATTTTTGTCAAGGCAGTAAAGTAAAATACCCCTGTCGCAGCATCTTGCATAACATAGCGAATTTTCGTTTATAAAAATTAGTTTTTCTCGGAAACTAGTTGACATAGAATAATAGTTTAAAGACCTTTTTTGTGTAACTTTTTCTCCTCGTTTCAATGGTGTAAAAAAATGTTGCAAAAATTTTTGAATAAAGAGAAATTTTGACAAAAATCTAATTTTTTTCACGAAAATTGCCAAAAAAAACCATGTTTTGGACATCGGACTTCCAATATTTGGTTCGGGCATCGAACTTCCGGTTTCGGACTTCCAATATTTTCACCAAATTTCGTAAAAATAGAACCTTTCGTTCGAGAACTATCGTGCGGACACATATTTCTGCCATGGTCCCAGACTCAAGTCGCATCATGACAGCTAATTTTTCGATTTGAAAATTCGCTAAAACTGACATACAGTTTATACCACTCATCCTTTCCCTTATATTAAAATAATTATTTAAGGTCTCCAATGTTTAAAAATAAAAAAAAAAATGGTGAAGATATTGTCCTAATAGCCATTATTTGTAAATATTTGAAGAAAAACTGTCCTCTTTGTGAACTACCTATTTAAAAACACACAATAACAAATTCCTTTTGTTTGTCATGGATAATTATAGGTAAAAATTTGAGTACCTTAAAAAAAAACTGAAGTAGTACCCCGTATATAATTCAAAAATACAATCCGCCCATAAAACTGTCAATAATATTGATGACGTAATCCTCAAAAGTGATGATTTATTTGTATTATTCCATTTATAATACTATCTTCACACCTTAACAAGATGTCACAATAAGAATTTTTTTATTATACCTGACAATTTTCAAATCACCCAAGTAGTGCGTAACAAAGACTTCTCTCTTCCCCTCTCTGTCCCCCTTGGTGTTTGAGTGTGTGTGTGTGTGGTCTCTAAAAATCAATAAATGGAAAATTCAAAGAACTATTTCTTCATTATTTTAACAACGCCAAGCTAGCGAGCAACGGGTTTAATGTCATTCAATTATATAAATAATAGTTATAAAAGTGTACGATTTAAATACCACCAAAGACCGGCGAGTTAAATGTTAAATCATAATTGCTAACTATTGATTTTTCATTTAAGGGGGTCATATGCATATTGCGTCGAGAAAAAATAGCAAAAATTACACTATTTCACAGCTAAATTTTGAGATTTATACAATCGTTTAATACATTATTTTATGACAATTGACTGGGAAACATTTCCGCCATTAATTGGAATAATATTAGGTCGTGTAATATGAAATGTCGTTTTCCGACCACTTGGTCTACCATGTAATTCAGATAAATATCGATACTTTTTTAAGCATTAGAGAAATATTTAAATGTAATTCTTTAATTTTAAATAGAATCCTCCTAGCTTGGAGTCATTTCTGCCATTAGTGATGAGCAAAATTAGTCTTGGTCTTGCATTTTTTGCAAGACCAAGACCAAGACCAAGACTATGTATACCCAGAGCAAGACCAAGACTATAAGTGTGGCTGCAAGACCAATACCAAGACTCAAGTGAGCAAATTCAAGACAAAAGCAAGAAAAAAGCAAAACTCTTGCTAAACTATTTAAATAGTTTGAAAGTATAATTAATACGTAAAGACAGTAAAAATTCTGATTTTAGAAGAAAAAAATTCGTTAATAAAAAAATGCAAGAAAGTGCACGATTTTTTAGCAATAACAAGACCAAGACCAAGACTCAAACTGCCCTAGCAAGACCAATACAAAGACTCTTAATGCAAGAACAAGACCAAGACCAAGACTGCCAAGTCTTCGTCTTGGTCTTGCATTTGCTCATCACTATCCGCCATTAATTGGAATAATTTAAGGTCGTGTAATATGAAATGTCGGTTTCTGAGCATTTAGTCTACCATCTAATTGAGATAGATATCGACACTCAGGGCCGGATCATCGCATAGACAAATGAGACAAATGGCTAGGGCCTGGTTTTTTTTAAATGTTCGGCGAAACTGTCTGTTTTGAATATTTGGAATTGTTTTAGTGGTGGGGGAAGGTGGTAAGAAGAAAGGGGTCTAGAGGCCCAAAGTGGATTAATCCGTCCCTGGCTATAATTTAATTATACTACTTTAAGCTACCAATCGAAAAAAATAAGTGCATATAACCCCTTAACAATAATTTTATTTATTTTTTTTTTTTTTTGAAAAATTTTGCCTGGAGTTATTTTGACGGTCACATTTTTTTACGATGTTGTTATTGTTTGGTAGTGTAGTTAAGTAGTTGAATGAATAATTTTTTGACGTATAATTATGCAGTACCGACAACTAATAACTCTCTTGGACCACCTGATTGATGACAAAAAAAAATATGAAAATGTGGTTTTGGAACACACCAACAGCTATATCGTTAGCTAATATTGTTATGTTGTTGTTTTGATAGTAAAAATTAATAATATCACGCAATTTTAATCGTTTAATAAATACGTGGAGTCCAAAAGGAGACCGAATTTTATGATGCGTCATCGATCGATTATACGAAACAATATAACTTGAAGGTAGGTATCGATAAAAAGTACAGTAATCTGATACAAGTCACAAAATATACTAATTAAGGGGACGTTCGCTAAAAAAAAAGAAATAGATTTTTTTTCCTTCCTAGGTATGTTCTTTAAGGTGTTAGAAATATTCTCATAAAATTTAATTTAAAAAAAAAAAAATCAAAATCAAAAAGTTATGGGCATTTTAGTACACGCACTTTACTATAATTCAATTTAAAACACAAAAAACAAACTAAATACTTTTTTCTCGGAAGTACATTTTAGACATGGTTCCTCGTGTATCTCAAAAAGTATTTGAGATATCGACATAAATCAAAGTGCATATAATTCCTCGATACCGTCATTTAGGTAGGAAATAGCATCTTTTGGTTCCGTAATATATTTTCAAAATGGCAGCTGTTTATAGTCGAGAAAAAGCGATGATTTTTGAAAATTTATTTTCAAAATGCGATTTCGATTTTTTTTATTTTGGTTCACTGAGGATTTCAGAACGCAAGAAATCACCAAGGTGGAAAAATCTTGCAGTGTCGACTTCAAAGCCATTTGTACTCAGCTCATTTTTGAATTTAAAAAAAAAAAATTGTAATCTCAAAACATGTAGAAACAATGTTGTATATTTAGTTTTTTGATAAAATATTTTTTGTATAAAAAAAAATAATAAAAAAAGGTGGATATTTTTTTTTTTGGTAAATCTCCCCTTAAAACACTATTTTGGACTAAACTCACCCCCAATTTTAAGTCAGAATAATAATTTTCTTAATCCTTCTAACAGTATACGATTTTCGAGAGAAACCTATGTGACAAACGAACAAACGGACACTAGAGTTTAATTTTTTGCTTCTAACGTACGAAACCTTAACAGTGGTATTAATTAAAATAAAATATCTAAGTCCAAATTACCCATATGTTTGATATTTATTCTTAATTAAATGCTTTTGCGAATACTTTTACAAAACTTTCGCTACATTATGCAGCATGACAATCTTCTAATCAAAATGAAATTAATTCTTCATATCTAATTGCTAATTAGTTTATTTTTATTTCTAATTCATTTCCGTGTCGTGCTAGTTTAATATTTTCACAACACAATTATGATATCCTGATAATAATTTCTATTAATTGTGGAAATCGCTGTGGATACAATATGAAACGCCGGAAATTTAATTGTCGGTACGTTACTTACTGATGAGACTCTCATTGTTTTAACAAGTGTCGTTATGGGTTTCGGATATTTTTTTCATAATTAAAATTATCAGTATTAACAGTAATTAAGGCTCGGTCTGAACAGTACGAGTTTCCGAATCCAATGCACGTAATCTTATATGAAATCGATCAGCTGAGACCTTTTATACATTTTATTGTATAAAGACCTGAGACCTTTTATATCCATACTCCTGATAATGACAATTAACCCTAGAATCATACGTATACGTCCAAACGACGAACGAACTTCTCTACCTGCTCCAATACTACAACTTTTCGGTACCTGCCTGCTGTGAGATTTCTGTTATCTAATTTATTTGTTGTTATAACACATAAGACGTATTTATTTTGTTTATAGTCATTGTCGTTTTGTTTGTATTGAAATAGTGTCCGTCAAAAGGACGTCGATGTATGATTACGCGATGTTTTTTTTTTTTAAAGGTTTTGTACTTCACATATAAAAGTTTTCCTAATTTTTCTAAAATTTATTAAAGATATGCATGTTATAATTAATTTATTCAATGATTATGATAATGTGAAAGATGATTACAGCTGTTTGACTTTATAGAGACGACATAATACTGAAGTTTTAATATATTGAATCGAAAACTAAAGAATGCGTTTCAAGTGACTTAATAAAAGATTAACAATTTATTTTGTGGAAAATATTTTAATTTTTATTATTTTTTGAGATCTTATTCGAAAAATTACTAACAAATTTTAGAAAATTTACAAATGTGCCTAATATTTGGGGAAATAACTACATATATATAGGAATATTTATGACTGAGAAATTTCACATTCTGTAAAGTCACACATGTCCACTGACTCATAATAGTTCATAAATTAATTATTACAATTGATGTATTTATCTATTTTTTAATTTTTATAATGAAAATATGCTTTGATAAAAAGATTAAAAAAATTAATAAATATTTACATTAAGAAATTTTTCCAAATCCATTTTTTTTTTTAAATATTTTGTTCGCTTTTGTAGTATTGTTATGTAAAAAAAATGTTTTTTGCAAATAAACTCTAAAACTCTCCGTAAAAAGTCCATCCGTCAAAACGACGTCGATGTATGATTAACGTTTCTCGTAGACCAACGTATGATTCTAGGGTTAAATAAACAAAAAAAAATCTTTTTTGCCGCACAGGTTTTTTGGGTCATTAAACCTAAAATTACACCGGTTCAGAAAAAAAAAAATTGTAAGCTTCTGGTTTTACCAACAGCATTTAAATGTTATTAGAAATACACCGCAATTTTAAATAAATATAAATATATGAATAAATTTAAATTTTTAAAAAAAATTAAAATTGTAAACAATTCTAGAAAACAATTAATAATGTATAAGTGCGTATAAATACAAAACAATATTTTTCTAAATCAAGTATGAAATAAGTTTTATAATATTGCCATATTGGCGTCATATACTTGGCGAAAGAATTAAACATAATACGGAAATATTAAACCAATGTTTGTTTTAAATTAACATAAATATACGTCTTAAGTATTTATTTTGAAATTCTTATTAGAGATTTATTATACGTACGGCAGTTTCTTTCACAAAAATTTCACAACGTGCGTTACATTTAAAAAAATTATAAAAGACGTCCCTGTAATATAACAAAATATTAAAAAGTTACATACACTGCCTTTCTTCGACGACTAACTTATAACTGACAAAATTCGGTAGCATTAATAACCTTGCACGATCCTAACATTGACAAAGGAAATTTCCATAGGCGGCTCTGTCCGGATTCGCTCCACGTGACGTTATTATGTACGATTAAAATACATATCGGCGATTTCGTTCCAAAAAGTCCAGAAAAGTTCAGATTTCAAAAAAGAAAAGAGTTTCGTTTGGCTTCTTATCATTTTCAAAGAAACGATTGGTTGAATTCTTATTACGGTTCGAAACCGTTTAAATTAAATCAGATAATGGATTATTTAGCGAATGTCATGAAAAACAACAATAGTTGAAAGAGAACATGATTTAACCAGAACTCACTGTTGACTACTGCACGCTAAATTCAATGTCTGTTATTTAATTCATAGACACAATCGTGTAATAACATTCTTTTACAGCTATGCTAAGCTAAACGGTAGTGTATCAATTTTACGTCATTATCAGGACGATAAAAAATTTTAAATGACGCATAACGTCACAGTTTTGATTTTAAAATAATCGGGACTTTTTATGGCACATTTCCTTTACGATTCATGGATTTTTATAAACGGAATCGGAAGAAAATCGAAAATAACCAAAATTGTTTAATTTTGTCAAAATATTACAATATTAATATGACATGCGTAACTTGTAGACTGACCGGGTACTATCGCTGGAACTCGACGAAGGCGATTTTCTAGGGGGGGGGGGGGTCATTTAAACTCTTTTGATAATGGTCTATCGGATAGTTGCGTAGCAATATTTAGACGAATTTTAATTTACTATTAGAATAAAAAGACAATATTAACTGGTTCACGGTTATTGACGCTGTAAGACGTCGAGTTATACCTGACTAACTACAACACTACGATGTACTACGTCAATAATTTTATATAAAATGTATTAGTCCTCAAAATAGTGTACCAGTTGATCAGTATGGGTCAAATTACTAAATTAATTTAAATATCGATTTTTCAAATAAATTTATTTTCCTACAAAAAAAAATTAAAACCATTAAGTGTTGGTGAGTGGCAAAAATTCAAAAAATAAACTTGGAAAAAAAATATTTTTTTCCATTTATGTTTTTTTTGGATTTTGTAGTTCATACAGCGAAATCCTAATGGGATCGTGTAGTCGTCAAACTTAGATTTGTCAACTCTCACTTCACGAACATTTCTTAAATGACAGTGTAACATATCCACAGACCAATGAATATATTATTTATTATATTATATAGACGAATTATATAAATGTATAATTGTGGCAGCCAGTTACGAACAAAATTCCCACCGTAATAGTATTCTGAAATATAGTAATGGATGGTATCCGTAGTAACGTTTTCAAATAAATATTGTCAAAATATAATATTGATAATAAAATTTTACTTTTTTGAGAAGAAATTGCAAAATTGAGAAAAAGAAAACAAAGTGGTATTCGCTTTATTTTCAAACAATAATTATAGTCGCATTTGCTCCAAAAATTGACATTATATTATTTCTGCAACTGCTTCAAGAAAAATGCCTACAAACTGCCTTTACACTTTGTCTAGTATAGTATAATATAATAGTGTTTCATTAGTCTGTGAACATATCACTTTTGTCTATATGAGTGAATTTTTTACTGATTTTATCAACAAATTGATATATAGTTCCACTTTAAAAAAAAGTACAAATTTATATCATAGCTCGAAAACTTACGGGGCTATAAAGCTCTTGAATACAGCAACCGATTACTATCCCCAGCGCTATCTACAATTTTTTTTCTTTTTGATTAAATCAATAATAGTTTAGCCGTTGCCCAATAAAAATGGCAACTCTCGAAAAACTCACTTGTTAATAATGAATTAATGGTACTGTATACTATTATCAATGATCAAAATGAAATATCACGAGTAGGTAAGAACCGGGTATTGTCTGTCTCATTAATGAGCATGACGATGAGGTGATGGAACGAACACGCATAAACTCTCCCGACAGTCATTCAACAGGCCGAGCAACAAGCGAGTGCTTGTATGCATGCATGCACACAAGGTAAAACAACAGATAAGAAAGTCAATCCACACTAAATACATCACATAATGGACATAAAAAGCGAAAGAACATTACCTTGCAATGAATATGTATGTATTAACTTGCGGTACGAACAGGGACGTAACAACTACAAAAATTTTGATTATGTCGTAAAAAAACTGTAGGAATTGTAATTGTAGGACTTGTCTTTCCTGTGCGGGGAAGGGGTTGGATTCACTAACTGATACGCAGGGGCGTAGCTACCGCCGTACTAGCCGTATCAATGATACGGGGCCCCCGGGCTACAGAGGCTCCTAATGTGTGTAAGCGAAAATTAGTAAAATGTTATCCATAATGTCACTTAATCTCGTGCTCCCGGGAAAAAAACATGTAAAAAAAAACTGTCATACGTGCCTATAGAGTTTTCACTTCAGAAATGACAAAAGTCAAAAAAGAAATTTCTTTTTTCCCGGGTTAATTGCTCTGAAAACATGCTTAAAATCTGAAATTCAAAAAATTCATTCCATTAAGGATTCATGGAATTATTGCTGATAAAATTCAATAGCCTTGGATCCAGTTTTCCGGAGGTAATAACAGCATGCTTTCTATTCTTGACCTTTCCAGTTACAACCACAACAGGTGAAAGAAGCTTTTCAAAATTAAAACTGATAAAAAATTACCTAAAGACTTCGATGGAGCAGGAACGGCTATCAGACTTGTCACTATTGTCTATAGAGGCAGAAATTTTAGAAAAACTGAAACCATCTTCAGCTATAGATGATTTAATAAATCAATTTGCCGAAAAAAAGACAAGAAAAGTGTATATTTAATTTGAATTTTTGGCTAGCTCAATTTCTAAGAGGAATCAATAACTTATCAATAAATATTTATTTTAATTTAATGCAAGCATTTTTGTTTCTTTTGTGAGAAATCTTTACCCTTCATTTGGGCCCTGCAACTAATTTTGATACAGGGCCCCTCCAAGGCACGCTACGCCACTGATCCATATATGAATAATAGTCAAAAAAAAAAAACCAAAGATAAGGGTCATTCGGTTCAAAAGTTATAAAGAATCAAAATTAATTTTGCGTTATCACTAAATAAAATTGTTGCAAATTGAAATTAGTACAAATTATGTTTTAGAAATTTTTGACGGCTGGTCCCTCTCAGGTTGGAAAAGTTTATACTTCAAATCACGCCACCCACTGTGATGCCATTTTGAAAAGAAAGTCGGTTGCTGATTGGAAGTATGCTACAACTACCATGCTGCAAAATTTCAAAAAGTTTTTAGTTTTGATAAAGGAAATGGGAGTATTTGCTTTTAAAAAATTCTAACCATAAAATAATTGGGACTTTTTTTGTTATACATTTCGCCTAAATTTGATCGATTTTCATAAACAGAGTCCGAAGATAATCGAAAAAAACCAAAATTTTCCAGTTTTTCCATAAAGTTAAAAAATTGCGAAAACTACAAAACCACTGACCAAAATGTATTAAAATTTTGCTTCCGTGAATGCTCCAAACACAGAAGTATTATAATTTTGAGCCTGGCTTCATTTCTCTAGCGCCCCTTCTCCAACGATTTTTGATTTTCTAGGTTCCTTAAGCCGTGAAACGTCAAGATCCGTTCAAAATCGCATATGCTCGGATCATACTTTACCTTCTTATAGTATCATACTATATCTTCCCTATAATGTCTACATATATTTTCGTCTCCTTTCTTTCAGCCACACAAAAATGTTAATTCTAGTTTATATATACTTTAATTTTTTTTTTAGTATCATCCGCCACTGTACAAAATCGGTAACATACATCAAAGACAAATCCGTAACACGAGTCAACTTACAAGTACCAATACACAAATGGTCATGCAATGATTTATTTTACATCTATAAGCAGTACTCATACATAAAAACAATAATATAAAAGTAATGTATAAATATAATTAGTTTATAATAATATCTATACCGCAAAATGGCAACACTTTACTCCTACGAGAATAACTTTGCAACATAGATGAAGAAAAATTCAACTCAATCTAGCGAACAAACTTCTAATATTTTCCGCTAGGTGGTATCAACTGCCGCAACTCTTATAAGACTGGATACTGTGTCCGTTACCATTTTAAATACAATTTATTGAACTTAATGAATTTGAATTGTTTTTCCTGATATGATATAAAGCCCTTTCAGTTTCCACTAATCTACTAAAATCTACTGTATCTACCATCTGGAAGAACAAGGAAAAACTTCCATTATAGATGGTCCCACTATATGCCAAGATAAGAATAAAATACAACGAAAGCTATAATATAGAATACGAGTATAATGAAAAGCAACCAAGTTAACAAATTATAATTTTGTTATGTAAATTTTTTTCACTTAATTCAATCAAAATTAAAACCACTTACTAAATTCGTAAGTTATATTGTTTTCTGTAAAATTATATTGTTTTCTTTTACTCTCCATATAACGAAAACTCTTTATAAGGTAAAAAAATACCCGGTCCCTTCAAATTCGTTATATGGAGTTTACACTGTATTTTAACAATTAACAAAAAATATTTAATGGTATAAAAGGAATATGTGAACTCAACAAAATCTGTATAAAAAATATATTAAACAATATTCTGAAAGTGGAGCAAAGTCATCCCATTTTACGGTATAAACACGCATTTATGGTAAGTACAAGAAATACTTATACACATAAACGTAAAGCAAAGCGGCTTTAAATCAAAACAGAAATAAAAAAATTACATTATTAAATAATTGCTCATTATAATTTATTAAAACAAAATTTCATATTTTTATTAATTAACGGTTATGTTTTTACTCGTTTTTATTTTATTTTTATTAAATTTAATTAACATGACATAAAATTGATTTTAATTACGATTATTATTATTATCTAATTTAAAATTTAATAATAATAATAATAGAAAGTCAATTAAAAGTAATAACTATATTAAATTATAAGTAATTATACCAAAATTTATGCTTTTAAAATTATTTTTAACCTTTTAAATGCAACACTTTTTATAAAGAAAAAAAATATTTTTTAACATAATGACAAACTGATACACTGTTTTGACAACTAATACATTTTATATGGAATTGTTGACGTGATACAGCGTGGTGTCGTTTGGCGTCTTTATTATTATTTGATCGAAAACTAGACTGAATTTATTTTTCTTTTAAAACCAGCAACTTTCTTCCACATTAAAATTATTCAGAAAATTCACTCAATTACTTATAAACATAATTACGTACGTCCATTAGACCCACTTTTAAATCAGCTGACAATACTACAACACCAATCACAGAAATAAATAATATGTAAATTAATCTTTTTGAATTGGGCAATTAAATTTTTTTTTTTGAAAATAAGAAAAAAACCAGGTAATCGGGTCACAATTCTCACAAGTCACAAGGCAGTTTAATAATAAATAATAAAAAATCATATTGTAACTGATTAAATGGTTATATAAATAATAATTTATTAATGGTAAATGATTTGGTAATTTTTTTTCTCTTTAAAATTATATCAGACTTAAAGATCTGACTGTATACGGGACTAAGTAACCAATACAATGACGTACATATATTATAAAAGTTTGAAATATTGTAATTAATCAGATACAAAATTATTTGAAATTCTTATAGTGGAAGCGCTGAAAAGTATGCTCTTAAAATAAATACACCACTGATCATATATATTGTTGACACTCACATTCGTTACACGTAATTTCAAGTTCGAACTTATACCTATTTTGATAATTAGGATTGAGTTTGATGTTGTTTCTCTTTTTTTTATAAAAGAGAGATTTCTCTTTTATAAAATTAATTTAATTAATATATTTAATTAAAATGATGAACTCTAACTGATAAATTTTGAACAAAATACACCCAAACACAAAACAACAGACGTCACCACAATATGTAGTTTAATTGTTTAAACAGTGACGGTGCACATGAATATCAACAATCTACAGAAAACAAGATTCTACTGAAAATATTAAAAGTTTAATTTGCGTTCAATTATTGAAAATAAATCATTTGTATAATCGAAAAGTTCTCTAATTTGGGAAAGATAGCAAATTTAGTACATAGTTTTGATTGAATTTCTGACTATCTACTTGTGAAATTTGAAATGATTTAAAAATCCAAACATTTACAATGTTGAATGAAAATCTGAGCGGAGCAAAGAGCTAACTTGACAAGCAAAATTATTCCAAATTTTCAATTAATTAACAATAAACATAATTACAAAACGTCCTTTTGTATTTCAAAACACAAGATGAATTGAAGTTTTAGATTATCGAAAGGCAAAAAAATTAAAAAAAAATTAGGAAAAGCTGACAATAACATTGTTGTCGGAATTTCCGGTTTTGCGATTAACATCGCATTTAAGAGCAAAACGTCAAAATTTACCTACAAACGTACACAAACATCCAGAAAACTATCATTAAGCTTTTTTAAGCTAAAATATATCAACATTTGGTAAAAACCATATAAACAGTAGAATGAAATTAAAAAAAATAGTAAACCCTACAATGTTCATTATGATATTTTAAGGCTTCTAAAATATACTTCCTACTAATGATGTCGGACCGAGAAGCAGTTAATCGATTAATCAACTAAAATTGTTTTTCAGATAAAATTAGTCATTAGTCGAAAATATCGAGCATAGAATAGTCGATTAATCGACTAAATTTTTAGTCAAATTTATGGTAAGGTAACCTATGTAACTCTTTCAAAACTGAGGTTACTTTTCAAATTTAATTATGGACTCTTAAGATTTAAAAAAAAAAAAAAAAAAAAAACAAAAAAAAAAAAAAAACAAAAGTCAAAAATCATATAGATAAATAATTTTTGAATTTCCAATTTTTGAAGTCCAATAAATAATACAGAAAAATTATGAAATTAGTCGTTTTTAGTCATTTGAAAAAAAATTAATCATTTTAATCATTTAATCGAAGGTAAAATAGTCGACTAAAATATAATTAAATGTAAACAAAATTAGTCGACTAAACCGACTAATCGATTAATCATCCGACATCACTACTTTCTACTACCGTTTGTGTTGCTTTTTGATCTCTACTTCATCGCAGAAAATTCCATTTTATAATCTTGCATTGTTTTCGAGTTTTAACACGTTCACCAAATACCGTTTTTCGTTTTTTAGCTCCGCAACGGTTTGACTTAGAGGAACTGACGACACAAAATGTACATTTTAAAGTTTTAACGGACATAATTGACGGTACCAAGGTAATATTTTTAAAAATTTGGAATAAAAAAAATTATGTCTTCCCGAAATAACTCACTGAAAATCGCCACTGTCCTATTTTATTTATTTAAGTTACCATTAATATGGGTAAATAAATAAAAATACTACACAATTACTTCACATACATACCTCAAACAGTCGACATGTAGATAATCGATCATTTAAACTAGTCACAATACTCATGTGGAGACTTCCACTGTTGTTGCACCACAGACTTCATCAATTAAATTCCTCGATCAAGATTATTTCATATGTACGACTGTGAAACCAGTGTTGTATAGTCAAGAATACGGTACGCCGTACCGAACCGTTGCGAGCCGTAAACTATGACGTCGTATCGCTGCCCGTTTAACTGTAACAAATGAAAGAAAAAAAACAAACTATGATAAAATATTATCACATTGCACCGTGTAGTAATTTATTTTAAATTAATTGACAAAACTAATTAAAGCACAAACTAAAGTAAAAAAGAGGTGTAAACGATGTTGTAAGAGTAATGATAATTAAAATAAATTTTCCACTAATTAATGAAAAATTTATTTTTATAATCATTAAATATCAATATAGATCAACCAACACTATTATGTGATTGTAGAATAGACGGCGCATAAAACCAGTTTTGTAGGGTATTGTACTAAAGCACCTAGTGGGGTGTAATGTAAGGAACAAAATGTGCTCCCTGTTATTTAGACCAGTTGAGGGGGTCGTAGAAACTATTTTCTACAGATTTTCTATCGATTTCTACTAATTTCGGGGGTTGTTCTCAAAGCAAAAAGTTTGAAAAACTGATTTAGATCATAATTAAAATACGTACGGATTTTGAAATTAATAGCAATGACCATTTCTTTCTCAAAATGTCCCAATTTTTTCTCAAAATTTGACAATAATTACTTGAAAATAGTGATGAGCAAAATTAGTCTTGGTCTTGCAGTCTTGTCTTGATCTTGCATTTTTTGCAAGACCAAGACCAAGACTATGTATACCAAAAACAAGACCAAGACCAAGACTATAAGTATGGCTGCAAGACCAATACCATGACTCAAGTGAGCAAGACCAAGACAATAGCAAGAAAAAAGCAAGACTCTTGCTAAATTATTTAAATAGTTTAAAAGTATAATTAATACCGTAAAGAGAGAAAATTCTGATTTTAAAGGGGAAAAAATTCGCTAATAAAAAAATGCAAAAAAGTGCAAGATTCTTTCGCAATACTAAGACCAAGACTGCCAAGTCTTGGTCTTGGTCTTGTATTTGCTCACCACTACTTGAAAAGGCATTAAAAATTGTTATTAAGGATACTACGGTTATTGCAACGATTACAAAATGATAGTTGATCGTATCTTGAGCATATATTGAGGCTTCATTTATACGTCGGTATACTAAGTCTATATACAATCTATTAAATATGATTTTTTGTGAATAATTAGGTGGAGACTACAATGCACGTATAAGATACAAACCCAATCAATATTTGGAATGGGTTTGTGTTCTAGTCGTGCGTTGGGGTCTCCATTCGTTAAATCGATTTTAAAGGAGAATTGGTGGATTTCTTCGTTTACTTTCGGAAAATCGAGAATTTCATTGTAATTTTAGATGATACTGCTTACTTTCCGAATTTCTGAAAATGCTTGTTGAAGCGCTGGGTAACTATATTTTTGTTTGACGTTTCATATCGTTCTAGCTTTTATTGTAATGTATTACAGATTTCATTACACTCCAAAACAAAGCTATCCTCGCTATAGAAATTTTTCACTTTAGAAATGTATTCAGAAAAACACTTAAAAAATAATATTTTTTAAATTCCTGTTTTTTATTTCAAAACTATTCTTTTCAAAATTATAAACGCATCATTTTCGATAAATAATGGTTAACAATTCCATGCCAAAATTACAATCGTATCAAATTATTACATAAAAAGCGTAAATATAAAAAACCGTGACCTTCACTAGCAAAATACTTTTAAAAAAAAAAAATAACAAAAAACGAAATATTAAACCCACAATCTCCAGCACAAATAGACTGAGAGCTGAGACATTTATCATCCAAGATCATTTCCCAAAAAGACTTTTGCGAGTTACGTCAAACAATACTTTGATACTGGTCCTCCATGTTACGTCGTCATCTACTTTGAATTATATCACCATGTTTGATTTCCTGCTTTATAAAATGTTTTTGCTGATATTTTACCCGAAAAAGTAATAAAATAATAAGCTAAGGTTAGGTTAGGTTCTGTGGTAAATTTACAAGCAACAAATTTCGTAACTGTACTTTTTGAACAAAGGATATTTTCCAAAAAAAAGGATTTTCGTAATTTTATAATTTTAAACAAATACTAAATTTTTATGGAATTGAAATTGTGCACCAGCTCTTAGACTATATAAAACGGTATTATTGTTAAAATACTACATTAGATTACACAGTTTTACAATAGTAACTTATTATATGACGTATCAGTCACAGACTATTAACTATTATTATTAAGAATTTTACATTATGTAGGCATAATATATAACTATGTAATTCTATTATTTTATTTGTGAGAAAATATTGTTAAGTACTGGAAAAAAAATGTTTTGACTCATAAAATTAAATTACATTTTCATATTGTTCATTTTAGAATTATTTGAGTTCAGATAATAAGCTCGTATTATTTTCTATAACAATACAATTATGAATTGTACTGCAGCACAAGTCCAAATTTAATAGATGGAGTAGGTGCTGAAAAATATAATGAAAATACACAACGGGTATTATCGAAAAAGTCCGTAAATTTTTAGAAAAATCTTATAAAGTTTATAAAATCGCCGCCAATTGGCGGAATAAAAATGAAAACGACATCGAAAACTTACAATTCACCTACAATTTCGTCATTTTGTCACTATATTTACGATTTTTAGGGCACTAAAAAATTTTTTATCTCTTGAATCAAGCCCCCAGGAAATAATTTAAATAAGGATAATTTCGGTGTAAACTTTTCAATTTTACTGCCAAAATGACGAAATTCTCTTTGGACAAATGACTAATTCAATAAAAGTCTTTTTTCTCACGGTTCTACAAAGCCGATTTTGATAAAAATGAAAAGGTCGACTTCGAAAATTTAGAGTTTGCACAAAAATAAAAGTTCAGACGTTAGTAATATACGTTCACAATTTTATCTAACTTTCATGTACCAACAAAATTACTTTACAGTGTTAAACAAGTGATAAGCCTCTGAAGGTACAATATCTCCATGAGGAGGTAGCAATAGGTATTTTATGGTGGCCCAATACAATCGTTACCAATTTTGGGACATGCGACCAGTATACGCAGGCTTATTTTTATGTATGTCGCCTTATCAGGGGCTCCGTCAGTGTATTTTAATTCTATTGTATGTAATATTATGCTAAAATGGTTCTCAACAGGTTGACAGTTTAAGTATTTACACATATTAATATGTACATATACAGGGTGTAAAATAAATAACTCTCGTCCTTTTGTGGCGTGACTCATAGCACCCTGTAGACACTAAAACCGCAGGAATTTTTTCGGAATTAACAGTCGCGTCACCCCTCAAAAGGATAAGAGTTATTTCCTTTACACCCTGTATATAATATATATGCACACATACATATATATGTATAAGGACGAGAGTTATTTGTTTTACACCCTGTATACACACATACATATATACGCCATAAATATAGAAAGTATGGAAGCGTTATTATGGCACCGTGTTGAGCGAAATGAATCAAATAATAAATTACATACGATATTGAAATATACGGGAGAATTGCCCTAATTGGACCATTTAGCCCACATAGTACTTCAAGACTGTGTTGTCTGATTAGGATAAAGTAAAAAAGTAACACTTCTTTTTAATTTCTAATTTAATTAATGTGTGATTGAATTGTTATCGGACTGGAGTAGCTCCCGAACAAGGATCGTGTGTGTGGCTCAAGGGGCAAGGCACTTGGCTAGTTACGAAGAGATCCTAGGTTCGAATACACAATATACACAATATTTATCTATCTGATTCTAGTCTATTCGTTCTAGTTCAATATTAACGTCCCTTACCTCATACACACCTTCGTCCCTTACCTCATACGCAACTGTATATTTATAACCGATAAATATACAGTTTTTTTCTGTAGGGTACTATTTTATCTAAATTATATATACAGCTAAACTTTTTTGTGCGATTTTTTTTGTACGGTTTTTAAAAAAAATGGCCATTAAAATGTATAATGTGAATCAAAATCAAGAGAAAGTAAGAAACTTAGACGTTAACTATAATAACTTTCTTTGATAAAAATACTTTTTAATGGTTTATAAGCATTTAATCAGTACCTACATTGCATAAGAATATAAGTTTTATTGTATCATTTAGTTTTTTTTAGACATGTATTTTTCACAATTTTTATAATATTATAAAAATGAAATAAATTAGTACTTTATCTTGTTTAGAAAAGCAATTACTAAGAAAATGGTGCGGTTTTGAGCGTTCTGAGTTACGTATTTTCGATGAATTTCGATTGAAAAAAATTTTTTTTACAATCTGGACCGCACTAAACTTTTTATAGCTATTTATGATATTTTTAAATATATTTTTTCGAGCGATTTTTTTTTATGCGGTCCATCTCCCCGCATAAAAAATGCTTTACCTGTAATTCGAATTTTCATATAATTGTATATTCGAATTATCCCACCACGTAATATTTTAAGACATCTTGGAGCAATACTGACAATAATGAATCTTTTTTTGCACTAACTTTAGCGTAAATGCAATCTAAATTTCACTCTTTTCCCAATATAAGTTGATAATCCATTGAAGGAGACAGTGACCCATTCAAGCCAACTCTCCCCTATATAAATTTTTAGCATCATCGATATCTCCAATACAATACCGAGCGATAAATATGTATTTGTGATTATTACAATGTTTATATTTGGTACCTAGGTATGTACGGATGAATTCTTCTTCATCTGCTTCCTATATATGTATAAAACTGGCGCCAATGTAAATAACAATCAATTCTTAACTTAACTTAGCTTAAGGTACGTCTTAACGCGTTTTATATTCACACAATGCACGATACACGGCCCAGTCTATAACATAATCAACTATACATATGCAATAATTCATTATATTATAAATCGTTGATTTGATTCAGGTTCGCACATATATGGATATTAAAGAATATTAGTATATGCGTTGAAAATGCAAAAAGGTTTTACTTCTTTTTGTTCGATCTTCGATGCCGCAGCATTTCTGAGACGTTTAGAGACACAGAGATGAATCATAATTGATTTTAATATCGTTTAGATATCAAATATCCGTCTAACCACCGCCAATCACAAAGATTTTTCTCGAAAACTATGTAATGTAGAAATTTGAAATTTGTGTTAAGGGAGGAGTTCAAATAAAAAACCAACTTTTTTATTTATGATTATTTTGCTTGTTGAATTTTTTTTTCAAATTAGGGAGGGTTTCAAATAGAAAATTTTGTTTTTGAAACATTCATTACTCTTCCCTGCGGGGGAGGGGGCCCATTTCACAAGTTTTTAAGCGTTTACAAGGAACGCCATATCTCAAAAAGTAATGAATATTTTTTAAAATATTTTTTCATTATTTTATTCCTAAAGGACCTGTCCATAAAGCTGAGTACGGGTTTCAGGTAATTTTAAAAATTAACTATAAAATTGTACTCCCAAACTTTTAAAAATTATAAAACCCAATTTTTTATTTTAAAAAATTGTTTAAAAATATTTACAATTATTCAAATGGAAAAAGCATACTCCACTTTATGCGCAATATGTTTATGAACAAAATTAAAAAAATATTAAGTCTCTATCTTTTCTAGAACTTGAGATATGATTTTCCTTGTCGGGAAAAACACAACTTTCGGGAAACGGTAAAAAACAAAAATAATAACAAAAGAAGCAGTTTACTCACTGCTTATTAAAACTCTCCAGCCCCATACATTGTCCCCTCTTGTTCCTTTTTCGTGCATACTATAACTCGTGTACACACCAAAACTAAATATTACTGATCAAGTCGCGAGGGGGGCGAGCGTTGTCTGCAAAGGAGCAGCAACTTGGCTGTGCAGCGGCTCACAAATAAATATTTTTCTACTTGAAAAAAAAAGTTTTTGGCCATGCTTTATATATTACCGTGTTTGTAAAGAACCACAGAACAAAATAAAAACAAAAAACGAGATTCGAAAAAAATTAGTTTATTAGCCGTTTCTGGCGTGAACTCCCCCCTTAAATTATTTTAGATTTAGTTTGGTCAAAAAAAAAAAAAAATTTAAATTAAATTATGAGGTGACGTACTATTTAAAAGAGTAGTAGTTCAAAAAAGATAGTTCAAAATTTTTTTAGGTTTCTAAAGCTAAAATTTTGATTTTTAATAGGGTTAGTATAAATAGTGATTTATTGATTACCCGGAAACTATGGACACTTTCGGATAATAGTTGTTGAAGAAAAAATACATATTTTACAATGTCGGGTAATTGATGCACTTTTCAATAATTATCATAAACAAATTTAGTTAGGTAAGGTTTAAATATAGATAAATTAAAAAAAAGTTTAATTTGGTCAATTAACTGCTCACTGTACGGAACCCTAATTGTGCGAATCGACTCGCTCTTGGCGGATATTTTTTTTCCTTGAAAACACTTCAAATAATTTTTCTTAAAAAATTATAGAAGCTATGGAAAAATATTTAGACCTTAAAAAACAATTTGACTAAGTTGCAACTATCACCAAAAATTCATTTAAAGAGCAGTGGCGTAGCCACAGGCCCTAAATGAGTCTTGTATAAAAATTTCTTGAAAAGTCCTTTTTATTAAAAATTTCGTTTACACAAATAGATTTATCTTTCGGCCACCCTTTACACTCTTTGGTAACGATAAAATGCTCAATATATTTTCTCTATGACCATTTTAAAATCACTAATCTATTTGTGAATATATTTATCTATCTATATGTGATGTTTGCTGTGTTAATCTTCTACACAGGCGCATACCTTTATAAAATCTTTTCTATGTATAAAATACACTTACAATACACTTTATAATATCAACTTCACTATAATATTATAAGTGTAGTAATCAGGAATGGCCATCTTTATGCCTGCTAGTTTAAATAAAATAATGTACCGTTAACGAAGACGATAGATGCTGCCACAAAGCGATTCAAATTAATAACCATAAGTACTAGATATTGGTTAAACGGTTTTATATAATCATTTGTGATAGAAAATGATAGAGTCATAAACACATAGGTACATAATATTATGTAAAATGTATGTAGTTAACTAGCGATGGATATAAATGTCGGCTTGGCAAAGCGAACAGAAAATAATTTTTTTTTTTTTGTCCAAACTAAAATGTCTATATTTGGATAAAATTTATTTATCAAACGGCACACAAGTTTGGAAATGTTTTTTTTTTTTTTATAAATTTATATTTTATCTCTTAATTTTTGAAAAAAAAATCTCGAATAAAAAGCCGTTCTTTTCATTTTGACTAAAATTAGGGAATGTAAAGGACTAGGCTCAGTTACAAATCACAGAACAGGGATAAAATGTATAGCCGGACTATTCCTCACAGATTTCCTCTCCCAAAATGTCCAAAAAAACATTACAAACCCTGTAAATCCGTCCCTGTATGCTATTAACCTTCCTTAATATGTAGTTATAATTATGACTAATTAATTATATTTTAATATACCACAAACATATGAAAATTCACTGAATTATATTTTTCACATAAATTATAAATATAACAGTTTCTTCAAAAAAATTTTACGTGCTACTAACACAAGTTCACCATCTACAATAAAATTATTATTTTATTATTTTAAACATAAAAAAAATTAAAATTCATAACATCATAGTAATAATTAAAAATAATACACCAAGTCGAACGAATTTGAAATGAGATTGTTTTCTTCGTTCGCATATAGGCTAAGGCACGATTTACATTAACGCTCCGCTCTCACTACGATATCACTTCGCTCCAGGTTCGATAAAATATTCTTACACAATAAACAATGAGTGTATTCACATCATCGCTCTGATATCGGTCCGATATCAGTCGCGGTTCGCTCTCGTTTCAATGCCACTCCAATATCAATACCACTCAGGTAATATTTTATCGGAGCAATATCAGACTTGTTATGGCTCGTACCTATACAGTGTAAACACTTTTTTGATTCCACTCCACTCCGCTTGCATTCAGTTGTTATGAACAGATATTTGTATCGAACTGAGACCGAACTGGGAGCGTACCCAGAGCAGCATTATAATGTGAATAGAGAACGAATAGGTACCAGCATATTATCAGCACTGTAATGTGAACACAACAAGATTATATCGGAGCGAGAATGGAGTGTGTGGAGAGCGAGAATCAAAATATTTTTCTCATTTCAAATTCATTCGACCCGACAACAAATAATATTATTGAATCGAACGAATTTGAAATGAGATAGCTTTCTTCATTCGCATATGTTAAATGAATAATACTACTATAGTTTGACAGTTACGTTTCTCTCAGTTCAAATTCATTCGACTATGCTACATATTTATATTTTATACTTAATTAGTATTTACATCGTAGTGTATATACGGTATATACTTTAATATATATAATAATTGTTTATTTTATTTTGTTTAATTTGCAAACAGTTATCTACGTATTTAATTTATAATAATCATTTCAATGAACTGTTTAAATAAAAATTCGAGTTCTAAAAAATGTAAATAATTAGCTATTCGCCGTATATTCACATTAAAACTTATAATAGGGCACCAGAAAAATAAAACTGAAGATAATCTAAACCTATAATCTTCGTTACGTGTGTACAGTCCGATTACAGTATCGAAGCAATAAAAAATATTTACATTTTGATCAGATTTTTCTATCAAAAAATAAAAGTGTTTGGTCAATGGACTAAAAGTTGTATTCGAATATTGTACGTAAAAATATAAAATTTAAAATTAATAATAAGTTGTTTTTTTGTGTTGTTGCGCAATTTTTACTAGGTTGATGAATTTTGAGAGTAACCATGCTTACTATTAAGTGACCTTGCTCCCGGATATTTAAATTTTTACTTTATAGACTTATCAGTTAATTAGTATTTTTTTTTCGTACATTCTGATGGCATTTGCAAATTATAAGATAAAAAAACATTCTTAAACTCTACCTCAATTTACAGTTCGTTATAAAAAAAAAAAAACATTATAAGAAGTGCTTTTTGACTATGACATGAAATTTTCCTGACGTTCTTTTTTCCCACATTTGAATTCTTCTTGTGAAATTTTTCATAAAATATGGGAATATTTTACTTTGCCAATTTTCACTATAAATATGATTTATCGTTTGCTGGCTAGTTTTCGAGTAGTTAACTCATCATCAGATTTAACTTAATCTTTTTCGCTTTTTTTCCCTTTTCGATCCTGATAATGATTTATATAATGGGTACGATATTGGTTTTTTCATCGAATAAAAATTTACTTTTACCTTTACCGGATTATTTCGAAGAGCCTCAAACACTTAAAAAGTTTCTTCAAGTTCAGCACACACAGCTAAATGCTTTTTAATCACTTCAGAGGATTACTTCTCAACCTCAAAAAGATTTTAAATAAACCATTAACATTATTTTGTTTATTTTTAACCCGCCTGATGTCTCTGGATGACTTATTTTCGATATACGTGATGACGTCATCAAGTTCAATTTTTTTTTTCTTTTTTAAATTACTAGCTACAAAAATGATATGATTTATATCTGAGGTGAAATTTGGGTAAGCTAAGTGTGAAATTTTCATTTTTGATGACTTCATATTTTAAATGTGACTTATTTTGATTTTTCTGTTTGGCTAAACCCAAATACTGATTAACACTTTCAGTCCCATGGCTTCGGCATCCGAAACCAAAAAAAAACATCCCCAGAAACCGACCGCGATCAATGATTAATTGGTTAGTTGGTTACGCATTATGTGTGCGATGTTTATCATCAATCATTCATCACACGGATGTGTTCCTACTCACACAAATACATACCAACACACACTACTCTTTTGGTTTCTATGTATAAAAAATTTTAAGATAAACAAAAAATATATAAAAAATATAATTTATATTTTTAAATAAAATTTATTTGAATGTCAGTGTATATGTAGTATGTACGTATCACGTACGTATGTTTACAGTTTTACACATACATGTTGAACTGTGTTGAATCTATTCAGTGTTTGTTTTTGTTTTTTTTAAATTTTGTCGGCTTCCGGGGAAGTTTACTATGAAAGTGCTCGGGCTTCATAGTGTTAATACAGACAGAAGGATCCTTCGAAATTCTCTCAGTGATTAAAGAGTTGAACGCCACTGTTATAGGAGGTAAACCTATATATCATTTTATTTTATTTTTGTTACGCCAAAAATTTCTCGACAACAAAACTGTACTTTAAACTTTTTTTTGTTCTCTTACCATGTGAATTACTTAATTAAATGTTAAATTCGATGACTCAACACAAAACTGTTTCTAAGTATAACCTAAATATCTGATGATAGAAAACCAATTAATTGCTAAATATAATAATCACATGTAAAGATACATATTTGTGTGTGTGTGTTATTCCTACATAAAACAATAGCAACAATGATTTGAAAAAAAATAATTTCCGGTAATCTAATATCTCATTTTGTGTGTAGGTATTCATATTTTGCAATATAAACAATTAATTAAAAAAAAATATATATACCTATAAAAAATTATAATTTCATAATATTATCAAGTATGTATGTAGTTCTATTTTTAAAAACCGTTATACAGGGTGTTTCAACTGAAATACTCATTATTCACGTATAAATTACATTTTTAAGGGCAATTAATATTAATACATATTATATGAGAAAAAAACAGTTTAAGTTCAAATTTTATAATTATTGAAATTTGTCGGTATTCTTTAATGTTAATAAAATATTTTCATTAATATTTTATCAAAAATGATTTTAAAAAAAAATCAACAAAAATATTAACAAAGAAATTGATATATGTAATTACATATCTATCACATAACTAGTCTTCGAAAACCTGCGGTGCTGACAGGACCGTACTTATATTTTCAAAACTTTAAACGTTAATAAATGGGGCTAAATACATTTTTTTTTTTAAAAATTGTATTGGAATGTTCTCTATTAACCATCAGTTATTAGTAAAAATTAGTTTCAAGTTACTAAAAAGCGTTATTTTAGAAAAAAAAAAAAATTTTAACTTTTTTTAAATTAAAATTGTTGAAAATTTGACTGTCTAACTGTACCTTAAAAGTTGTTTATAAAAAAAGAGTTGTTATTGAAAAAATATATTTTAAAAAATTCAAAACAATGTGTTGTCTCTCTTACATTTTACTGGAAGGAAAAAGACAATTGATACACATAAATCATTTACTTGTAACATCAAAACATACCTTACAAAATACATAAAATTAAAATCGGACCAAACAAGTTGTGACAACAAATGTATACACGCATATTTAAAATATATTAAAAACATATCGAGATAAGAGGATACTATTCATATATAGGCATCCATAATTACCTGTTGTATATATTTAAAATCGCATCAAAATGTTTTATCTAAAAAAAATAAACAATTTTTAATACCTTAAAAAAATAAAGACAATACTGTCAGCACCGCAACCTCTTCGATCAATACACATAACACAATTTTTGATTGTTAATTTTTGACACATATAAATGTGTCTTTGCAGAATAAATGTGCGCAATGGTCAACTATTACAATCCGGGCATTGTAAAAGTGAAAAAAACTACAATATTTGAGTTGAATTGTCCTAGAAATTTTAGGAAACCAAATTCCATTGCGAGTCAATATTCTTTAAACTTACGAATAAATTCGAATATCAAAAGTAATTTTAAATAATCGAATTTTGATTAGTTTCATTAATTTTAATAATATTGAATAATGCAGTTGAACCCTTTTTTATGCGTATTTTTTGAAGGTAATTCGCGCGGAAAAGTTTTTTCTTTATTTCTTGGTTACTTGCATGTATTACATAGTGTGGGATATCGTTAGAAAGGGATCATAAAATTAAGTCGAGATTACCTTAACTATTTTCCATTTTTTAAGCCGTGCTTACCAAATATTGGACTTCAAAATTGTGAATTTGTATTCCCCTCACAAATATAGGCCCTCACCTTCCCCTCACAAATTATCAAAAATATAGGCAAGCAAACTTTCGAAAATTCAAAAAATAATTTACAGTGTAGCAAAAACTGGTCCTCAATAAATGAAATTTTGTTTCGAGTTATGTTTCATGCCCATGCGCAAATGCTGGAAAATCGACAAAATTTTCATTTTTCGCAAATAATTTCAGAAATAGTTCCACATACTCTATCGTATCGAATATGGTGCGACTAAGGAGCCCTGACTTAATGCGTATCCCGCACACACTTGATGAATTTTTTTGTTAAATTTAAAACAAATAACATTAACACTATGAGGCCCGAGCACTTTCATAGTAAATTTCCCCGGAAGCCGGCAATATTTAAAAAAAAAACTATATAAACAAATACATAAAATAAAATGATTCAAACACACAACACAGTTCCACACGTGGTATGTATGTGTAAAACTGTAAACAGACGTACTACGTGATACGTACATACATACTACATATTTATACACAGGCATTCAAATCAATTTTATTTAAAAATATAAATTATATTTTTTATGTATTTTTTGTTTATCTTAAAATTTTTTATACATAGAAACCAAGAGAGTAGTGTTTGTTGGTATGTATGTGTTTGTGTGAATGGGAACACATCCATGTGATGAAGAATGATAAACATGATAAACATCGCACACATAATGAGTAATCAACTAATCAATTAATCATTGATCGCGGTCGGCCTCTGGGGAAGTTTTGTTTGGTTTCGGATGCCGAATCCGTGGGACTGAAAGTGTTAATATAGAAGTTGATTATTTTTAATGTCCTTCGATTTTAATTGAAATTAACAGAAATGACCATTTTCCGGAATTAGAAATAAATTCCCACGTTTAAAAATGCAAAAATGTATCACAATGACATCATCAAGTACATTTACACCATTTTCCTTCAATGTAAATTGAATATCTCTCAGTATTCAGGATATATAGGTACGATTCGAAATTTAAATGACAGAAAATTTCGATTTTTTACTTTACTACTGTTTTTTCTTCCATTTTTGATACAAGCAGAGTTGCAAGATTGGCCGAAAACCAATTTCTAAACGAAATTTCAAAGCTTTGATTACTTCTATCTTTAAAATAGTATTTTCCAACTTCTAATGTTATACAACAACCACCACAAGACCAAAGAACGTTTTCTTATAACTTGGTACCGGGTTTCTTCGGACAGGTCAGGACCGTACTTATTTCAATAAAATTTTGCAACTAAATTACATTAAATTATGCACATTTGAATGAATATAATTGGTCAAAAATTACATTTTTCACCATTTACAATACTAACAGCATTTTTTATTTGACGAAAGTAAGAAAATTCAAAAAATCGGAAAAAATTTTTGTAAAATATATTGAAAAGTTGTTGAATATTTAGACGGTCCACTATAATAGCCAAAACGTACGTATTTACTAAGATCTTTTATTATTGAAAAACAAATTTTTAACAAGCAACAATACTTCTATCTCTCAAAATTGAAAACAATAAAAAAAAATGAATTTATTTAATTTAAATGACATGTCACATAAATCACATACATAATATAAACAAAAATACTTTTGATAGTCAATTAAAACTACAGTGGCACTTTTCAATTGTGCAGGTAATAAATAAAAGAAAAAAAAGGATGTTTACATAAAATACGTATAAATAATATTTTGATACACATATGTATGTGTGTGTATGTAACTTGTGTACGTTGTTTTTATGAAAATATTTTGAACTTTTAGTCACACTGAGTGCAATATGTATACCTGCATATGCTAAAGACGAAACTGTCTGATCCGAAAGAAATCCGGTACCTGCTTATAACTTATTCAAAATTTAAAATAAACTCCAATACTATTTTTGTGACTTTATATTTATTGCTAGCGTTTTTTTGTTTTTTTTGGTATCTTCAATCTCATCCCCCCTCTCTGTTTCTACACTCTTCTTAATCCTAATCTCATACACAAACATCGTTTATGAGAAAACATCTCATTTAAGCGAAGCTGCAGAGTACAAGCTAGAGAGATAAAACTGATAAAATACGTTTATGTTACCGCTTTTAAAATCCGTTGTATAACCAAGTACATTGCGACTTCGATAATTGCCACAGCGTGATATAAAATTAACAATATAAATGCTGTTTATTTTGTAATGATAGCATCTGCACTAACGGACATGTAAATTGTTTACAGTCACGTTTCGGTAAGTTTACTTTCGTTAACTTCCACGCACGGCTAGATCGTGTCTCTTCTGATGAGACACATTATGGCTTGGGCCCGGTTTTTTGAAAAACTCAATCAAAGTGTCTATTTTGAATATTTGAATTAAATATTTGAGATTTGATTTAGTTTTTCAAATTATTTACTTTTGTTATTATTTATTGTTTTATATTCTTTCCGTGCTCTATATCTTGTGAAGGTGGGAAGGGTCCGGTAAAAGGAAAATGTCAAAGGCCCCAATAAAGTGGGTTAATCCGCCCTGTCGACACTTTTTCGAGTATTAGAGAAAGTTTACAAGCAATTCTTTAATTCTGAATAGATTTCTTATAATCTGTAATCATTTCCGTCATTAAACTGGAATAACATTAGGTCGTGTAATATGAAATGTCGTTTTCCGACCACTTGGCAGACAAATATCGACACTTTTTTAAGCATCAGAGAAATGTTTAAAAACAGTCCTTGGTCTCTGAATGCATTGCTTATAACTTGGAATCATTCTCACCACCATTATTAGGTTGTGTAAAATGAAATGTCGTCTTCCGACCACTTGACATGTAATGTAATTCAGATAAATATCGACACTTTTTTAAGCACCAGAGAACTGTTTAGAAGCGATTCTTTAATTTTAAATAGAATTCTTGTAGCCCGGAACTATTTTCGCCATTAACTGTAATAACATTAAGTCGTGTAGTATGAAATGTCGTTTTAAAAACAGTTCTTTAACTTTGAACAGATTTCTTGTAGCCTGGAATTATCTCCGCCGTTAACTAAAATAATTTTAGGTCATATAATATAAAATGTCGTTTTCCGACCACTTGGTCGAGAATGTAATTGAAATAAATATCGACACTCAGGGCCGGATCATCGCATAGACAAATGAGACAAATGGTTAGGGGCTTGGTTTTTTGAAAAGGGTCCGGTCAAACTGTCTTTTCGGAATATTTGAATCAATATTTAAGATTTGTTTTAGTTTTTAACATTAACTAGTTTTGTTTTGTTTTATTCATTATTTTATATTTTTTTGTACTCTATATTTTGTGGGGGTGGGGGCGGAGCCGGTTAGAAGAAAATGTCATGACCCCTTGACCCCCGCCCCCCTCCCTTGTATACGTGCCTACCTTTTAAAAGAAACGACTCATTATGTTAATTCGATTCATACAGTATCAACTGATAGTTTCTTTTTGAATTTGAATATTACTGTGCGCGAAATTCAGGCGCACGCGCACCTTAGACGGAACACTACTCTCAACTATCATTACATACACATTAAATTCCGTTTCTATACGAGAATTATCAAAATGCTGATATGATGTATTTTGTTAACGCCTATTTATACTGCACTTGATGTGACAATTATCGCGGTACAAGTGTAATAATAATAATGATAATAATATTAGATACATACATAACCACACATAATCTAACGATCAATTGAATGGTCGATTACTCATTCGTACATTAAAAATACTTAGTCATCAAATAAACAAGGTCTTTGAAATCTCCGAAATACGAAGAAAGACAGTCAGTCACATTTTAATAACAAGTTTTTCAAAAAAAAAAAAAAAAAGTCAAGCCAATAACACGGACAAAATCCACACACGAAAAAGTGTATTGTATGTTTTGAGTTGATCATAATATATTTTGTGGATTGAATTTTTTAAATAATCCAACACCAAAGCATAGGTACATTTATTGGTACGGGAGTCAGCTTCTTTCCGTCAATGACCCGCTACTCAGCAAGGAGCGCTCAATGAGGCTCATTTGCATTGATCCGTTTTTGTTTTTTTGTTTTTTTTTTGTAAGTGTTCTAAGTGAGTGAACGCACGTTTGTTCATTCTCATTAACAATTTGAATGAAATCAATTATTTTACTACGCTTGATTTCGAAATTACGTGACACAAAAATTAGATTCTCTAACGATGCTATCATGAACAGGGCTTCACAATTATATTATGTTATTCAGATATCATTTGTGCTTTTATCATTCTATTTTCAGTAGTGATGTCAGATAATTTTAATCGATTAATCGGTTTAATCGACTAATTTTGTTTGCACTTAGTCATTTTTTAATCGACTATTTTACCTTCGATTCAATGACTAAAATGATTAATTTCTTTTTTAATTGACTAAAAACGATTAATTTCTTAATTTTTCTCTCTTATTTATTAGATTTCAAAAAATGGGAACTAAAAAATTATTAAGGAATATAATTATGAAGAAAAAAAGTCGATCTTTTTTTCTAGCGAATTTCTCCTTAAGGTAATTGACTGAATTAACAAAACCTGAATGTAAACGTTTCACTTACTATACCATAAAGTCACTGAAACTATAACATTTTATTCGACTTGAGTTACTTAAATTTAAAACCAAGCACCATATCAATTCTTTTACACCTTTGGTTGCATAAAAACTCATAAGTATCGTATAGTATCATATAATATATTGTAGAAACAATAGTGTTGGAGTCTAACCTTTTGATATTAAATTACAACAGATCTCTTTCACTGAGTAAACCAAGTCCACCACTTTTTTGCCCAGTGCATTGTCATTTCTTTTTTTTTTTTTGTAACGTAATAAAATTACCAACGTCTGTGCAGCAAAAGTGTGTAAAACTATTGAATTATGCAACATAAGCTTTTATCATAAATTATATGCATGTGAGAAAAGGTAAAGTTTAATTCAATAAGAGTGTATTTGCAATAAATTTACTTGTTAGTTTTAAGCCGGATTTTCCATCAAACGGATTCAATAGAATCTAAACAGGAACTCGTGTCAGTTTGAATAAAATTTCCAACAATTTAGAAATAATTTAAAAACAAATTGTAACGCTTGAAGTGTTGTTTCTGGAAAAATCCAATTTTTTAAAATAAAAATATCACTGACTCAAAACGTCCTTATAACAGTCAAATTTTGATTAATTTTGACCGGTCGATTCCCGATCACCTCTGATCGTCTGGAAAAATAAGACCTCAGCCAATATTTTGGTTTTGCGCTAATTATTTATTTTCTTCCGTAATCTATTGTTGAATTAGACTTGATTTGACTCATAATTTTTATGAAAAATTACAATTCACAACGAAGTTTGAGTCTTTTAACACTTAAACCATTGTAGTCCCACTTTTATGGACGCAATTTAAATTTTTTTCAAAATCTACTTTTAGAAAAATTGAAAATTAAGAATTTCACCTTGGATTTAACAATAGTCTATTGTGCAATAAGTACGGGAAATTGTCGATTGCCCACGAAAGCAAAGTTGAGCGCACTCACTACGTTCGTGCGCTCATTCGCTTGAGTGGGGCAATCGACAATACCGCACGAGTTGCACATACTATTTTTTATTACGAATTTCACATAGGTACTTTTTTCTATTATTATCACTATTTTTGACATTTTTATTACTTTTTAAAATAATATTTTTAAGTGATCGTCTTTTTTTTCTGATTTAATTATCGTTTAAATTACTTTGTTGGTGCTTTCTATAGAAATAATTATGAAATATTTATTAAATGAAAAATTAAGAGGCGGCTTTGTGTGTTTTGATTAAATTTTGCGTGTTTTATCGTCAATTTGCATGTGGAAAGTTACTTTCCACACCCAAAAATTTTGTGGGAAGAGTACAGTGGGCGAACAGCTACTTTGAGTAATGAAAATGAGTAATAAAAGAAACTATTCCTTAACAGTAAAAGTCTTGGGAAATGCCATAAAATAACACCTTCTCCAGCTTTGCATCTCAATTAGGAGAATTTCCAGAGCGATTTAGAAATCTGATCGTTTTTTTGGACGTTTTTCGAAAATTTCAAACCTATATCAAATTTAAACTTAGGTTGAAGTAACATGGGCCCATGGACCCAGAAACAAAACGCGTGATAACACTTTGGTTGAAATAATGTTTTCAAATTTGTTTCTAGGACAAACTCAACGAATCCATTTGATGAAAATCTCACATTCTAATTCTCATTTCAAATCATTTAACTCTCCTCGTTTACTTTAAAAAAAAAAGATATCTTGCAGTTATATAATTATTAACCGCATCTCTGACCATGTGAAGAAATTGATGCAATAAAAATGCACATTTGCATTCTTGTAAAATTTTTAATACCGTAATATTTTTGTAAGCAGCACGCACGTGTTTTTCGTCTCTCGTACGCCATAACATACGTATAATTTATTTAAATTACTTTTTTTTTTTTAAATGGATAACGAACGTGCTTAGTCCTCTCCTCTGCTGCACAATGTTGAAATTTAACTAACAATTTAAAAATCGCATAAAAGAAATTTGAAGAAACTTTTACGATAATTTAGAGAAAAAAAGTATTCGAATCCATGGGCGCCCATATGATGAATTTCAGGCGGGGGGGGGGGGGGGGTCTACAACTAGGGGCAAGAAGGAAAATACATATACTTAGAATATTTTATAAGCAGTTAGAAAAATTTCGAAAATATTTCTTCAAAAATAGCACTAACGAGCCAAAAAAAAAACGTCGTTTTCGCTTTTCCAGGCCCCCTCAAATATTAGATATTGGCGAAAAAAAACAACAACCTTGTTTTGCCTTCTTCGGCCTCCTTTTTTACCCGAAATTTTCAAATTTCCTCCAAACATCGCCAGTTTCATAGGCTGGGGGGGGGGGACCCGCGGCCCCTCCCAGCCCCCGAGAATGAGCGCCCATGTTCAAGCCTGAAAAATATTTGTGGTTTGCGGTAATACAACTTGTTATAGATAAATGGTTTGAATAATTATTTGAATACCTAGTGTAATTGTTATTTGCAGTTTTTCCAAAACGCCACCAAATTTAAGGGTTAACTTTTCTTTTTAATAACGGATGCCCGTACTAGTTGTAATAATGCTTTAACATTTCTAAAATTTTAATTTTGCCGCATTGTTAACTGACAAAAATAGGTTAGTAACCTGTGCAAATTGATAGCATTTAACATAATGACGTGTTTATTCTATATCAATTTTAAATACCTCGATTTAAAGAACACACATATTTATATCATCCAACAGAGTGCTATGGTAAACAATAGCTTTAAATACATTTCACATATTTTATATAACAATATCTTGTAATACCTAAGTCTATGCAGTGTTGAAGCATATATAAATAATAAATAGACGTTTTGAAGAGGGTGTGAACACACCGGTTCGGTCGACCGTTACATTAGACGGACAGTCGACCGTACGGTCAATTCAATGCGCATGTTTTAATGCAAAATTTATAAAACCATATACTACAGTAATTGAATTGTAGGGAAAGGGTCACCCAAAGGGGGTATCCCTCTTAAAGCGGGTAAGCGCTTGTATATCGTTGTATCGAATATTTTTGTCAGCTCGTTTCGATTAACCGAATATCAACCAATATCAATCAGTTGCACTTGAACGCTTGTGTCGTTTAATGTTCTAGTTAAGCTTCATCAAATTTTTTTGTTGGTGTTGTTAAAAATTTTGACGATAAATATTCTGTGACTAGTCATAAACCTTTTTATTTGCAATCTTTTTGGTATGACCGCATTATGTTATCATTATTTGACTTTTAGTGTAGAAAAAGATAGACATGTATCGGCTTTCATTTCAAGTTAATAAAATTAAGTCTTTTTGGGCAAAGCCGGTAGACAAAATAGAAGCATCTTATGGAAAAAACTGTTGGAAGGGGGAAAAAAATAAAAAATCTTTTTACGACGGAATGAGGGAAAAAGCTTTAAAAAAAATATTTCTGCCTTGTTTGTGGTGATTTTGATGTGGAACCACCTAAAGTAATATAAACCACTTACTCCAATGTGGAGGTTGTAAAGAAAGTTACAGTTAATTGTTATAAATTTGTTATTTTTGTCTTTTTTCAATTTTTTTTTTACTTAATTATTATTATTGTTAAGTTCTATATGATTAAGAAAGTTTATTAAAATTCACATAGTGTTTGAAAAATTATCAAAACTGGATCGGCTGGGACTCGAACCCGGATCTATTGGTTACTAGCCAAGCGCCTTACCAATTAGGCCACCGACCGTTCGTTCGAGTGCCACTCCAATATTGATAATCGATCAAACACATCCTCTCTTTAATGCGAGACGCAGTTACACTTTTTAATTTCAAATGTTATTGAGTGCCATCATTAATGTATGGCGGACTTTTGTCCGTATTTTAAACATACACCAATATTCATATGTCCAAGTAGTAACCAAGAGATCCGGATTCGAGTCCCAGCCGATCCAGTTTTGATAATTATTCAAACACTATGTGAATTTTAATTAACATAATGAATTGGCCATTTGTCAAGGTACATCGAGTGTTCAAGTATCAGCCAAAGCTGGACATTAAGTGAACATATGAATATTTGTGTATGTTTAAAATACGGACAAAAGTCCGCCATACATTAATAATGTTTCACAGGCACTCGATAACATTTGAAATTAAAAAAGAAAGTTTATATTAAAAAATAATAACAGTTTTTAAATACATAATCTACTTACCCGCTTTGCTCAAAGAGGATTACCCGCTTACCTATACGGGCAAAGCGGGTTTTTGCAGAGGTTTTGTATTTTCTTTATTAAAAATAAATATCGTATAAAAATTTCTTAAACGAAGTTTCACTTTAAAGTTCGATAACTATTCTATCTGATAATATAAAAAAGATCTGCTTATCGAAGTCAAAAACCACTTTTTTGGGCGTTTAATCTTAGCTTACCCGCTTTGAGCTACCTTCCCCTACTCTTGATGTAAAAGAAAAAATCTTGACAAATTTTTCTGTCGAAAACCAATATCTACAATGATATGACCTATATATAGATCTTTGATATAATTTCAAATTTTTTGTCTCGTATTTTTATCTAAACAGTTTTCACGATTTAACCGCATTAGTGTCACGCGCCACAATCCGGTCAAATTACGATCGGGTCGTGTTACGGTGCACCGTACCGATCTGTTCGGTCCTTTACTATACTTACCATGGAGATTTTATACCTATGTAGTATTGTAGGTATATGAATGTGCCGCATCTCTATAAATAAATACACACACACACACACACAAGAGACAGAGCAGAGCGTGGGAAAGGTCCAGCTGAGGTGAGAGCCCCTCGGGGGTGTAGCGCGAGCCACTGGCCAAGCAAAGCAATGAACGAACACAACAACATCAACGGCAACAGCACATGATATGATGGAACGATAGACATTCATTTTAAAATCTCACAATATTATAAAAGATATTATATTATGTTGTATTATTATATTATATAGTGTATTGTATGTCCAATTTTAACGCAGCTAAACAATACATCAAGTAAATATGTAATGTGTCTGTGGTCAAAATGTACATACGTCACTCGTCATTAATTTATTATTAATGTACGTATGTGTATAAATTAATATTTTTTTGTTTAATTACATTAATTAACGCTAACTGTACGTGTCAGTTTTTGTTTATTGTTAGAGTGCCGACAATCGATTTCCAAAGAGGTATTTGACTTCTTCAAAAAGATACACCATAAACTCTTTTTGTGTGGTGGATAGGGACCGTATCCAAAAAGATCGCACAAAAAAAAAATAATTAGTACTATAAAGAGTTTGCAACAAATTGTAAAAAAAAACTTTTTTTATATGACCGCATAAAAAGAGGCTATGCTGTACAGCTGAACCTTTTTTGTGCGGTGCATCGGGACCACATAAAGACAGAAAATACATAATTCAGAACGCTCAAAACCTCACGATTTTCTTAGAAGTTGCTTTTCTAAATAAGATAAAGTATTAATCTACAGGTGGAAACGTTTTATTTTATTTCATTTTTTAGCGAATTTCCAGAATGGAATTCAGCTATTACAGCCACTGTCATGACGCGACTTGATGAGCCCGGGACTATGGTAGAAATTTCTTGTGAGGAAATTTGGTGAAACAATTGGAAGTCCCAAACCCTTGTATGAGTTCGTCAGCCAGACACGTCGGATGCCAGGAACATGGTTTTTGTTCTTGCAAAAAATTAGTTTTTTGCCAAAATTTCCACTTATTAAAAAATTTTTGCGAAATTTTTTTACATCACTTAAAAGAGGAGAAAAAAATTACATAAAAAAGGTCTTTAAACTATTATTCTATGTCAACTAGTTTCCGAGAAAAACGAATTTTTATAAACGGAAATTCGCTATTATACAGGATGCTGCGACAGGGGTATTATTATAATATTATGAAAATTCTGAAAAATACATCAGTAAAAAAAAAAAAAACATAATGATGCAATAACTTATATAAATGTACTGATTAAATGCTTAAAAACCATTAAAAAAAAATTTTTCAAAAAAAATTATTATAGTTAATGTCTAATTTTCTCACTTTCCCCTGCTTTTGATTTACTTTCAAAAACCGCATAAGAAAAGAAGACCACATAAAGAGAGGTTATGCTGTAGGTACTCTAAAAAATTTCCCCTTAGGTTTCCTTTAGGTTAAAATCTCTAGTTTTAGGTAGGTTTTGTTGTAGGTAACTAGTTGATTTTTCCTTGTTCGACTCAAATCGGCTCTTCAAATTGAATTTACTCGAATGAGCGCAAACGAAGAACCTACCAAAAGCGACAATATAGTGTAGAATAACGGGAATCCGATAAATAATTTGAATTCTTGAATGTTAGTCTCAACTCTGTTTGTACAAAATATGAGAGTTGGAGAAACAACTTAACCGTATTATTAGGTACTGAAGTAAACAATGGGGCCGATCTTTAATGAGCACCTCCGAAAACGAGAATTATTAATCCAAATATGTATTAGATTCCACATTAATTTTGTACATAATTCAATTTTATTTTTTTTAACGAGCACCACTTAAACTAATCATATACAAACGATTAAATCGTTCAAGGCTGCAGCATGCGGTTTCAATATAAGTGTCTCGACAATAATATTCAATTAATCGCACGAAGAAAGCCAAAGGACCGTCTCTATGTCGCTTTTTTTTTTCTTTACCTACAGCAAACAAGTAGGTAGGTGGAATAATTTGTATTGTTTTTTCATATGCCGTATCCGTGTTGTATTCCTCGATTGAACCAAGCAACCAAACCAAGGTTATTGTGTTTATTAGCTTGTTTTTTTGCGAAATTATAACAATAGTTTGATTATAGAGATTTATAACCGCAACTTTAATATTATTTTTATTCTTAATCTTTTATTGTTATTGGTAATCTGATATTGTTGATCTGTACACTGAGGACTGATTGCTTTTTAATTTTTTTTTTTATTGTAAATGTTATTATGATTACAAATCTAATTGTTATCAGATTTTATACGAAACTGAATATAGATACCTATGTGGCTACCTTGACCCATTTTTTTTTACTTTTTTGAATTAAATTTTTTTTTTTTCTGTACAAATTGATATATTGATTAGATTGTCTATTTCGATTATTGTGATTGCAAAATTTTTCGTTTGACTTCATGGTCTTTGAAATTTTTTAAGGCGATAGAAGGGGAGACTGGGGTAAAGTGGCCATTGGACTTTACTCACCGGAAACTACTCCAATCTTATGGCGAAGCTGAATATTAGCTTGTAGACAAGCCATTAGCATTCTATTAATTTTCTGAATTTTCGAGTGTTGATGTAAAGTAAGTTTTAAGTTGTTTTCTCATTATTTTTTTATTAATTACGAATACAATTTTTTTTAATTGGGATAGCTAAAAACTCTGTCTAATTACCTTTAAAATAATATAGTTATCGATGAATCAGAAGAAAATTCATTCTTGAAATTAGTTGTAGTTTGCCGAAATGGCGTCTAACGGGGTAAAGTGGCCAGGCTTATAATGGGACAAAGTGGTCAGTGTCTCCGATCGCTGTTCAAATTGAATTCTTTGAATATTTTAACCTATTATATTAAATTCAGAACTTTTATTTAGTTCTTTATATTTTATAAACAAAAGAATTGCCTGAAATCAGTTTTTAGGGTTCCAAGAAAAAATGTGAAAAAGGAACCCTTATGATGAGACTTCAATGTCTGTCCGTCCGTCCGTCCGTTGATATATAATAAATTAATGATACAAACATAGTTTGATTTGGTATATAAACATGCTTATTACTTCAAGATTTATTTTTGGGTTAAAATGGGTACCCCTAGCCACTTTACCCAACACAGTGGGGTAAAGTGGTCACTTTGCACCTGTTGCGAAAAACAAAAATTGCAAAAATACCTTTCAAGATATTGTTGATATATTGATTCTTATTGGTTCTGCACTAAAGCAACTATATGCTAAATACTTATTAATCTGTATTCCCTTTCAAACAAATAAACTAAACAACATTTTGTCTTAGAGTGGCCACTTTACCCCAGTCTCCCCTACTCTAATGTACTTAAATGAAATTTGAAACAATCATTTTAAAATTCCCTACATTTACGAAATTACGCCGTGCTGGAATAAACTGAGCGATAGAAAGTCTACGCACAATTTCCCATTACCTAGACCAGTGATTCCCAAACTGGAGGTCGTTAAAAATATTTGAGGGGTCGCAGAAGCAATTGATTACAAATTTTCTACACATTTTCTACCAATTTCTACACATTTTTAAGTGTAAAAGGGGGTCGTGGACGGAAAAGTTGGAGAACCACTGACCTAGACTGTCAACATCGATCGTAGTATACAGGGAGAATCGTAGGTAATTGGCCAAATTGTAACTGTACTTTCAGAAAACAAAACAAAAAAAAAAAATTTATTTAACAATAATAGGTATAAAGTTGCTCTTTTCTGAGCTACTAGGTGTTCAGGTTGGAAAAATAAAATATAGTTCTATTAGATAGAGTCTGAAAATTGGGTTAAAGCTATTTTTTGTGCGATGTTTAGAAAAACAGCGTACGGAACGGAAGAAACCAGAATTTTTTATCTAGACAAAAATATCACCTTAATACGCCGGTAGAGTCTACCTTTGCTAAGACTAATCTATCAAATGCTTCAAAGAAACCAAAACAGTTAAAATTCTTTAAAAAAAAAAATCAACAATTTTACTAATCAAAACATATACATCGGTACTTAATTATATTCAATTTGCAAAAACATATATTACCCACATTCATTAAATCAAAAAAAAATCATTCATCTCTATACGGCACTTAATTATATATTATTTCGACAGAAAAAAACACCATTAAAATGTAGTACACAAAAACACACATTTCAAAAATTACGTGTAAAGAAAAAAGGCCTAACAAAAATATATTTAAAAAAAAATTACACCTATAATCTTTTTTTTTTTATATATAACCGTTATACGAATTTTTCAGACAATAAATAAATCAATAGCAACATATTATACACGTACATGATGTTTCTGGTTACCACGGACATACAAATACTAACATATAAAATGATTAAATATCGGTGTAATCGTTGAAAAAATATCAATGACGCATTTTTTTTGTAATAAATAAATATTCAAATTTTTCTTTGTATATCCTAAGTTGCGTGAAACATACCGTATTATATTCGTACGTGCATTTCATATTATGTAGGTATGTAATAAGATATATATTTGTGTTTTAAGATGTATTTATTTATAATTTTTACAACGTTTTTATATTTCGCTACACACCAGTCATATCTTTAATCATTTAATTGCTTAAAGCGACACGATAGAGATAAGTGTGCACACATTTATATAATTAAAAATATTACATATTAGTAGGTATCTACAGTAGTCGGCAAAAAAATTTGAACACAACAATAATGTTATGTGACTGATACACTGTCAAACCAAGGTGCCGCTTCAACAGGAATCGATAGCCTATAGTGTTAAGGTGCCTGACTGGCTATCAAAATCGATACTTTTTCAATCACTGTATTATTTATGAAACAGTTATAAAGAAATAAACAATTAAATTGTACTAATCGCGTTAGAAATTTTCAGTACTGATGACACTTTTCACGCAACCTGCAACTGCATTTTCAATATTCATGATAGCTTTCAGAATTTTTTGAGCAATCTTTTCGGCGTTAAGGGCGTGGGTAGCAATTTTTAAGTACCTACTTTTACCAAAAATAAATAAAAATACATTATACATATACATTGTTACTAAATTCGTGCTTGAATAAGTATTTTTTTGACATCTTACACGCTACTGATGCCCCCTCGGCCATTTACCAGGTTAATATCCTCTGATATTAACCCCCAGAATCGAAATTCAACTTAACATTTATAACTGAATCAACACCAGGGGCCTAGCTACCGCCGTATGAGCCGTATCAATGATACGGGGCCCCCGGACTACAGAGGCCCCTAATGTGTGTAAGCAAAAATTAGTAAAATGTTATCCACAATGTTACTTAATCTCGTGCTTCCCGGGAAAAAAACATATAAAAAAACTGTCATACGTGCTTATAATAGAGTTTTCACTTCAGAAATGACAAAAGTCAAAAAAGCGACCCCTTTTTTTCCCGGGTTAAGCGTGCGCCCAAAAGTTTACAACATGGGTAACTTCAAAAATGAGACTTCGATGGGGCAGGAACAGCTATCAGACTTGTCACTATTGTCTATAGAGGCAGAAATTTTAGAAATATTGAAACCGTCTTCAGCTATAGATGATGAAATAAGTCAATTTGCCGGAAAAAGGCAAGAAAAGTGTATATTTAACTTGAATTGTTTGGCTAGGCTCAATTTCTAGGAGGAAGCGATAACTTATAATCAATAAATATTTATTTTAATTTAATGCAAGCATTTTTGTTTCTTTTGTGAGAAATCTTTACCCTTCATTTGAGCCCCCCAACTAATTTTGATACAGGGCCCCTCCAAGGCACGCTACGCCACTGATCAACACATTCTATTTCTGTGCTACATTTCAGAGAAAATCGCCTAATGACAAACGGATGGTCAATTTTGATACGGAACACTAGGAACACTTATACAAAAATTGATCCTTATGACGTAATCAAATATTTCAACTATTTCAATAGAGCTTTTAAAAGTTTTAGTAGTAATTTTTATAGGAATTATTAAGAATGAAGCATTTTTCCCAAATCACGAAAAAATTATCTATCGAATTTTAGTTTCTTGTATGAAGAAACAAAAATATTAATGCAAATGTTTCATCTCCTTACCGTGTTCGAATTTTTTTCGACACCACTGTCTAGGTGTAAATGTTGAAGTAAATATCAGTAAGTATACCAAACATACTTCTTCTATAATAGGCACAAGTTTAATAAAAATAAAAAATAAAAAAACTTATCGAATATCAAAACTTTATAATATATAACGTGATAAATGTAGACCAATACACTTCCGGGACTTAATATGAAATAAATATAGATTCACTATCGTTTGATAATCGATTAGGCGGTAATTTTACTTGAAGTGATTTAAGTCGTGTTTTAATTGCTACGTTTTACCTGTAAACTGGCGACACGCTCTTCCGGCCAATTAAATAAATCAAACATTATAAGTGTTACCTGTACAGGTTCTCTAATATAATTAATTAACATTCTTCATTATATTATTATTTAATTATTATCTCAATAGATAGAAAAGAGTGTAATAAATAGAATTCATCATCTAAGTTTTTGTTGCAATAAAAATTTCCTCTGATAATTTAACTCATAAGAATATTGTAGTTTTTTCACTTTAACCATGGAAAAAAAAAGTTAGGACAGATTTTTACAGTGAAAAAAATTGTACAAAACATTTCATTTGTCATTTCATTGTAAGTAAACACGATAAACACGAAACAAAAAACCGTATTGGTAAATTTAATTGATTTCAGAACCATAGTAACAATGTATTAAATAACTAGCCGTATACCCGATGGGATTTCCCATCGGCAACATCTTTTTATTAGGTACTCACTGCTCACTTTCAATGTTTTTCAAAAGCCTAAATACCAATTTCCACGTTTCTAATTTCAAAAATGACGAACTTTCATAAAAATTTGCATTCCTTATTTAACCCACTTAGGGGGCAAATTTTCAAAAATCCTTTCTTAGCGGTCACCTACGTTACATAAGGAACTCCTGTGCAAAATTTCATTCTTCTAAACCCAACGATTTAGGCTGTGCGTTGTCTGTTAGTCAGTCAGTCAGTCAGTGAGTGTTAGAAATTTATTAAGTAGATAATATGAATTAGACTAATTTAATTTGTTAAATTATCTTACCGTATTACACTTGAGTTTTATATTTTTTCTGAACAAATTTGTGTTTTCTACAACTCAAATTTCTTGTCTAAAAGCAATCTAACTCGAAGAACTGGCAACCCAAAAACGCTTCAGCTTCGCTGTCGCGTTTTTGTTAGTTGACAGTTCTTCTCGTTAAATTGCTAGGCAACAAATTTTCGTTAGGCAAACCTAAATTTATTCGAAAAAATACAAACCTCTCGTGCAATAATAAATGATTAAAACTTTGTTTTACTTTATCACTAACGAAAATTTGTTGCCTAGCAATTTAACAAAAAGAACTGTCAACTAGCAAAAAACACACAGTAGAGTTTTAGTCCTGGAAAATTAGTCCTGGAAAATTCGCTATGTGATGCAGGATGCTGTAACAGGAATATTCACATCTAGTTTTTTTGGCAATTCTACCCGAAAAGAAATTGTTTTCGATATCGGCAGTGAAAGGTTGTCGGCCTTTGCTCCGCTGTTTTGGACCACCATCTAATTTTTCGACTTCTATTAAAACCACATTTGAAAATATTCACATATTAATACTTTCATTAAACCTATGTTAATAAATTTTATTAACACATAAAAATTTTTCTAAAAACGACATTTATTTATATTAAAATTTATTAAAAACATTTTTTTTCTTTCAAATTCCATTCGTTCAAACCAGAAAAGAATAAATAATCCCATATTTAAAACGGTTTTATATTAGCGTTAACATTTATTTTCAAATGTAACACACACAAAACCACGACCAAAAAAAAAAAAAAATTTAACCAAAGTCTGTGTCCAAAAGAGTCACTAATGATAGCTGAATTAATAATAATAAAAAAAAATTAATTATTGTTGTTATTAATGACTTTATAAACTTGAGAATTAAAATCTTCTTTCATTCATAAATAATTTAAATACATTCACGATATAATTTATACCGTGTGGTTCATTTATATTCAACCGTTCAAACAGAATTAACAACGTTGAATCCCTAGAAAGCAAATTATGAACAGCAAGTAGGTAGAGAGTCACTTGGCAAGATTGTGCAATTGCCTATATGAAGGGGTAAGTAATGTCTACGTCTATATTGAGGATTCCATTAAAAGATCGGAATCCGAAGTTTGGTTTTTGCTAATAATTACCTACACTTTCATTAAAACACCTTCGTACTTCCAATATTTAGTAAAATAGTAGAGAATTTTTCGTTGAAATTTTATACAGTAAGCAGGTAAATCTGTTTAGACACGTATATAAAAACGAAAAAAGATTCTTGAAATAAATGAATTATTAATTTAAAATCTGGCACGATCTGACAAAATTTTCCAAAATCGTATAAATTTTTTCGGATTGTCGTTTCAAATTAATAAAATTTTATAACATACCAAATATTTGAATGGAGCTGAATAAAACTGAATCACTCGGCATAAACAAATATAAAAAAATAAAGCTTAATTAATTATACACCTATTAATTTTCAATCTTAAATAAAAATTAATAATTAATGAGTACAACACTGTGATGTTAAATTATTCCTCAACTTATTTTTAGTAAACATGATTTTGATTAGCATTAAAAAAAATTTATCGTAATTGCATGTTTAAATATTTTTTTTTATAAAAAAAATTAAATATAAATTTTTTATAGATTTATGAATAATATTTTTTTTTTATTTCTAAAATAATTTTTGGAAAAAAAAATAAATAGGTCAGTTTGTTTTTTTAACTGTAACTTTTTTCTCCAGTTGTTCAGAGAAAACATAATTTTAAAGAGAAATTTAAATTTGAAGTTCATTTGGGCGGAAAAACTTAAAAATTAGTATAGAAATCCTAGAGTGAAAAAAAATCAATTTTGTGATTTTGTGGTAAGTTGTGGCAAAAAAGAAGAAAGCGCAGCCAAACCAGATTATTATACCTTTTATAGCACCCCTAGGAAAGGAAATAGTTTCAATTTCAGCCTTCTGAGCTATAAAATAGTCATATACATTTCAATGTTCTCAATAGCGGCGATCACCGTAGCAGCCTCACCACTATTTACAATGTTCAAAGTATATTATGATAACACTTTTGTACTTTTTCGTACTTTTTATGTCCCGAACAACTTCGCGAAACTTCGCGAAAGTTCGGGACATAATAATATTGGACTAAAACTGAATAATTATTGAGTTTTACATCCATATTGAATAAACGCAAGAGGGCTGTATGGCTTGTGTATTGTATGTATTTCATGTACCTGTGAATTCTATGGTTTTGGTGAGGAAACGATTAAGACTTGTAACAGTACTGCTATCTAGCGATGTATATAAGTATTTCAAAGTAACTGGTATTGGGGACGCAAACCGCAAACAAGGTTGACAAAGACGGACAACGGACATAAATGACACAGACGACGGACAAGGGTAGATGGTAATGATAGCCGCGTGAAGTGAAGACGTATCAAGACGTTCAAGACGGAAAAAGAAGTTTTAAGACGGAAAAATTAAGTTGTGGACGAACTGTTAAGTGTAATTTTATTTTGAGACGATTTCGTTAAAGTGTACGAACGTTATTTTTAAGTTTAATATCTGTTTCTTCATTTTATATGAACTTAAATGTAAACAACCTGACAACAGCATTGTGAAATTCAGTTTATAATTAAAGTACTTTTAAAATTACGCGTAAACTTTAATTTGAACCCAGTAGCTAACCCTACAAATTCAGGTGTGGGGTAAGGATTAAAGTTTCGTGATAAAGATTGAAGTTTTGTGCTAAGAAACTAGAGCTGTGTATTAAAAAATTAAAACTTTGTGTTGACGAGAACAAAAAACATTACATTTCGATTATTGAAATTACGGTGAATTTGAAATCTTCAACCAGTGAGGCGACGCGCGGTACCGAAGTCGCTTGCACGAAATTAGACAGAGTGCAAACTACTAGAGAGAGTGCGATAAATACAATTTGGAGTGAGCATCAAGTGATGGACAATACTAGCAGACCGTGATGCATTCGGTCACAAGACACACCGCATGCACTTTTCGTGAATGAAGTCATATGAATCGCGCGTAATGATCGCGTAGTAACTCCATTTCTTTTTGTAGTATACGATGTTATAATGTGTTAAATATTAAGTGGACATTATATTATATTTTAGAAGTGACAAACATTTTTTTTTTTAAAATGCATGGACAGCGCTCGCAAAGTTGTTTTGATATTTTTTCGCATAAAATACCTGCTGTACAATCAACTCAGTTGAATACTAGTGTTAGAACTGTGTGTGAATCTGTCGAACATTGTAATATTGTGATGAGTAAAGAACTGATTAATAAAGAACCCGATTTAATTAACCGTGAGTGGGATTTAATCCAACGTGAACGTCAGTTTTTAGCTGAAAAAACACAATTTTTAAATATAACGCGAAATGATACAAACAAACAAGCAGATTCGACGCGAATTATTGTGCCCGACGAAAATTTACCTGTGTTTGATCCAAGTAAAGGTAATAATCTTTCTGTACGGGATTGGATAGCAAAAATGGAAAGTTTGGCAACACTTTATGGATGGGATCGGCAAATGTTATTGATCCGAGCAATTTCCAGGTTGAGGGGACCAGCACAATTTTGGTTCGAGGGATTGACCGATAACGTTTTGGAGTGGGAAGATTTTTGCTGGAAATTATAAAATGGATTTCCTGACTATTACGATCAAGCCGATATACACATGGCGCTTATGAAAAGACAAAAGAAGAGCGACGAATGTTTTGAAGGATACGTTTATGAAATGAGAGCACTAGGAAAAAAAGGTGGATTGGACGAAAAATCTATTATCAAGTACATCGTTGCCAGATTGAGAGACAGTGATTTGATAAAATCCTTGTCATTACGTCAGTTTGAGACAGTGCAAGAGTTATTAAAGCAATTAAAAATTTACGAAGGCACAATGTCCCAATTAAAGCAGAGGAATATTATGGGACAAAGTCCGCAGAATATAAAAGACAGTATAAGCAGTAACAGAGGTGTACATTATACACAAAAGAATATTCATATGGAAAAAAATAAAATCAGATGTTACAATTGTGGAAGTTTAGGCCATAAATCATCGGATTGTGTCGAAAAAAATAAGGGTCCGAAGTAGAGATGTCGATTTTAAATCGATTAATCGAGAATCGATTAATCGAGGCTTAAAAAATCGATTCTTTTTTCGATTTTTTTCATTTGAATCGATTATTAGAAGTAAGAGATCGATAACCGATTTTTTTTCAAAAATAATTTCATTTTGGTTATAATTTTACAAAGAAACATGTGTTAAAATGAAACTCCAAAAATGTTATTGTTAATAAATTGTCACTTTTGACAAATTATTATCAACGAATCTCCCATGTGGCTCTATATAAATACATATACGAGTATATACGCACTATTTTGTCCAGTAGAAGACTATTAATACAAAGGAAAGGAAGACCACCTATGGGGGCTAACGATCCCTTTTGTACAAAAGCAACTTATTTAGAAAACTTTTTGTCAGTTTGTTTGAAATTTTTGAATAGTAAACTTGGTTCATTACGTGGTTATTCGTCCTATATATTAAATTGCGTTATTTGCTATAATTATAATTGAAAAGTTAACTCATCGCCTTGACAAATATAATGTAAAGCGTTTTTACACGATATTTCCCATGTAGAATCAATTAAGTCTCTTAACAAAAATTATCAGCTAATTTTATTAAACTTTTCAAAATTTCGATTTTTTAAATCGATCTCACAGAACCGATTTTTTTTAGCCGATTTTTTTTTGAATCGATTTTTTTAACTTCGATTTAAATCGATCCAAAAATCGATCTTTTTTTTAGAGAATCGACATCTCTAGTCCGAAGTGTTTTAAATGCAGTAAATTCGGTCACATAGCCCCAAAATGTCCGGATAAGGAACAACAAATAGTTTTGAAGAAATCGGAAACGATGTGTGCTGATGAAGAAAAAGCGATGGACATGACGAAGCGAGTTGAATTAAACGATGTATCATTTGTAGCGTTAATTAATACTGGTAGTGACCTAAATTTAATCCGTGCCGATGCTCAAGCGAAGATATTAAATTCTGAAGTCGATAATGTTACAAAAGTATTAACTGGAATTGGAGGAGTCAAAATCAGTTCATTGGGTGCCATCAACGGAAAACTTTCGATAGATGATCAGTTAACCAATATCGTATTACATATAGTGCCGAATCAAACTATGAAATATGACATTATTCTTGGGAAAAACTTGTTGAATAGGGGTGAGCTGACTGTGAAAAAGGGAGAATTTAATTTTCATGTAGAAGATGACGAGAATTTCATATTTAAAATAGAAGTTGAACAGCCAGAAATAGACGTTCAATTGGTTATTGCGAAATTATCTGTCGATAAATCAATTGTTTTTACATTGTTTTCATTGTTTATTGGGATTAACAGTTCCATCATTTTCTACACTAAAGAGCAAAATTATATTGAATTTTTAATAGTTTTAATCGTTTTAATAATGAATAGTGAGAAAGACGCTTCATTCGAGGAATGTGATGATTCAATAATTGTCAATAATTGTCAAATTTTTTAATGATATACTCGTAATATTTATTCTACAGACTTTAATAAATCAATTGTTTTTACATTGTTTTCATTGTTTATTGGGATCAACAGTTCCATCATTTTCTACACTAAAGAACAAAATTATATTGAATTTTTAATAGTTTTAATAATGAATAGTGAGAAAGACGCTTCATTCGAGGAATGTGATGATTCAATAATTGTCAATAATTGTCAAATTTTTTAATGATATACTCGTAATATTTATTCTACAGACTTTTCAAAAAAGCACTTAACGTAGTTGCTCTGAGATAGTCAGGTACAAAAGTATACTTATCTCAAAAAAAAATTGTTCTTTTATCAAAAATTAAATAATGTATTAATGTTCTTCAGTGATTATATTTGTATACCACTTGCTTTTTTTAATTTCCGAGCGCTCATGTTGTAGCAATTTAAAAATATTGTTGAAAAAGCATGGTAAAAACATTGCAAAATGATGTTTTTAAATTATATTTCAAAAACGGCGTGGTCAATAATTTTTATTTCTTATTAAATATGGTTTGTAACTTTATTTTAAATAACATATTAAAATTTTATCAAATTCCTTTGACACGTTTTCATTTTATTCAAAAAAAATTGTATTTTCCCATAAGAGCCCATGTTAAAATTATAAAACTTTGAAGTCGTTTTTCTCAAAATTGGGGTGGTCAATTATTTTTCGGTAAGGACTCGTATTATTGGTATTGGAGTAAATAAATATCTGGAGAAGTTTCGTTAAAATCCTTTGAAAAAATCGTTTCATCGACCAACTGCCTTAATTAATTAAATTAATTTACTATTCATATTTTTTCACTTCCTGATTTTTAACATGACCGTACGTACAACAAGATCAACATAAAAGAATAAACTTAGATATATTAAAAAATTTGAATTTTATAAAACTGAACGTACTTTAAAACAAATAAAAAAAATAAAAAATAAAGATTTGATATAATGAAAAAAAATGTGCACGTAGGTGGACAAAATAACGTGTTAGGACTTTATTACTTCTTTATTTATTCGTACATCTACATCAAGAAAATCTTCCAATTACGATAAACTCATTAGAAATAACTTTTGTGATATAATAAATACGTTGTCTTAGTTTTGTGTTTCTAATAAAAAAAATCCTAGTTAATATTTTTTAAACCTTTATTTATTTCTAATTTTTATTATATACATAATTAACTTTAATAAAAACAAGTCGTCAAGTGCAAGTTGTACTTGCGCTAACAGTGTTCCGTACAATCAGTTGTTTCTAGGAATTTTTTATAACGGGATATGAAGGTGGATAAAATATTTTTCCTAATAAATAAATTTTATTCCCAAAGTATAACCTATTTTTTGATTTCAGAACGACCGTGTTCGTATGTGTCACATCGTGAACGTATGTGTCCGGACTGTTATATTTTAAGAAGTTTTAGTTATGACCACTGATGGTGAGGGACATTACTTAGTGCGTGTCAAACACGCACTTGACGAATTTTTTATAGTTATAATTAAAAAAAAAAAAAAAAACTCCAAAATGAAAGTAAAAAGAAATGTCCCTGAGGTTTCGCAATACGGAAATGACAACTCTGAATAGGGAACAATTTGGCATGAAATTATTATAACGAATCTGAAGTAGTGCTTCAGAGCCCTAAAAAATAAACTGAAAGTAAAAACCAATAACACAAGAAAGAAGTAGACCACTTAATTCGACCAATTAGAAAAAAAATTCACTAATGACCTTAATTTCTTGAAATATTCAGTAAATAGAAAAGTTCAAGATTAAATCTCACAGATTTTAATCTATACACTACATTTTTTTACACACGTCAAAACAATTGCATACCAATAAATTAACAATAGAAATATATTTACATTTTTGTAACTGACTGTAGCGCACGATATCCAATATTCGCTGAATGGAATTTTAAACAAACAATAGAAAAATAAAATTTTACAATCTATTTTTTTCTTTTTTTTGTAACCATGGAAATAAACGTTTGCTTGAACCCTGCGTCTTGATCCGCGATCCGGGGTCCATTATTATTATTATTATTATTGTTATAACAATAAAACGTATATAACAATAAATAATTACATTTTGTTAAAGTTGTAAACTTGATCTTGAAAAATGGATACAAAAAAAAAAATGTTAATATTTTTTCTTCGAAATCATAAAAATACAATATGAATTTTAATACAAAGAATAAAATTATAGAAGTGTTATTTAGATTTACAAGTATTTTAAAGAACTACTCAAAATTTAATTCTAAAACGAAAAAAAAAAAATTATATATTTTTATGTACCGTAAAACCGTCTAGACCCGGACACTTTGCACCAATCTTCAAAGTAAGTAGTTTCTACATTAACCTGCTACAATAAACATTTGTTCTTGACGTCATTAGAGAGAGAAAAACATCCTGTAAACAGATGTACCAATAAAAACTACGGATTTCAACTTTTACTATCTCATTTTACAGGATTACTATCCTACAGTTTTTCAAAGAAATAAAATCTGTGTCTAACTTAGACATGTAATTTTCGTCATAATTGTTATATTGTTTTAGTTTTGACATGTATGTGTTCAGAATTTTATCGCGCATCATTTAATGATGTTTGAAGTTATATTCGATGTATATATAAAAAAATACATGCTATATACATATATCCGTTTAGACCCGGACACATCAGTTTATTACACTATGGCCGCGATTCGCACCAGTTGTAACTCCCACAACGAGAGAAAATTTTTTTTTTAAATTTAATGACGTAATTAGGTTTACTAAAATTTTTCAATGTTCTAGAAACCGTAAATTAAATGGTAGAATGTTGAAATTGAAATTAGACATGCAGGAACATTATAGAGAAACGATTCCTGTAGAATCAGTTACATTTCTGAAAGGAATTTCGTCATTTTGCTAAAAAAAAGTTAAAATTTAACAAAAAATTATTGTGCTTTCAAATATTTGGGAATATTTTGCGGAATTGGTGAATACATTCCTTAAGAATTTCTCACTAGAAGTGAAAGTCATTAGCTGCTAGAAATTCGTCTAATATTGCGAATAATTTAAAATACTTCTAAGTTTAAAAAAAGGTAAGTATTTCAAGGCATCACAAGCACCCAAATTAAAATTTTTAAACACTAACCTATCGCTGTTCTACATCCACAAAAACATCATGATAAAAAAAAAATTAATTACCTCCACAGAAAAAAAACGATAAACAGATGTTTTGATTTAATTTAAAAAAAGAAAAAAAATCCAAAAAAAAAACTTGTCGACCTGCAAGAAATTATTTAATAATGCCAGGTGGTTGAAACGACGATACGATCGTGATTACTGGAGGCGGCTCAAAATCGAAACCAATACCACCACCCACAATTTCAAAATTTATTTATGTTTTCCTTATTTATGAGGCATAAGTGATTTTTAAAATAGCATAATTTTAATCAAAAAAAAAAACCTGTATATTATTAAAACTGACGATTTTTGCAACCAAAAATAAAAATAGTAAATGTAGGGAAAACATGACGAAAAATGTCAAAAAAAAGTTTTTATTGGTAAATTTAAATGATATCAAAACCATAGTAACGAAATATTAAATGACAATATGAATTCGACTAACTTATTTTATTCGTTAAATTATTTTATTACACTCTAATTTAATATTTTTTTTTAATTTAATATTTGAAATTGAAAAGTTGTAACTGCTTCTCGCGTTATAGAGAGTACATACACATAGTTGATTGAATGTTGTTTGTATCGGGCACCTGTCGAGCAAAGGATCGATGGTGTAATGGTTAGCACACTGGCTAGTTACCAGGAGATCCTGGGTTCGATTCCCGGCTGATCCGGATAATTTTTTCAATCACTGTGATTTTTAATTTACACTCTAATTAAATTTTTTTTAATAAATTTGCGTTTTCTACAATTTAACGTAGTTGCTCCGAAATAGTCAGATACAAAAGTATATCTCAGCGAAAATAATTTCTTTTAACAAAAATTAAATAATATATTAATATTCTTCAGTTATTATATTTGTATACCACTTGTTTTTTTTTAATTTCTGCACGCTCCTGTTCCAACAATATAAAAGCATTGTTGAAAAAGCGTTGTAAAAACGTTGTAAAATGATGTTTAGAAATTATATTTAAAAAATGGCGTAGGGAATAATTTTTATTTCTTATTAAAAAAATATGGTTTGTAACTTTGTATTTTATAACATATTAAATTTTTATCAAATTCCTTTGATTTCATTTTATTCAAAAAAAATAGTTTTCTCATAAGAGCTCGTGTTAAAATTACAAAACTTTGAAATCGTTTTTCTCAAAATTGGGATAGTCAATTTTAATCGGAATAGGCTCGTATTATTGGTATTGAATTAAATAAATATCTAGAGATGTTTCGTTAAAATCCTCTGAAAAAATCGTTTTACCGGCCAACTACTAAGTACCTTAAATTTAATCGATTCAATTCTAACTTTTCAAACATAAAAAAAAAATTAATTAACCTAGTCAAATTTTGTAATTTATAATTAGTTTTAACACGCTTAATAAAATGATTTTTTTAAAATCCCTACTTCCTTAATTTTTTTATTGCGTAAAGTGCATTATTGTGTATGATACTCGTAATTCCTTTTTTCGGTTTTAGTTCATTCCACAAGAGTTGACACCAAATGACCGTAAACACAACAAAATACAAAGAAAACAAAATTACAAATTAACACTGATATCATTTTTTAGATTTTTTTGTGTATACCTTTAAACCTGTAATTTACCGATTGACATTACAAAATTTAAGAAGTGTAGAAATATAAATAAATAAATAAATAAATAAAAAACATTAAAAAAAGATTACAATTCTTTTGTTTAACAATTGCAATGGTTACAGTTCCGGATTCATTCAAAATTTGTTGTGGTTATTACTAAAATGTGGTGTTTTCCTCCAAAATATCAACAAAACAGTGCCAAATTATTACTTGATTCAACGCGAAATGACATTATTCAAAGAGTGCCTACAAATTTATGTTGATTTATTTAAAAAAATTTTTCACAAAATTTTAAAATAATAACATCCCAAATAATATTATTTGCGACAGACTGAAGCAACAACACACATCTCAAATTCTTATCTAGAAAAAATAAAATACACTAATTGTGTATTTTCTACCCAGCATCAATGCTGATAATACTGAATTTTTTTTCGAAAATTATCATTTACATAAATTTGGTTGTTCTTGCCAAGTAACTTGATATACGGGGTGTAACAGAAATAACGTGTTAACTCAACATAATTGACCCTCACAGCAGGTGTCCGGACAATCGCCCCCACTGATAATCGCCCCCAGTTTTATATTTTCGATAGTTGTAAAAAGGATGTGCGGACAATAGCCACCACTGACAATCGTTCCCAATGACAATCGCCCCCAATTTTATTATTTTAGGTCGTTGTAGAGAGGAACTTGTTCCTACAATATATTATTTAACGAGAGGACATTAATAATAAAATTTACAGTGGAACAAAATATTATATTAAAAAATGTGTCAAATATTTTAAAACAGAAATCGCATTATGTTTTTATTTGAATATTTGTAGGAATTATCACTAATCCATACAAGGAACGAAATGTGGAATTACTTACAGCATGGAATTACTTATACAAATGTCGAACAAATGTTATAAGTTCAAAAATGTTGCAGCTTTAACTATCGCGTCCAGGAAGCCGCATTTCTTTTTACATAAAATGTCTGTATAACTTTTTAAATGACGTCAGTTAGATAAAAGTATGTATTATCATACACAGTATTATCATCTAACTTTATTATACGTCGGTGTTGTGCTTTAAACTTTTGGATGTAAACACAGTGAGTCACACGGCCAGGCATAAACAAGTTAATATACTGGGGGCGATTGTCACTGGTGGTGATTAACATCTGGTCAAATATAATGAGTCATACAGCCAGGTATTTATCAATTTATGGGCTGGTGGCGATTGTCGCACTTTTTCAGTTGGGGGCGATTGTCATTCTGATTACAGCCAAACCGTTGATTTAATCGAAAAATTGTTCAAATAAAGTTGTAGATACCGACGGGGGCAACCGATTGCTATAGTCAGGAACTTTATAGCTCTTACAGCTCTTATAGATTTTTAAATGAGACTATATATTAATTTTTCGATAAAACTGATCTAATGCATTAATTAACACATAAATGAGCAAAAAAAAATTTTTACCCAAGTTTAATTTTTGAATTTTTCTTTAATTTATCAGTTAGATGGTAAAAATATGCGTACGTACTTGAGACTACTTCAACCGATAGTGTTTTGGTTGATTACATTTCTATTACATTCAAGAAAAGAACCTTTTCCAGTACCAATTCTATCGTACAAATTTGGCTGCTCTAAAAATGGCAACTCTCAAAAAACTCGCATGGTATATTTAAAAAAAAAAAAAAACTTTTTTTTTCAAAATATAAAAATTTTTAATTTTCAAATAGAAATAAAAATATTTCCCGAAAAGCTATTTCTGTTACATCTTATACCTTCAATAAAAGATTACAATATATCGGTAAGAACAGTAAAAAACCGGTCAAGTTTATAAATAAATAAAAAAAAAAAAACAATATCTTATTCTTACCGAAAAACGTACTTTCGTATAAAATTTGTGGACAACTCGATTATTCCATTATATTTTATTCTGTCCACTTACTAACTCTTTGGTATCTCTTCACGCGCGTCCTGCTACGGTCTACCCCCCGCTTCTGCACCAACCGCGTCGACGGGGTCCACACTGTAAATAGAGAAAAGCAATAATAATACATTAAATATGTTTATCACACAATTTCTTAATTTATAAAGTGTGTCTGTCTGTTCCATACTCTACGGCGCGCTTAATTATGTAATTTAAATGAAAAAATTCAATAAAAATTGACAATTATCGTGTGTGATTAACATATCAAAATAAAATACTAGAAGAAGATAGTACAGTAAAAACTCATTTTAACGAACCTTGTCGGTATTGTCAGATGTTTAAAACGCTTTCAAGAACACTGGAAAATTTCTTAAACACCCCGAGAACGTAGCGGATAGTTCAATAAACACCTATAACTGTTCCAAAAATTAAAGTTCGAAAATACCCAAAAACCAAGATACATCAATCTGATACTATTTGCTAGAGAGGTAGGCCAGTTATATGTTATTACAGCTTACCATGGGCAAGCCATCTCTGTAGTTACAAAAGTAAAAAAACTTTAATTCCCATAGTAAATATCACAATTATACAATTTTGTAATTTTCATATATTTTACCAGTGACATTCAACTAGGTAAAAAGGATAATTTAAAAATGAAAAGCAGATTTTGTATTTAAAGTAAGTAAATATTCGCCAATCCGCCTTCATTAAGACGAAGTTCATATAAACACAATTAGTTTGTAATTTTTTAATAATTAGATTGTACGCCACTGAGTTATATATGCATTTAAAAATTGGAACCAAAAAACTGACGAAACTGGCTAACCTGTATAGTATAATAATTATATTAATCAATCAAATGATCTTGCCCAAAAACTATCTAATATTTCAACTTTTCGTCTCAAAATTCTGACCTAAAAATATCGACTTTGAAGGCATAAAAGAATTTTTGTAGAATAATGGCTTCGCTTAAATAAAGCTTCGAATTCCGAGTCCGGTGATATTCGTAAAGATTTTCTGCAGCTTCCCTTGACAATTTCAAATGCATATTGGAATAGCTTCTCTCAGAAGATGACTCCCAACTCTTCCATCAGTTTCCTAATCCGTCACCCACATCATATTGTAATGTAACTGAGAGAGACGTATGTTATAGATAAGGTACAAAAAAAAAAAAAGAATTTAAAACCATATCCGTAACCGAAATCGTAAGATATATATAAAATTTCATTATAAAGAGTTTTTACTGTATTGGACTTGACAAATTAATTTGTCTTTTTGTTTATAAAAATAACCAAATCAATTTGTTAATTACTTGGTAAATGTTAAAAATTTTATTTTATCAAAATTATTATAATTTTTTTTTTAATGTCATGGTAATCTCATTGAAAGTATGCGAGATATTTAAAGAAAAAAAAAAGATTATGTTAATCTAAATCAATTTATTTTATTTTACATAAAAGTAATAAAAATTGAATTTTGTTAAACCAGAATTCCTTTTAACTGTTTTGTGGTTTTTCTAAACAAGACCACAATCTTGTAAAGAAATTTTAATCGGGATTTATAAAAATCTTAGAATTTTAGAAAATAGCTTTATAAAAATCAACCACAAAAACTTCGATTAAATGATGTTAAAAAAAAACTGGATTTGTACACTGAATTTTTTTAACGAGTCTCTTAAAAGTAAATTAGTTGAAATCGAAAAAAAGAATCTCTTTAAAATATTTACAAAATTAACAAATTATTTTGATAAAAATTCGCCAAAAAGTTATACACAGGCGTAAATACCCATAATTCAACATTGTCCCCATTTCTAGAAGACAATTTTAACACACTTCTTTTTTTTGGGTACCACCATAACAAATAAATTTTATTTACCAATAAATTACTTTATATTGAAAATAATTACAAAAAAATTCCACAAAAAAAGACCGTCTTCTCAATCACCGTTACCAAAAAACGACAAAAAAAAAACTAATATTTATTATTTTACATTTTTACTTATAATTTTATTCTGCAAAAATTTTTACCGTTAGATAAACGACAAAAAAAGTCACATTCTATGTAAAATAGTAAATAACCACTGTGGCTCTAGTAAGTAAGTATGAGACGTGATAATAGCTATTTTTTTTACAAAAATTTTGTTCCTGTTTTCTTAATTGTATGAGAAAGAAGAGTACAAAAATATTATCTAGAAGTATAAATATTAAAAATTCTACTCACATAAAAACCACATTTATCATATTGTGTAGAGAAAAAAATGTTTTAAATAAAAAATATTAATGTCTATTTTTTATACTTTGTTAAAAAAAAAATAACATTAATTCTTCGAACCGGAATTAAAGTGGGAAACGACACTTTTAGCCAGTTCATTATGAAATATGAGTGTTTTGACCCCTTTTTATAAAGCAAATTACAAAATACGGGACAGAAAAAGTCGGCCGTAATCTATGGAAAACTAGTACCTGAATACCGTTGCAACCGAGGATAAATTTTTGGATACCAAACTAGTGATTAGCAAATGCAAGACTAAGACCAAGACTTGGCAGTCTTGGTCTTGGTCTTGTTCTTGCATTAAGAATCTTGGTCTTGGTCTTGCTAGAGCAGTTTGAGTCTTGGTCTTGGTCTTGCAAAATGCAGTCTTGGTCTTGGTATTGCTAAAAAATCTTGCACTTTCTTGCATTTTTTTATTATCGAATTTTTTCCTTCTAAAATCAGAATTTTCTCTCTTTACGGTATTAATTATACTTTCAAACTATTTAAATAGCTTAGCAAGAGTCTTGCTTTTTTTCTTGCTTTTGTCTTGGTCTTGGTCTTGCAGCCATACTTATAGTCTTGGTCTTGATCTTGCTCTTGGTATATATAGTCTTGGTCTTGGTCTTGCAAAAAATGCAAGACCAAGACAAGACTGCAAGACCAAGACTAATTTTGCTCATCACTATACCAAACAACCAAAACAAAAAGTTTTTTATCAATTATGTTGGCTTTATTAAGGCGGTACACAAAATTATTGAAAAATTTATAAATTTGTTTATAAAAAATTTAATTGTTAACCAATTTCAAAGATCTGGTGTGCCGCCCCAGATAATCTATCTAAAAAGCCACATGTAAAATTTCATGTGATTCCGATGAAAATTGCTAGAATTACTCTCCATCTTAGAAAATGTGGTTTCGAGAAAACCACATACGTAAAGTTTCGAAATTATACATAACATTAACGTCGTCTATGAATAATCGGACTCAAAGTCGCTTCAAAAGTCGGGTTCAAAAGGATTTTTTAAATATTTCCGTAGTAATATTTCCCTTTGAATACCATTCAAGAAATGTTAATACATCATTTAAGCCAATAAAAAAAAGTGCGGTAATACCTAAACAATAGCTCCAAGTGTTCAATATTTACCCAATAAACCAAAAAGAACCTACCAAAAAAAAAAAAACATTTCCAAAGATTTTCTCACGATAACTGAACAAATCTACAATAAAATTTATACCACAAAAAAAAATATCATTACTTTTCATCTCCTATAAAAACACTTTATCAGAGACAATTAAGACGTACCGTATGTAGTTTAGTGCCATAAACGTGTGGGCACTTACGATTAGCCAAACCGCCCACATCCACACTTGGAACAATATAATCATATTATTTTAATAATAAACAAAAAAACAAGTCTCTTGTACACACAACCAAAACATATTACGTAACACACTGTTAAATTTTAATTGTGAAAGTTTTTATATTTGAGCTGCAAACACTTTTTTGTAATGTTTAATACGACGCTTTGATTTTGAAAACAGTTTCACTTTTCAAAATAAACACAGGTAAATACATCTGTTTATTTACCTGTATGCAATAACTAAGATGTTCAAATGAAAAAAATTATTTTAATTACGATTATTTAATTAAAAAGAATGTCAGGTTCATAATAATTTTCATTTTTTTTTTTTACTTTTTTTACAATTTTTAATTATAAATTTGTGTTTATTTTTATTAACAAATAGGAAGTTATTAAAACAGAAGGTATTTTGTAATTTGTGCACGGACTGTAATTATGATTTTAAGTTTGCACACGTTTTGAAATAAAAAAAAATAATTGACAAATTTCCGTAATTTATGTAGATATCTGATCTGAGAAGTCAGTGAAAACGAAAATTAGAAATAATTAGAGTTTCTTCTCAACATAATAAAGTAGCCCCTGCATAAGTCCTGGCTAGAATTTCCCAGAATTCATTTTTAGACTGTAAGATTCATTTTAATTAACATTCTGAAATCAGATTTTTTTAAGGTTTTCTCGAAAACCGATTTACAGCAGAGGATAATATTAAAAATTTGTGATATAGAAATTGTTCCGGTATTTACGACAATGTAATAAAATTTTTGAAATTTAAGAAATTAATTTTTTAAATTTTAATGGAAAAATCGGAAGATGTTGCTTTTTGTCGAAAAAATTCCAAAATTAAAGCGCCAATATCATACTTCTTAAGTTAATAACACAGCGCGCCCACCAAATTTAAGATAATTTTTCAAAATGTTTTCTCGAAAACCTGTTTACAGATGATTTTAAACTTTTACTTTTTGAAAAAAAAAAAAACTCGATTTTGTCTAGAAAATCCCAAAATACTCGATCCACGGCGTCCACCAATGTGTCTTGCGATAAATTTCAAGGCTTAATGATCTTGTACGTAAAAAAAAAAATGATGTGGGTGGTGTACGTATTAGACAAACGTGTGAAAAGCGAACGTAAAATCCCATATGTACTTCATTCAGATTTATATAAATTTCTATTTATGAAATCGAAAAACATTTACAGAAACAGATACTCTTTTTTTTTCAAAAATTTTATTTATAAATTATTTTATAACAAATTAAAATCACATAATGAACATATAAATTGTACCTACATTTATACTGCAAACATTTATTTGAAATTAAAAACAAAGAGGCCATAATATTATCTTCTATAAATGGCCTGATTGTTGTCTTATTATTAGAGAACCGACAGTTTTATGTTTTTTCAAAAACAAATGAACGAACAAACCTACATACACACAGACAGACAGACAGATATGTTTTTGTTTTTAATACATACACACATAAAAAACAAATGTATGTTTGCAGTGTTATGTGAGATTAAATTACTTTTTAAAAGTCGTTAATAGATATAGTGAATAGAATTAGTTGATTTTATGAAATAATGGTGCCATATGTCGTAATAGTATAGAAGATAACACACCGGTTAAAACGTACAAGTACACTCAAACCTGTTTTTGTGCCAAGTATAGGGACTGCATCAAAAAAAAGTTTCACCGAAAATATCTAATTCAAAACCTCACAGTGTCACGAGAAAGAAATTACTTTTCGAAACAAAATTTTTAAATATTTCTGATTTTCCGGAAAACTAATGGGGTTGAAAAAATTTGAAAAGCATGGTTATATTCAGCGCGAAAGTAGCGCGAAATTCCTAAGTACTATTTAGATTCTGTCGTGTTACTTTTTCTGACCTTTCTCAACGGCCTATTCTGTGATAGCCAAAAATATGGAGCTTCAATTTGATTTCTGTCTTTGTTTTTGTATCTACGACGAAGCTAATCGTTACCAAATTCTTTGCCGTGCTTTTATCGTTTATACTAATTTAAAAGGTACAATTTATTTAACGAGAATTTCTTATATTGGTGGTTAATATCTATTAATCCGTAACAGAAAAAAATACAGATAGAAACCTAACGATGGGTAAGACACGAAAGTTGATTTGTAATTTTTTTGTAAATAATAAACAAATATTTTACTTTGCAAAATACCACTTTTATAAAAACTAATAAAAGTGGTATTTTGCAAAGTAAAATATTTGTTTATTATTTACAAATATGGAATACCATAAAGTAACGCTCAAATCTATTAATATTGTAATTTTTTTGATTTTAGCATTGGTTTTTGAATGAAAAGTAACCAAACATTTTCACAAAACGAAAAAGAAATTGTTCAACTGTCTGTCGAAATTTTACCAACGCTGTATGTGAGTAGTGCATATGAAATTGATAGAATAAAGAAGTGTACTTCTTTATCTATTATGTAATATTTGCAAATTTTTATTTTTATTTTTACTTTTTAATATTTATTAGAGCAAGTAATTTTTCAACTTAAAAATATTAGGTAATCTTTCTGTTTTATTTTAAGACTATACGGATTACTTCATCGACTAAATCATTTTTTGAAGGTTGCTTTTACGTACATTAATATACGTAAATTTTGCAATTAAATGCAAAATTTTGTTAATTTAACAGTCAAATTTGATGAAAGTTTTACACACATGTATAATTTATTATAACTACACCGACTAAAATTAGCTCAAAAATTAAATAGCTATTTTTTGATGATATAAATAATTGGCGGAAGTATTCTTTTAGTTATTTTCTTTCTTTTTGACGATACCCACGTAAATCAATGTTAATTATTTCTTTGTTTAAAATTTATATTTAATTTATTGTATGGCCAGAGTAGGTGATTTGTCGGGCATTCAAATTTTTCTCACGAATCAAAAACAAAGTACAAAGACAATGTCAATCAACGGTTTAAATAAAAATATAAACAGTTTGGTAATTAGTGCAAAAGAATAAAAATAAAAAGTGTAACATCAAGTTTTTCGGTTCTCGTACCGTAAAACGGAGTGAATAGTACACTTTTTGAATGTTGCATTCGATTTTTATACATTTTTTCTTATCGCAATGTCCTGAATTTTATTCTAGAGATTGTGAAACACTCTTGCCACTGAGGAGCTTTAACTTAAGGGGGTATTCGGGTCTAGAGGCTCGATTTTAAGGTGATTTTACGGACGTAATCAAAAAAAAAAAAAAAAAAAACAGTAAACATTTTTAGTATCCATTTTTTTTTATTGATATTCAGAAAGTATAAAAATGTATAAGAATTTTAAAAAAATTCAAAATTGAAATCGGTACAGGCCGGCAAAGTGGGGACTCAAAAAAAAAAATGATTCAAACCCTTCTGGTGATCTGAAACATAAAATTTTAGTTAATTCGTAATAAACAAGGACGTATAATTAATTGGAGGTAGCCGATTTGAAAAAATAAATTTTTTCACAAAATGGCGTCCATTTAAAACAAAATCATTTTTTTGCCTTCTTTTTTTAACTTTGAAAATTTTTTAAAAATAGAAAAAAAAAAAAATTCTAAAAACCCCTACTTCGGACCAATTTTGATAGTATTAAGAAGGTCTGTTTTTAATTTCAAATGTTATCGAGTGCCTGTGAAACATTATTAATGTATGGCGGACTTTTGTCCGTATTTTAAACATACACCAATATTCATATGTTCACTTGATGTCCAGCTTTGGCTGATACTTGAACACTCGATGTACCTTGGCAAATGGCCAATTCATTATGTTAATTAAAATTCACATAGTGTTTGAAAAATTATCAAAACTGGATCGGCTGGGACTCGAACTCGGATCTCTTGGTTACTAGCCAAGCGCATTACCAATTAGGCCACCGACCGTTCGTTCGAGTGCCACTCCAATTTTGATAATCAATGTAAATACCATATTTCAAGTAAATCGGTGCATTAGAACTTGAGATATCATATCAGCCGTATCGAAAAAAGTAGTTTCGAGTAATTTATATTACAAACTTGAATTTAATACTGAAAAGATACACAGTGCACAGGGAAAAAATAACCATAACTCCGAAAATAATTCGACTTTCCGAAAATCCTTTTAGAGGCTTATTCTCAAAGGTCTGAACTTTGAAAATATGTGAAAAAAATTATTTTTTTCGAATTTCTAGACTAGAATGAACTCGCTTAACGCGTGTAAATAAAATGTAATATGACAAGGTAAGTTCATTTACAAAGCATTTATTGGTATTATGGATCAAATGATACACCAAAACCAGCCAGCTTAGCGGTCGACTTGTCGCGCGGCAAGCCAGACGACAGTCGTGTCACGCATACACTATAACGCATACACATACAATGTAGTGTGCGCTGCGCACCTCCTTAAAACTTCTCTAAGTAAGTATTTACCTCCGCATAAAATGTAATAATACTTATGTATGTATGCTGTAAAACCGCTACAATGTATGAATAAACTGTGAATTTGTGTGTGTGTTTCATTTCTAATTTATTATTCACTTTCCATTATGCTTTATAGATATATTTATTCTAATTGACACAGTTAACATTACATTTTATTTAAAATGTAAAACTCTACATAGCTGGATCTACCTATACATACCCTGCGCCGCGACAGGAATAATTTTACGTTTGACACGAAATGTGCGCAGTGCCCACAGCTGTGTCTATCAAAAATCTACTACCGAGCCAAGTACGGTCAAATATATTGAGCCAACTGTATTTACAGGACCGCCCGCGAGGGAATTGAGAGGGTGACAGTTAGTGATGAGCAAAATTAGTCTTGGTCTTGCAAAAAATGCAAGACCAAGACCAAGACCAAGACTATGTATACCAAGAGCAAGACCAAGACCAAGACTATAAGTATGGCTGCAAGACCAATACCAAGACTCAAGTGAGCAAGACTAAGACAATAGCAAGATAAAAGCAAGACTCTTGCTAAATTATTAAAATAGTTTAAAAGTATAATTAATACCGTAAAGAGAGAAAATTCTGATTTTAGAAGGAAAAAATTCGCTAATAAAAAAATGCAAGAAAGTGCAAGATTCTTTTGCGATACCAAGACCAAGACCAATACCAAGACTGCATTTTGCAAGACCAAGACCAAGATTCTTAATGCAAGAACAAGACCAAGACCAAGACTGCCAAGTCTTGGTCTTGCATTTGCTCATCACTAGCGACAGTCACGGTTGTAGCCCCTAGGGTTCGGGCTTGAAGAGAAAGCCCAGGAAAGAGTACCAACAAGTCTTTTTTTGTTCACCACTTATTTCTTTTTACGGGAAAATTTTTAAAAATTATTTATTCGAAAAAAATCAACGAAGAGCGAATTGAGCTCGCACAATTAGAGTTCCGTACAGTGAGTGAGCAGTTAATAGACCAAATTAAACTTTATTTAATGTGTATAATTTAAATCTTATCCAAATTTGCTTGTGATAACTGAAAATTGTCTATTATACTGTCCAGAAACCAGTAGTTTTGCAGTAATCTATGATTCAGTATTTACTAACCTTATCCAAATCCAAATTTTAGCTTTCGAAACCTCGAAGTTTAAACGAGGGAATGGTCATTTCTAGCGAATTTTTAGCTATAGCATTAAGACCACTGAACAAAAAGTAATAGAAAAAATGTTTTTAGAATCCTTAGAGTAGGGATGATCGATATTAGAAAAACATCGATTCAAGAGTATCGATATACGATATATATTGAAAGAAAGACATCGATGTTTATGTTCCAAAATAAACAACCATTATAATCTATTATTTTATTTATTAAAACTTAACATTGCCAGTATTTATTTGGTACACTTTGCAAAAAAAGTCACTTTGTTAGAAGTTTCCCTTTTAATCTGTTCCTCTGTTGATACAAATGCTGCCCAGCTTTTGAAAAAACTCTGTCTGAAGCTGTTGAAGTTGCTGTAAAACACAAATATTTAATGGCAATTTTTTTCAAGTTTGGATAAGTGGATCCTAGAACTTGCCATAAAAATAATGGATCTTGTTTTAAAAACAGCTACAGGACTTTTTAACTACTGGATAGCTTAGAATAATATCGATGTTTCGATATTATTATCGTAACATTGATGTGTCGATGTTATCCAGGACATAACATCGATGTTTTTCTACCATCGATGAATATTGATCATCCCTACAAAGCTCCCAGTTTCTCTGGACGAAACTGACACCCCCCCCTCCCGATCCGTCTAATCATTGTCAAGTACGTCATCAAAATCTAACATTGTGTTAATTTTCAAATTCTTACGTTATATTCAAGATAAACTGCGATGACAGACGAACAGATATAAGAGTGATCTTATACGGACCCTAAAAATGATAAAGAAAACATCTTCATATTTTTCTAACAAGAGATTTTTTTACTTTTTTTAACTGCGCTACTTAGAGACAAACTTATTCGCATTATTATTTATGTTCAAATATGTATTCAAGATTATTTTATTACCAATGTAATTTCATACTAATATCTAATCAATCAATATATAAATCAATAAAAGAAATATATTATTCTTGTATCGAAGGTATGCCGTGCATTTCTATATTTGCCGCAATTTACATAGAGAAAATAAAAAATAAAATGGATTTGTTTCAATATTTTATCTAGCAATTTCGATACGAACAAAATGTTAAAAATTATGTAATGTTTGAAATACAAGACTGAAAAAATTTTGACCAGTTCGAATAATAATAAATTCGCCAAGGTCCCAAGATAGGCATAATATTTTCTGCTAATAATATACGTTTCATCCAGCAGTCTTTTCATTTTCGACAAAACTAAAGTCATACCAAAGTGGCCAAAAAAAACAATAAACTAGGCTTCAAACACAAATATTGTAATTCTGGCACCAAAAAAGCAAAAATTTACCAGCAAATTATCTAAATTCCATCAACACGTCCATAAAAATTCATTTAACGATCTTACCGTTATGACATCATCAGTTTGCTTAATTCATTTGAAGCTATAAAACACCTAACTTTAACGATAGATTCATCTTGGTTTTCAGTGGCGGCCCTAGAAATTGCGGGGCCCAAGGCAAAGTTCAATAGCGGGGCATATAATATTTTTTCCTATTGCTAAAGTGGCGTTATTTCATTTACCAAGCCGTGGTTCACGGCTGTGCGGGGCCCCTGAAAAGCGCGAGACCCCAGGCGTCGCCTTGTTCGCCTTTATGTAGGGCCGCCTCTGTTGGTTTTTGTTAATTATAGATTTTCCCGATTGATCTATTCATTTCAAACGTGAAGTTTCTGGATGTAGAGTCAATGATACCTAAAATTTTACGGAATATACAATCGTAAGACCTGTAGTAAAAGTACTTCAGGGAAGGGTGCACCTTTAAATCGTTTACTTATAAACACAAACTTACTGATTAAATTTCGTAAAAAATAATTATTGAATATGATTTCATGGTCAAGGACTACAGACACGACTCATGTAAGTATATTTTAACACCTTAAGGCAACTTATCAATCTTATACGTCAAAAAGCAGTTCAGTCAGGCTCGGCTTCGCTATAGTGTGCGAAGCAGCTTTACAAAACTAATAAGAATTTAACAATGAAAAATAATAAAAATTTTTGAATATTAATAAAAACAAATATCAACGGCAATCAGAAACAACATTTTTCAAAATCTATTTTTTTTTTTTTTGCTCCATTTTGGTCGACAATTGTTTTAATTGGTACTACCACAGTATGTGGATTCAACGATTTGTCATCTTTAACATTCTAACTCGCCTGTAAGTTTTTCTTGTTTCTATAAAAACAAAAAAAAATTTTAAATTTTAAATTTTGAAGGTTCGAAACATCCAGTCCTTTCTACGGATTAATTTGACATTAAAAAAAACCTAGACAGTCAGTTTTGTCATAATTTTCATAGTTATAGGATTGTCTTAGGGTTATTCTCGTTTCAGAGATGAGTTTAAGCACAAAATCACTCTAAAGATTGGAGAAAAGTCTGTTACGAGTACAAGGAAGCTATGTGCCACCCACCGCCATTGGCAGTGTATTTTCATTTATCATTAACCAACTTGTATTTTTATAGCTCTTATGAAGCTTTATAGCTCTTATGGTTTTCGAGCTATGATACAAACTTATAGATTTTTAAATGGGACTATATATTAATTTTTCGATAAAACTGATCTAATGCATTAATTAACAATATAAATGAGCAAAAAAATTCTTTTTACCCAAGTTTAATTTTTTAATTTTTCTTTAATTTATCAGTTAGGCGGTAAAAATATGCATATTATGTACTTGAGGCTACTTCAACCGATAGTGTTTTTCTTGGTTACATTTCCGTTACATCAAAGAAAAGAACCTTTTCCAGTACCATTTCTATCATAAAAATTTGGTTCTAATAGAAATGGCAACTCTCAAAAAACTCACATGGTATATATTAATTTTAGTGAATACTATTTTCGGTTTCTAGGGACCTCAAAACAAATTTCTGCCATAGTCCCGAGCTCAGGTCGCGTGATGACAGTGGCTGTAATAGCTGAATTCCATTCTGGAAATTCGGTAAAACGATGTACGCTGTAAAGTAATAATCGAATCATGTCTGGTCACACTGCTAACTATAGTTGCACCCACTCGTTAATATTAATTCAATACGACGTTTTCGCAGCATATATATTCTCGTACATACATACATTGATAAATAACAATATAAAAATTTTGAGCAAAAAACAAAAACAACTCAAAACACCAAAACACACACACATACAATCAAAGAATGCGCCCGGGTCGATTTAGTGTATGTATTTTTTTGCAACCCGTTCACCTTGGTTTTTGAAACTGAATACGCTTGTTGCTTTATGGATACCGCGCGGCAATATACTGTATTTTATAGCCTGTATAGCCTGTTCAGTTATGGCTGTGATTTTACTGCATCATGTATGCATCGAGAAACGATATTATATATTATGAACCATTTTTATTTGTTTGCTTACCTACGTTATTTCCGGTTATTTAGATTGTTCGATCGATGAAGACGCAACCAGTGCAAGCAGACATAATGCATCACTGTCGCACAAGTGGTCTCTTGGGAAATCCTTGAAAACTAAATAAGCGTATCATATGATATATATGCATATAAACTCATGGTGAATGTAAAAAAATTTATATCAAATGTATTGGTAACAACTGGAAATAAAACGCTAAAGGTAATATTTTTTTCACCGTGGTAAAATTTGTGGTAAGAAATTCAAAGAAAACAAGGCTGTGAGTGCTTGCATTTTCCTAATTTTCCGTCAAAGCTTTGGACTGAAGTTTCGTTTCTAAGTTCTACGTTTCCAAGAAATTTTTAAAAGTTGCCTGAGTCCAAGCACTGTGGACACAGTAAAAATTCTAATCTATCCGACTTAGGGCCCTTATCACTCATGTATCTTTACTGACGAGTTTTCGAGTAAAGTCTTATTTACATCCTCTAAATTTTTAATAACTGCGAAAATATTTTCAAGCTACACACTAAAAATTTCTTCTAGCACTCCTAAAAAAATCGTTTGTTTGAAAAAATAGCTCAAACGTTTTTGTGAGCTCACCTTGAGGCAGGTAACAGAGACGGGTGAAATTTAAGAAATATAATGTATTGTCCATTTTTTTAGCAAATAGGACTATAATTATTGCAGGATATAATTTTTATACGTACGTATTTTGAAAATAAAGCGAATACCACTTTTTTCTTTCAAAATTTTGCAGTTTCTTCTTTTATTATCAATATTACATTTTGACAATAATTATTTAAAAATGTTACTACGGATCCCAACGGTTATTGCAATGATTACTATATTACCGAATACTATTAGGTCGTATACTGGTCGTATCTGGGTGCCTCATTTATACATTGATACAGTTAATCTATAGAATATTATATAGATGTTATTTGGTCTGTGATTTCAACAAAATTAATTATGTATGTTATGCATACAGAGCTTGTGCTTGTTCATGTATCATATCGTCCATATAATGTGTCGTGTATATAGGTGATTGCTATACGTACCACCTATGTACTGATCTGTGATATCAATGCATACACAGTTGTTGATTGAAATTTAATAGTCTGATTTGACCTTGTATGGATATTATGTACGTGTACACATCAAAATCTACCCGAATATTAATTTCAATAATTAATATTTCATTTTAACGTTCGTCAACACGATGTTTTTGTGCAATTATATAAATTGCATATTTCAAAGAATATTTTTAAACATTTTTTATTATGGTATCTACTCTTATAATATACTTACTACAATTTTTAAAATGAAAAAATGCTGTTTAGAATGTTTTTTCCTAATGGCTCTATGTTAAAAATTTGATTTTTAATCGTCAATTACTTTAAGAAATGATCTATGAAGGCTTTAAAATATTTGAGGGAAGATAACTATGTAATTGAACTTGTCAATTCTCTAAAATTAAAATTTTTATCTACTATTAGATTTGACGCACGAACTTCTTTAACTAGGAACTTTTCTTCACGTAATTGAAAACTTTCTCACTGCATCGGCAATTACTTAACTTTTGTCACTTTTTACACTTTTTACATTCTTTTTTTTACAACAAAAGAATACCGCGCATCTCGTTTTATTTCCAATAACAAAAACATACTTAAATAAAATATAATTAATTACAAATCATTACAATTAATTAATTGAAAAGTAAATTGACTTTTACACGAATCTGAAAGTACATAACTACTTCAAGAAATAAATAAAAAAAAAAACCCAAGAAATAGTTAGCATAGTTAGCGTGAAAGATTCAATTATTCTATAATATTAATTACATATTAATTTTATTTAAAATACTTCCTATACTAATCAATTATCGGTGAAACTTGTTTCATATTCAAAATAAGACTTTTTGTTAGGGTTTCGTAGCGTTCCAACAGCAACGTAATCCTTATGCACGCACGATTTCTGTCATCGCTGCGGTGGTCTACCCGCACTTGATCACTGTCTAATAGATAAAATCGGATTTTAGGCAACTGAAGAGGCATTGCATCGTTTCTACGGTACAATACTGAGCTACGAACACCTGAATGAATGCGTTCTTAGCATGTACTTGCCAATATTTTTTTTTTATTTAAATAATTTTAATACTACTTTAATTGCATGTACTGCAGAAGCCCAACAACAAGTGATTTGCATGCCTTGGAAGAGAGCGCTACAAGCGAATAAATTAAATATACCTATATAGATAGATGGCAGCAGTGTGTATGATATAATGGTAGATAAAAGGTTAATTGCACTTTATTATTATGTAAATCGTAAAATAAATAGTTGTGGCTTAACACAGTTCAGTGACGTCACTATACAGTTGAGCGACTTAACGCGTTACTTATTAACATTTAGATTATAAAATGAATCATATTTCTCCATACACTAGTGACTCATCATTGTTATTTTTTTTTTAAATATAAATCTATTAAATTGTATTAATTAAGAAAAAAGTAAATAGTTGTTACACATGATGAAGAATATGAAAAGTAATTTGAAATTGAAAAATATTCCAATTACAATTCAAACTTCGTTTATACCGGGCGTCCATAAAATGGTGACATTGCATAAGTCACCCGAATCCAAGGGGGGGGGGGGGGGAGGCTGCCTCTAATCCCAGGAGAAATTTTGGGGAATTGTGTGTTCTGAATTGTATGTTTAACTACAAAAAGTTACCTATTGTAGGTCAAAAGGGGGGCTACAGCCCTCACAGCTCCCCCCTGGATCCGTCTATGCCGTCAACCCCATCATAAACACAAAATTGATGATGTAGGTAGCGATTAAAAAAGGAACAACATAAAACCTCCTCAAATTTTTCATACAGATTGTTCGAATCTACGAAGAAATTGGTGAAGATTCCCCCCCCCCCCAACTGTCTAAAAAGCGCGAAAAAAGTAAATAGTTTTACACACGAAAAATATGAAAAGTAATTTAAAATTGAAAAATATGCTAATTAAAATTCGAGCGTTGTTTGTACGGGATGTCCATAAAATGGTGACATTGCACAAGTCTCCCTAATCCAAGTTTCCCTACTATTTTCTCTCTCCGTCACCCAAGGGCGGATCTAGCCAGATGAAGGGGGAGGGGCTGCCTCTAATCCCAGGACGAATTCTGGGAAGTTGTGTGTTCTGAATTGTATGTTTAACTACAAAAAGTTACCTATTGTAGGTCATAAGGGGGGCTACAGCCCTCACAGCTCTCCCCCGGGATCCGTCTATACCGTCAATCCCATCATAAATACAAAATTGATGATGTGAGTGACGCATTGAACGTAAGAGCTCGAAATACAAGAACTCAGTACATATTTTATCTTGTTACTAAATTGTTTATAATGTTAAAGTGACTCCTACCTTAGGAAGTGAGTTAAGAATTACTTCAAGTTCCTCTTCGGGTAATTAAGAATCGAATATCGTTCGAATTTGTTGAGTCTAAAAGACACTTAGGCCATACACAACGCATAAGAAATAGAAATAGAAAATTCAGTCAACAATAACAACGTTTCAGTAAAATTTTCCAAGTCCAGACCACTGTTTCCAATGTTAAAGTGACTCTTACCTTAAGAAATTAGTTAAGAATTACTTCAAGTCCCTCTTAAAGTAGTCACGAATCGGATATTGTTCGAATTTGTTGAGTCTACAACACACTTGGGTTGTACACAACGCCAAAAAAATAAAAATAAAAATTCGGTCAATCGAATCGGTCAAGTCGGATCAAATTCGGTCAAGTCCAGATGCACAGTTTCTATATTAAAGTCCAAATATTATCTACTATGTTTCTTCTTCCTTGATCTAATTTTGGGTGAAAATTATTTATAATACTCTAAATGGTTTATATATAAGATGGTTAATATCTATTAATCCCCAAAAACAAACAATCGACAGTCCCCAAAAACAAACAACCTTCGGGGTTATTGGTAAGCGGAATTAGTTAGCACACACGCACCCATTGTTTCCGCTCTATCAACCAGTAGTGGATCCTAAATACTCCTAACAGAGATGGCATGTGCTGGACCCATATTTTACTTGGAGGAGAACGTGGATTGAGATATTCCACTAATGGTTTGGATATATTTTGGTAAAATCAAAGCCAGATGGAGGAAGAAACTTCCCACAAAAAAATATAATTCTTGTCTGGATTGGAGTAGACAGGAGGTGAATATTGTGGAAGGGAACCGCGAAAACCATTTCTTTCAACAGATGTCAGCCTGTGTCTGATTCTATTGATTTACAATTTTATTGAAAATCTATAATTTTTAAATGTAGCGAAAGTAAACTACGCTACACCAGATCGAAAAAAAAGATGAGCAACCCAACAAAGTGTCCACTTATTAAAATAAATAAACCGATTCATATTTCTTATTAAAAACGTTGGACGTTCATGACCCCAAAATCGATAGTATGCTAGGAAACAAACACGATTGGTTTATTTACAATAAAAGTACTTATTGTTTTTAAAATCGATACGCATAAATAACCATTAAATTAATATCTCTCAACTGCCAACCAAACGAATATTTTCTTTTATCATTCTAAATAGCCCATTTCATAATCTTTTATTGCGGCCATTGTCATATTTATCTCATTTTTATTTTCAAAAATTATGACTGTTGTTCTAATAATGAATGTATCCAAGTACAACCAGCACCAATATAACAAAGGAAATCGTTTGAATATTCTGTGATGTTTAGTAATAATAGTAAGTAGGTACTATAGGTACTACATACATAAAATACCTATGCTCAGAATTATATTATTATCGGCCATAATATTATTATAAAACAATGGCTGTGTTCGAGCAGAAAAAAATTCTTTAAGCGCTTCAAGCCGCTTCATATTGCTGACTAATTTTCTGCTTGGACAGAAAGTAAGTGACATGTAGTTCTGTCTTACACCAAATTTAAATTTTACTGCGATAAATTACAAAATTCTGCCATATTGTTGTTTACTCTGATGATTCTTCAATAATATGACCTATAATGTTATCCATATTGTTTAAAATATAAAATTTTGTTTAAATGTCTACGACGACATTTTGCTTTTTGGTGCTTTGTTATTCTTAGTAAATCGCCATTTTACTTTAAAGCGCTTTAAAGAATTTTTTCTGCTCGAACGTAGCCATTGGCTCGACTAACTTTGAATTATTTTACTCCAATATTTTTATGTTACGTGTAAAGTTTATAACAAGTTCACGTATTTCACAAATAATAATATACTATTATGTGATTTATACATGATGATTCATGTAAACGCAACCATATACAAACCATCATTTGTTCTCTTATGATTCCACACTCTTCATTTTTACAAGATTAGTATGTATAGTGGGTTTGTGTAATTTTGTAAGAAATATTTTCTTACAAAATTACACAAATCATCTACTTTGTCCCGTATGCGTTCCTATATACCATTCATCCGATTACGATGAAACTTTGGTGAGTTATTGTGCGCATGCCCTCAAAAGTTTCTAAATTAGTACCTACAGCCATTTTACAATAGATGACGCGCGATTTACATTGCCTTTTTAAGAATTCTAAATAAAACAACAGACTCTGATGAAATTGGAAGCAAATTATCCAATTATTATTTTGATCAAAATTAGTGAGCATTAGGATCACTAGAAACGAGACGTCGTTGGAAAATTGAGTTTAAATTAGTGATGAGCAAATTCAAGACCAAGACCAAGACTTGGCAGTCTTGGTCTTGTTCTTGCATTAAGAATTTTGGTCTTGGTCTTGCTAGAGCAGTTTGAGTCTTGGTCTTGGTCTTGCAAGTGCAGTCTTGATATTGGTCTTGGTATTGCTAAAGAATCTTTCACTTTCTTGCATTTTTTTATTAGCAAATTTTTTTCTTATAAAATCAGAATTTTCTCTCTTTACGGTATTAATTATATTTTTAAACTATTTAAATAATTTAGCAAGAGTCTTGCTTTTTTCTTGCTATTGTCTTGGTCTTGCTCACTTGAGTCTTGGTATTGGTCTTGCAGCCATACTTATAGTCTTGGTCTTGGTCTTGCTCTTGGTATGCATAGTCTTCGTCTTGGTCTTGCAAAAAATGCAAGACCAAGACTAATTTTGCTCATCACTAGTTTAAATCGAAGAAAATATTTTGCTGCATGGGTTTCTTTTGATAGATTTTCGTTGATTCGTGTTTGGCGTTCACTTTTTTTGGTACAATCTTCCCCTTTTTTATAAAAAAAAAAAAATGTTCACAAAAGCAATTATCCGTAACCGTAACCGTATCCGAAACAGTATCCGATATTATTACATATTCGTAACCGAAACCGAAAAAAATGTTTTTAAATATCCGTATCCGTATCCGAAATTTCATATCCATAACATCCCTAACCACTAGAAACAAGATTTCTGGCGAATCAGTAATTTTGACGACAAAAATGACGAGTTTACACTCTACAATTACCCTAATTCAATCTTTTTATTCAAATCATTTCTATAAAGTTTACTAAAATTTTACGGAGCCGTAAAAACCGTAAACAAATTGATAGGACTGATGCGACAGAAACTGATAGATTTTCAAAAATTAGATAAATGCAAGTAGAACAAACATATATCTCTTAAAACTGCTCCAATTCTATCAAAATATTACTGCCTTGTGAATCACTATCGTGAATAGTATTTGAAGTAATACATTAATCACGACTTGAAAAAAAAGAATACTTTCACAACAAACCTTCAAATTTACTAAATTTTAAAATTCTACTCACTATAAACATAAATTGATACTAAAACCGCAAAAATTAATTTAATTTAGTATCATGGTTTTGAAACTGACTACACCCAAATAACACGTTAATTCGATGATATGCCCAAAATAAAAATAGTAATCTATTTTTTTTTTTCTTTTATGAAAGAGCAACAAGCCAGGCCAAGATCATCTGTACAGATTATCACTTTTTCAAACGATCAAAATAATCGTGACAGTCATTTTGCAACATTGATGTTGTTAGAAGTCGTTTTTATGGTGTATTGTAAAGTTTCTAACACGAATAACTAAGTCTTCGTGTAAAATCGTCGGTAAAACCAAAAATATGTACACCAAAAGTTGTTTCAGTAAACCTATTTACGTATATATGCATACTAGAGACACCTATAATATTATGGCGATTGCATATTAAGGGAAAATTCGCCCCTACAGAAAAAGAAATCGATTTTTTTTCTTTGTAATTGTGTTCTTTAAGATGTTCGAAATATTCTTCCAAAATTTTATTTAAAAAAAAAAGTGAAGAATCAAAAAGTTATGGGTATTTTAGTGCGCGTACACTTTAATATAATTCAAATTAAAAAAAAAAACTTTAAATCCTTTTTTCTCGAAAGTATGTTTTTTGACATGGTTCCTCGTGTATCTCAAAAACTATTTGAGGTATCGGCATAATTAAAAGTGCATATTATTCCACGATACTGTCCATTTAGCAGGAACTAGGATCTTTTGGTTCCGTAATATATTTTCAATATGGCGGCAGCTTATAGTCGAGAAAAAAAGGTGATTTTCGAAAATTTATTTTCAAAATGCGATTTCTCGGTGGTTTTTAATTTTTTTTTCTTAGATCCTAGTTAGTGCCATAATTGTATATGTATATTTTCAGAAAATTCGTGATTTTTTTATTTTGGTTCACTGGGAATTTCAGAATGTGAGGAACCATCAAGGTGGGAAAATCTGAAAAAAAAATTAATCTAAAAACATGTAGAAATAATGTGGTATATTTAGTTTTTTAAATAAAATATTTATTTGTATAAAAAAAAAATAATAAAAAAAGATAGATTTTTGATGTTTTCTTTGGCTAAGCTACCGTATCAATACCCCTAACTTTACCGTATCACACTTTGTATTAAAAAAAAAAATTAAATTGTCTGTGACGCTATTTCTAACAAACTATTAACCGCCATTTCTTTAAATTTTAGCTTTTTTTTCCTGTTTACGAGGTACCTTCCTGTTTTCAACTCTAGCTGGAATTTCAGAAACTATAAGACTCCGGTAGGTAATTTTATTATATGAAACATTACATAATCTCAAAAGTATTCAGAAATAATTTCCAAAAATTTATTCCGTATTTTTACTGTTACTGCTGCGTATTCTTTTTCCTCTGCGCAACACTGAGCCATAGTTACTCGTATCAAAATACGCGTTGAACTACATATTTTATGTAATATGTAAATTACACGATGTATTTTTGTGGCCAAGAAAACAAAATTGCCGTATATAATTTTATTGCCTTTTTGTATGTTTATAATGCTTGTTTTTTTTTTTTAGTGCACGATTTTTTTTTTTGTTATGGTAAGACAGACGACTGTTTTGTTGCATCGATCGGTCGGTAATTGACGAGCGAATTCTGGACGAGTAGAGCTATAAAAATCAAGGTATAAACCGAGCATTTTTAAAGTTCTGGATATACTTATATTTGAAGTGTGAATTGCACATTATTTATTGTTTTATGATTAACAAATCTTCGGAATAGAGTATCGCAAAGTATAATTATAATAACAACACTGCAATTAAGTCGGCACAGAATGTTCGTTTGAATGTACTTGCTTCCAATTGTAGAGGAAGGTCGCCCAAAGCGGGTAAGCTAAGATTAAACGCTCAAAAATGTGACTTTTGATCTCGATAAGCAGATCTTTTTTATATTATTAGATAGAAATTTATACGATATTTATTTTGAATAAAGAAAATACAAAACCTCTGCAGAAAGCCGCTTTGCCCGTATAGGTATCCTAAAGCGGGTAACCCCCTTTGGGCAAAGCCGGTAAGTAAATTATGTATTTAAATACTGTTATTATTTTTTAATATAAATTTTCTTAATCATATAGAACTTAACAATAATAATAATTAAGTAAAAAAAAATAAAAAAAGACAAAAATAATAAATTTATAACAATTAACTGTAACTTTCTTTACAACCTCCATATTGGAATATATTACTTCAGGTGATTCCACATCAAAATCACCACAAACAGGGCAGGAATATTTTTTTTAAGCTTTTTCCCTCATTCCGTCGTAAAAAGAAGATTATTTTTTTTCCCCTTCCAACAGTTTTTTCCATTAAGATGCTTCTATTTTGTCTACCCGCTTTGCCCAAAAAGACTTAATTTTGTTAACTTTACATGTCTACCTTTTTCTACATTAAAAGTCAAATGATGATAACATAATATGGTAATACCAAAAAGATTACAAATAAAAAGGTTGGTGACTAGTCACAGAATATTTATCGTCAAAATTTTTAACAAAACCAACAAAAGAATTTGATGAAGCTTAACTATAGGACATTAAACGACACAAGCGTTCAAGTGCAACTGATTGACATTGGTTGATATTCGGTTAATCTCGGTATACACACGACCTGACAAAAACATTCGATACAACGATATACAAGCGCTTACCCGCTTTAAGAGCGGTACCCGCTTTGGGCGACCTTCCCCTACAGTTTATTTAATATTTTAGTGGCCTCTCGGATTCATAGCTCTCGGATTCAAAAACAAAATGCATTTACTATTTTTCCATATTATTTATCAATTTATTTCATTTTCAAATACTAACAATAAGCGACATCCATAATTATATTTATTATGAATTAGTTGAACATGTTAAAAAACTAATAGAGACCAGTTGTGGTGTAAGTTCTGGGTAGTGTGTTTAAAAATTAAAGAACACCGATTAGTGTTGCCAAATTTCAGAAAAATTACAATTTTTTTATTGAATTTGTAATAAAATAGTTTCGATAAAATCAAAATTCATTGCATTTTTACAGGTTGGTGTAAGCTTCGTTAAGAGAAGTTGTTACAAATTGAAATTTTAAAAAAATTGTATGTTCGAAAATTCGCCCCCAGTTCGAGTTACATACGAAAATTCGTATTTCAACCTTATTCCCCCTATATATGTCACTTCTCCTATCTTACTGCTTACGTAAGTCACATGACTAATTTAGTATACTTAGTTTTCATTGATTTTGATACACAAGGTCTAGAAAAGATCAATTTTTTTGATTTTTGAGGATCACTCTCATATCCGTCCGTCTGTTAGAGAGATTTTTTTCAAAAACTATGCAGTTAAGATAGGAATTTGAAATTTGAAAGTTTGGAGGTTTTAGAGGTCTTCCAATGGAGGATTAAAATGGAGGGTCAGTTTGGTTCAGAAAAAATATTGTGTGAGTTATCATTTAAAAGAACTACCTCCAAGGATACCTTTTCGTCCAGTGGTTTTAATTATGTAGCTCAAAATTCGTAAAACTGACCCAACCCCCTGGATCTCCATGGTTTCGGACAGACAAAAGTCTGTCATACGTAGTACTGTCATACGTAGTCTGTCATAAGTACTCGATAATATTTGAAATTGAAAAGTTGTAGCTGCTTCTCGCATTATAGAGAGTACATATACATAGGTGATTGGATGTTGTCTGTATCGGCCGCCTGTCGAGCAAAAAATCGATGGTGTAATGAATAGCACACCTGGCTAGTTACCAGGAGATCCTGGGTTCGATTCCCGGCCGATCCGGATAATTTTTTCAATCACTTTGTGATTTTTAATTTACAAATGTGACTACTTAAATCTTGAATATTTAAACGCACTCTGAAATCGTAATTGCCAATCGACAACGATAAGTAATTACTTGCAGAATCGTTGATTTAATTGGCTTCTTTATAGTTTTTGTCAATCGTCACACCAGCCACACGGCTTCAAACAAATCAATTTATTGTCTATAGAACGACAAGATAAAACCTTTTTTTGTACTTACATTACATGAAAACAGCATTTACTTTCAGCATATCATCGTCCATTTTTACACACTCGATAAGAATATTAATTAATGAGGTAGGTAAGAGCGCGAGTTATTTAACATTTTTCACACGTATTTGCGGATAAAATCAAACTCGTTTGTACGGATCGTGTCTCGCGGGTATACTACGTGGAAATAGATAATTATTCAAGTCATTACAAAAAAAATTGTAACAATAAATTAATAAAATATTATTGAGCGATTAGTTTCACCTTGAAATAAAACAATGACATTTCAATCAATATCATCAGAAGAGAGTCTAACATTGTATAGTTCTTTCTATCCGGGGAATAGTTTTCTTAGGAAAATCTTTTAGAATGTAGTGCTGATTAAAACTTGTTCTATTGGAAAAAATTTAGTTACTGTATGGGAAACAGAAATTCACTCATATTCAGTTTCTGTAACGATGTAAAAGAAAAAAATACAAAAATGTTATTTTATCATTATTTTGTTCACATACACCAATATAAGTATTAGTATTCTGTTGTATGGTGGCCACAGATTTTTAAAGATCAAATTCCCTGACTATTTTGTGAACAAATGCCGCCCTTACTTTATCCCAAAAAGCTAAAAAAAATTTCTTAATAGCTTTTTAACACATTTCTTAAACAAAGTAAATGAGTGGCAAAAAAAAAAAAATAAATTCGCGCCAATTTTTAAATCTAAACTCAAAACAAGTGAAAAATTGATTGAAGTTTTCTCCTTTTTTTCCAGTCTTCTGGTAAAATTCCCTGACTTTTCCATGACTTTCTCAGCAAGTTTAGAATTCCCTGACATTTCCAGGTTTTCCAGATTTTCCAGTAATGTGGCCACCCACCATGTGTTGGTATCAAGACTGCTTAACAGCAACCACAACATCACTCTCACAATACTGATGGTATAGTAATATTAATTCACAACTGTGTATATTTACATAATATCCTAATAAAACTACTTTAAGAAAATTTACCAAATAAACCTGGATTTGATGTAAGACGCGGTAAAATTTTTCAGTACTGATAATTTTGGTTCAGCCTAACACACTTCATTCCAAATTTACATGATTCTTCTAAACAATCCTTTTAGTGAAAAGTATGGAAAATAATAATTTTTGAAGTGGCTTTCCCGAAAAAGGACACCGTACGCACACTGTACCCTTGAAAAAAAGTTTCCCCGTTTCGGAATTTACACGCTAAAATTAATTCCCAGATTCAAAATTCAGAAAAATTACAGCTTTGACAACGAATTTTGAGTCTTGTAAGATGAATTACAAGTCTACTGACACATCTGCGTTCTGTAAAATTTAAAATTTAAGTTTTTGATCCTGGCGTTGGTAACAATTTTGAATTTTTATTGTAAAATAACACCTTCCCCAACTCTGTGTCTCCGTTAGAAGAGCTTTCAAAGCGATTTAAAAATCTATTTTGTGATATTTTCCTTAGTCCATACCAAAGCTATCACGCTAGCTACCAAATTTTATCAAATTCTCATACGATCATAAAAAAAAAAAATGTGCAAATTTATCTGAATTACAATTATTTCAACACTGCAAGGTGTACTGCAAGGTGAAAGAACCTCCCCCATGCTATTTATTGATTTTATTGACTAAATGTTAAGAGAACACTGCTTCTTCTTCACAAACACGAGTTTCATGATTAAATTACTGTATTATATCGACTAATGAGAATTGGAACAGGTAACAAAATGTTCATTCGAGACAGCCGTCTACAAAAGAATGTTTTCAACACAAAGAAATAAATAGACTCGCCCACTGGCTGCTGAGTCACATAATTAAAAAAAAAAAACTTATACACCATGAGAAAGTATACAATTGAGGGCATACCAATGGGAACTGCAGTTGCACCAATTTTATTCAAACTTCTAAACTAATAATAATTATGTATTGTACTATAAGATATTTGATATGGATTTACAATAAATTCTGGTAACTACAAGCTTTAATAAAATATGCGTTCGTTTATTTGGTTTGTTTTTTTATTGTATGTAGTTTTGTAGCAAGCAGAGACTTGATGAATGGAATAATCATTTATTTTAAATAGGATTAAATTACAAGATGATATCTGATATTTTGCTGTACTATAGACATCTTTAAAAATAAGTAAGTACATAGAATATTGTACATAAATATTACGTTACTTCCTATTCTTTGTAACACACGTTTAAGTATCGTGTCATTCAAAAATTGAGGTTACTAAACGTTTTGGAAAGTCAATGCACCACAATATTGCAAGAATTTTGTGTAAAAATTGCCGAATAAGAGTCCAGATATATTTTGAATTTTATAGAATTATATAGAAATTGAGAAATAATTGAAAAATTTAATTTTTACGTAAGTTTTGCAACAAAAACGAAGGAAAAATGTGAAGCAAAGCGTTTAGCCAGGACCAAGGAGTGGTGGGGATAGCCGGGGCTAGCCACGGATCTGAAAAGATGGCCAACCGTAGTATTAACTCGCTGCGGCTTTCTTAGGCAACGGGTATAGCCAAAGTCAGTGCGAGGGAAGTCAGTTGGGGCTGTATCCCGAGAACCCGGATCTGAAAAGGAAGCCCGCAATCATCGGTAAGAGGCCCAGGCAAAAATGCAAAAATGTTTGTTCTATTCGCCAACTGTATTTATTGGAAAAAAAATTTTTACAGCTCAACCAACATAAGGTTGCCGGTCAAGGTTGTACGCGCAGTAGACAAACACAACTTCTATCACACTTTTATGCATATATATTATATGTTTAATTCTTGTTGTCGCACTCTTTCATTTGCGCATCTGACCGGCAACCTTATGTTGGTTGGGCTGTAAATTAATAATTTGCTCCTGGGGCCCGATCTTTTTCCCGCCCGCCCTGTGTATAGCCGGATTTGTGTAAGCAATTTTCTCCCAATTTTCAGTTTACGGTCAATTTTAAGCCGTATCGTTAAAACCACTGGACCAAAAATTCTAAAAAAAATATTTTTAGAATCCTTGAAGGAAGCTCTTTTAAACGATTTTAATCCTAAAAAAACTTTTTGTAATTTTTGACTGGTAATATCCATATATGCGCATCATTAAACCCTAACATTATGGCAAATTTTCAAATTCCTTACAAAATTTTCGAAAAAAAACCTCTATGACAGACGGACGGACGGACAGACACAAGAGTGATCATATACGGGTTCCATTTTTCGTTTTAAGGTACGAACCCCTAAAAAGGTTATCAAATACAGACGTCACAGAATAAAAGTCCATTTCTGAATTTTTGAACTAGGTACCAATTAAATTTAATATACATAGATTTGAGTGTTACTTTATGGTATTCCATATTTAATATTAGTAAATAAAAACACTTTACTTTGCAAAATACCACTTTTATTGAATAATAGAAACTCGTATGACATGTTTCGGTCAATATGAGACACGTTTGAGAATGGTCATAAAAATTTATATTATTGAATAAAAGTGGTATTTTGCAAAGTAAAGTGTTTTTATTTACTAATATTAGATACCAATTTTTGAATGGCAGAGTATTTCGTACAATTTCGAAATAATACACATAAAACACAATATGTAGGTATTTAAATGTACAACACATCGTATACTCTATATCGGTTAGTCTCGGATACAGATTTATTTATTTTTTTCCATTTATAGAACGCGAACATATTCAACAAGGGAATTGTTCATTCCAAACTACTCTGCGACGGTAAGCGACGAACCGTTCAGGTTACGAAGTATTTTATTTGTTCAGAGACCTTTCAGTTTATTATCGTTTAACAATTACTGGCGCCATTCATAAAACTCTCCTCCTCTTGTTCTTTTTTTGATACTAAAACGTGAGAATTTTTTTTCGAGTATCATTTCTAATGTTCGAAATCTTACAATGCTGACAGGACCGTACTTATATATTTTCAAAACTTAAAACGTTAGTAAGTCGAGGTAAATACATTTAGAACACAGAGTAGAGAGATACAGCAACTATCTCTATCATGAAATCTGCAGTGTGCATTTTTGTGTACCTTAAGCAACTTAGTGTAGTCACTGTCTCAGTGGCAGTCGATGAGTGTAGGTCAATCACAAGACAATGGATGTGATTGTTATGTTGGTTGTGTTGGCATTATTACAATCCCCACACGGAGTCAGGTACATGCGTGTGGTGTTATAGCTATGTATGCAACAATTGAGCCACGTGACCACCACCACCATCTCCGTTACTCAAACAAATACACAATATCGAACAAATTCAAAGTAAACCCATGCACGTATATAACATATTTTCTATCTCTTACTGGTTACACTGATTCCAGTAGTATAGAGATAGATATGTTGTCTCTATTACTCTATGATTTAAAAAAAAAATTGTATCGGTATATTCTCTATTAACCATCAGCTGTTAATAAAAATTAGTTCCAAGTTACCAAAAAGCGTTATCTTAAAAAAGTACAAAAATTTTAACTTTTTTTAAATTGAAATTGTTGAAAATTTGACTGACTGACTGTAACTTAAAACTTGTTATATTTTTACGAAAACAAAACAATGTGTTGTCTCTCTCACATTTTACTGGAGGAAAAAAGACAATTGATACACATATGTCATTTACTTGTAACATCAAAAAATACCATACACAATACATAAAATTAAAATCAGACAAACAAGTTGTGACAAGAAATGTATACACGCATATCTAAAATACATTCAAAATATACCGATATAAAAGGATATTACCCGTATATAGGTATCCATAAGTATCTATTGTTTATATCTAAAATCGCACCAAAATATTTTATCTAAAAAAAATAAATAAACAATTTTTGAATACCTTAAAAAAATAAAGACAATACTGTCAGCCCAGCAACCTTTTCGATCAATAATCATTTCTTATAGCAAAACTTCCTCGGTAAGTTTAATAATTTGCCTACATCTGTATTTTTTTTCACCTTGATTGGAGTTAGAGTTATAAATGTAAAGATTAATTTAAATAATTGCTTCTATGCAAAAAAAAAAAGAAATTGTTTATGATACTGTTATAAAGTTATAAAAAGGTAATTTTTAATCTTCAATTTTGCATTAACGCATTAATATAACAAAATAATTAAATAATTAAAAGGAATAAAGTGAAAGAAGATTTATTATATTATTATTTTTTTTAATGATCGTAAATTTATTGTATAAAAATGATTACAGATGCCTTTTTCAGTGGTGTTAGCCTCTTTTTTGTACAATTTCTGAAAAAATTATCGAAATCAACAAATCTCTGACACACAAATTACTAAATTAGACATTCAGATTTGGAAAAATATAATTCACAATTTTAATTTTACCTAAAGTTAGCAATTAACAATTTTTTTGATAGAAAATGTTTATACCTACAAAAATCTTTCTTGAATGACAGACAATACAATAAACAATTGACTGAGGCCTCTTCCAAAAAAACTAGTTAATACAATTTTCTCATAATCTAATTATATGATTCACATTTTTGGCTGACGTAATTGCCGCGTTAAAAATAGTTTAATAGATCTAAATTACAAAAAAAAACTTTAAAAAAAAAGTTACAAAAAATGAAAATAATAAACAAATACTCACCGCAAATATTTATTCTAAGAAAATTAATTAATTTTCAGATTGATATTTTCAATACAAAAAGAAAAATTAAAGAAAAAAAAAAATAGTTATTTAAATTTTTCTACAGAATATAGTTTTAATAAGTAATTGTTAAATAAAAACTTGTATGAAAATTTTTCTCAACACTAATAACTAAACATTTATTGAAAATGAATCTAATCTATGCCTATAATCAAATAAGGCATATAAACTTACAATGTCTATGAATTTTACACTGCCCTGCTAATCCAAAAAAACAATTCCTCATCATATTAACAGTCGACATAAGTTTTTAAAATTCTTTCCGCTGTTGTGAATTTGAAACTAAACGGAGCAAATACGTCATCATTAGCACAGCACTACCATACCTCATACACACAACTAACCAATATGTTGGTGCAAGCGCCGAATAACAGTTTCAAGCTTACAAACCAAGGCCGAACGTTTTAGGTACTTACTGACATTCGAGGAGGGGGGAGTGATAAAGGAGATCGTTCCAGTAAGGCTTTCAAAAATAATACGAAACTCGATTAAAATTTTATAAAAGTTAATCAGATTTTACAGTTTTTATTAATTCTTTTTTTTTTAGTCACTATGATAAGGTTTTGGTCCCACCTCTACTGATATTTTAATAACTGAAAAGTCATGGGTATTCCTTTCAAATTCCAATCTTTACCATTTACCTTACCCTCCACTCACATCATCAATGTAATTTGTATATATAAATTGTTTAAAATAATGATATACCTAAGTGATATCCTTTCTAAATTCTAGCTACCAGTATTTTGTATTTAAGTATGGGTAACTTCAAAAATGTAAACTTTACCGCATCGATGCAGCATCATGACTTTTCTGATGCGTCTAATACTACATGATGCACTGCTGATGTTCTCTTGAAATTTGATGTACATTAGATATTTTTGAACGGGATATTGGCATCATTTAGCCTCTGATTTGACTACAACTCGACTATAGATAATATAGTAATACAGTCCTTGTATAGGTATATTATCTTTGAATTTCAACTTGAACTTACTTGAAATTGAAAATATTAAAATTTTTTGAATAAAAAATATTACATACCTATTTTGAGTGCAAGATGTATTCAAATAGTTTAAACAATTTTAATTAAGGGTAATATACATTCATCTTTTTCAACAATTTGTTTTTCGAAATTATTCCTGTAGGTACATAATATGGCAAGTAGTTATAATTCTACATCATACACATGACATGCATCTTGGACACGCATCACCAAATTTCTTGATGCATCGTTTTGACGTATCAAATGCAAAAATGAACTTTTGATTTTTCGTTGTGATGCGTCTTTGAACTTTTGACTCTGCCTCATACAAGCAGTGATGCATTTTTGAAGTTAGCCTATATACCAACAATCTCTTGCTTCTTTTTTTTTTTGAAATATTACCATTTGATTTAGCACGGCACTAAATTTTGATACTCATATCACAAAAGACTGAAGATAATTATTGCAAATATATTTTTTTGAATTGTACCAATGTTATCTCTAAACGTTGTGAGTAAAAGTAAGTAAATATATAGATTTATCTCTAATTGCTAATTACCATTTGGTTTATAACAGCAAAAATAACTGTGAATTCTGTGTTTGTAATATACGTTGGACAAACATACCGAAATAATCATTCTCATCCAACAATAGTTTTACGTCACTGCAGAAAATACAGTTTATACTTACAATGTACCTATAATATCTAACAATTATTATTATCTGGAAAGAGAGATAAGATATTTATTTATTGAAAATAAAAATAATAATGTTTAGTTGCAAAAATTAAATTGAGGAAATTACAAATCTTTCGTATACGTACCTAAAATTATAAAACATTAAAATTGAAATTTTTGTTATCATCAAAGCGAAAGAAGATGTGAATAATAAGATAGTTTGGTATTATAACGGAAAAGTAATTTTTTTATTTATTTCTATAATTCCCGTATAGCGATACAAAATGCGCCAGAAAAGTAAATTTTATACATTTAGTATTTTGTTGCAAGTATTCATTGATTTTTTCTTGAAAGAAAAATTCATCTCTGTGACGTTATCAAATTTTTTTTCGTCCATACTCTTTTTTACTGAAGCTAAACATTGAAAAACGTCCAACTGGTACACTATTTTGACAGCAAATACACTTTATACATGGAATTGTTAACGTCGTGCAACGTGATGACTGAGTTAGTTAATAGAATAAAAAATTTTGACTTTCTTCGATTTTTTCTAAAACGCGTTTATGAAAATTGATGAAATTTGAATGGTACAAAAGATCGCCGTTTATTTAAGACCAAAATCTTCTCCTAAATCACATAACTTACGATAACTTCAAATTTTTCATATTTGAATCGGATCGGCGATTTTTTCAAATTGACGCCACACTTGGTGGAGGTGCACTTTCCCATCTTTTGTCGTAAACTTTTGAAGTAAGTGAAGGTTTTGATTTTTAGTGCTTATTAGATTTAATTCTATCAACCACTTTTTAGCGAATTTCCAGAATGAAATTCAGCTATTACAGCCACTGTCATGATGCGACTTGAGCCCGGGACTATGGCAGAAATTTGTTTGGAGGTCCCTAGAAACCGAAAATAATATTCACTATATATATATATATATATATATATATATATATATATATATATATATATATATATATATATATATATGTGTGTGTGTGTGTGTGTGTCCGCGCGATAACTCTCGAACGAAGTATCCAATTTTTACGAAACTTGGTGAGAACATTGGAAGTCCCAAACCCTTGGATGAGTTCATCAGCCAGACACGTCGGACACCAGGAACATGGTTTTTGTTCTTGCCAAAATTTCCACTTATTCAAAAATTTTTGCGAAATTTTTTTACACCATTTAAAAGAGAAAAAAAATTACATAAAAAAGGTCTTTAACCTTTTTTTCTATGTCAACTAGTTTCCGAGAAAAACTAACTTTTATAATCGGAAATTCGCTATGTTATGCAGGATGCTGCGACAGCGGTATTTAATTTTCCGATAAAATTAAAGTTGTCAAATTGGCGAAGCCAAAAATTCAGTTCTAAAGCGTACGTAATACTTCTCAACCGAATAACATTTTAGTCGCAAAAATTGACTAATTTTCGACTTTCGAGAAATATTTTATAGACCAGTAGGTCCTTCACTGTCAACTGATTTATCGATCCTCTTTTCCAATGGTCCAAAACGAGTCAAAAATTTCAACCATACGAAAAATAACTAAACAAATGTTTAACTAATAAAAACTAGTTATGTAGTTTAACGTAATGATAAAGTCACATAAACACGCATCTTTGAAAATATTTTTTCAAAAATGACATAGTTTCATTTTTGAAAAAACTAAGTGAGTAAAACTCTCATAACAATATTTTTGTTTTATTATTAATTTTTTAACCTAGATCAAAGAACTGAATATACACATATTATGTATATACATAGATTGTTGTACAAAAACATTACAGTGGAACCTCTGTTAACCGTACAGCATTTTCACACGAAAATTACACATTGAAATATGAAAATGGCTCATTCTGAGTCATTTAGCGAACGAAGTGGGGCACTATAAACGACTGACTTTCAGAGTACAGCTAAATCTTTTTTTATGCGGTTTTTTTACAAAAAAGTGATCATTAATAGGCATGAATGTGAATCAAAATCAAGAGAAAGTAGGAAACTTTCGTTAACTATAATAACTATCTTTGATAAAAATACTTTTTAATGGTTTTTAAACATTTAATCAGTACATTGCATAAGAATATAAATTATTGGATCATTTAGTTTTTTTTTAGAGATGTATTTTTCACAATTTTCCTAAGTGTAAATTAATGCTTTATCTTGTTTAGAAAAGCAACTTCTAAACAAATCGTGAGGTTTTGAGCGTTTTATGTATTTTCGAGGAAACTTTTTTTTATGCGTTCCCGATTCACCGCATAAAAAAGTTTTTTTTTACAATCTGTACCGAAATAAACTTTTTATAGCTATTTATGATATTTTTGAATATACTTTTTTGTGCAATTTTTTTATGCGGTCCCTAGTGATGAGCAAATGCAAGACCAAGACCAAGACCAAGACTTGGCAGTCTTGGTCTTGGTCTTGTTCTTGCATTAAGAATCTTGGTCTTGCTAGAGCAGTTTGAGTCTTGGTTTTGGTCTTGGTGTTGCAAAATACAGTCTTTGGTCTTGGTCTTGGTATTGCTAAAGTATCTTGCACTTTCTTGCATTTTTTATTAGCGAATTTTTTCCTTCTAAAATCAGAATTTTCTCTCTTTACGGTATTAATTATACTTTCAAACTATTTGAATAGTTTAGCAAGACTCTTGCTTTTTTCTTGCTTTTGTCTTGGTCTTGCTTACTTGAGTCTTGATATTGGTCTTGCAGCCATACTTATAGTCTTGGTCTTGGTCTTGCTCTTGGTATACATAATCTTGGTCTTGGTCTTGCAAAAAATGCAAGACCAAGACTAATTTTGCTCATCACTAGCGGTCCCTATCCACCGCATAAAAACGGTTCAACTATATTTTCGCGTGAAGTTGATGTCTGATTAACAGAGGTTTCACTGTATAAGTATATAGATACATAAAAAATTACGATTATTGCTCACATGAACTTATATAATGATAAAATTTTATATACCATCTCCATTAAACACACGCCGCTCTAAAGATGATTTCATCTTTTATAATGGGGAATAGAAATTATTACAAAAAAAAAGTTAGGCACGAAACAAAAACCGCGTTTTTATGATTGAATAAACCGTGTTTTATTAGTTGATTGTGTGTGAGTGTGTGTGTGTGTGTTACCTTTCATTTTTTTCAATGGATCCATTAACTACAAAAAAAAAAAAAAAAAACAATAATCAAATATCAAACTGAATTATTGTTATTATTATTTGAAACTAGTAATTTAAATGAGGTCGGAAGTCGAAATGTATATTACCGGACCTGTCATGCTATAACTGGATGGGAATAATGTCCATCGAAATATCGAAACCTCGAAGCCAAAACGGTGAACCGGTAGCAGGCGCAAACGGAATTTCCACAATAGTGAAAAGAATATTTCAAAAGTTTTAAAAATGAACATTAGAAAATTCGCCACTGTTTAAATTTCGGTTTACTGGAATTTTTTTTATCATAATCTTGTTTATTCTTTTAATTACTGAACCTCCACTGTCCTTACTGTATCTGATTTTTAGAACTTTTAGCTCAAGTTGCTAAAATATCAGATTTCAACAAATGGTAAATTCGACTCTTTAACGGCCGTTTGAGTTTTGTTTCTAGCGCCTCAAATGAAAATGATTTAGTGGAAATTGGTTTCTTTGATGGAGTCATTTTCCGACTACTTACTTAAATTTTCTAATTCATAACTAAACATTCCAATAAAATTATGAAACCAGAGTAAAGTTCCCGGTCGAATTTTCGAAAATTTTGTAGTATTTCGTATGTAGTAGACATGTTGATGGTCATGGACGCCGTACGGCGTCACGTGAAAACTGACGACTAACTACGACACAACGCTGTACCGCGTCAACAATTCCATATAAAGTGGCATCGGACGTGTTTGGCTAACAAACTTGTCCAACGATTTGCGACTTCCAACATTTTCATCAAATTTCGTAAACCTAGGACATTTCATTCGAGAGTTATCGTGCGGACACTTATATAAATTTTTAATGAATATTATTTTCTGTTTCTAGGGACCTCAAAACAAATTTCTGTCATAGTCCCGGGCTCAAGGCGCGTCATGACAGTGGCTATAATAGCTGAATTCCATTCTGGAAATTCGCTAAAACGGTATTTAATATATTTTTATTTCTCCAAATTAAACATCATTCAAAATCGATCAGAACTCTACCTTAAAACAATATACGATTTTAGCCTACTTTAATCAATAATATTGAATCAAATATTGCACACTTGTAACAATTACAATACCGTACGGTACCACTGATTGATCTAATCAAACCAATCAATAATTTGAAATTTACTCTAACCAAATCAATATGTTTGTATCTCTCTGTTATTTATTTACAGGCGAAAACTAGGCGGGTATACTATGATGTACCTAACCTAACCTAACCTAGATACATTTAATTTCATGAGAAACAGATTTTAATCGCAAATATCTATGTACATTCAAACACACATATACATAAAGTGTACATGCCAACTTTTTCCCAATTATTATCTATACCATCCGTTTATGCGGGGACGTCAGTCACAGTCAGTCTCATTCATACACTACTATTGATGTGTGCGTGACGGCAAGACCTTTGACCCAATCAACGTAAACGTAACCGCATTTTAAGCACGGGCTACTTCTTCGTCATCTTCTTCGACCTGCTGCTGCGCGTTCTGCAATTCACGGATGTACAATAATAATTAAAGTGTACAGAACATTTGTGAATAATTCAATTAGACGATAAATGCAAAAGTAATGTATGCATAAGGCTGCGGTTACATTGGATACGAATTCGTACGAAAATTGATTCGTACGAGCTCGTACGAAATTCATTCGTACGACTGTGTGGTTACATTGGATACGGAATCGTAATACGAATTCGTATTTAAATTTAAATTGAAAACCGTTAGTACATATTGCATGATATCAAACAATGGATCCAGTTATTAGAATCACCGTTTTCAAAATTTCTAATTATAGAAAACAAACAATTCTGTGTAAACGATTATTTACTATTAATGTAGAGCAAAAAAAAACTGAGTTCTGGAATTACTTTGAGGAAATTTTTCAAGACAAACAGAAATTTTTAGAATATTTGGTGTGGTGATAACTTATTATCTAGGGTCACATTTAAGATACTTTTTACTCCGGGAAAATGCCTCATTTCCACGGGAAAATAGAAAAACAATTTTGTGCATGTGCACGTATTACGCAGAAAACAATTAGACGGATTTTTATGAAATTTGGTGTGGTGATAACCTATTACTTGGGTCAGCATTTAAGATACTTTTTACTCCGGGAAAATGCCTCATTCCCACGGGAAAATAGAAAAAGCATTTTGAGCATGTGCATGCACTACACAAAAATTAATATTCTTTACAAGTTCTGTATAATTATTACACTTACATACTTCTCATTGAGTTTATAACAATGCTTTGCGCGAACGACATCGCGGGTACGGCTAGTCGTAAATAAAACAATAGAATGATGAAACTGAGAAGCGAATTATACGTTTTTGTAGCCATTCTTTTCGTCTCCACCAAAATTAGGCAAACAGGGCCACTAGAAACGAGTCTTCTGTTGCATCAATCATATTGGATAAAAGGAATTCGGTCATTTTGATAACAAAAATGAAAAGTTCATACCCAAATTACTCACCCAAATTCAATCAATCACCTTATTTCCAAATAAAGCTTGATTTGAAAAAAAGGAATTTTTGATCAAGTTTACAAAAATGTTTCAATTCCTTAAAATTTGTGATCTCCTTCTAGTTTGAAAGCTGGATCCATCTCTGTGGAGGGAGGGGGGGGGGGAAGATGAACGAGTAGACGGATATTTCGGAACCCTAAAAAGATATTTGTTGGGAATTATTTTCCAATGAAAACACCCAGCGCCCTACAAAACAAAGCATACCCAATACCTAAAACACAATTTATAAATATGTATATATTTCTCGCCTTACTGAATTGAGTTTCGCTCAAACGAAAAAAAAAAACATGGGAAGTTTGTGCTAAGGCTATAATCATTTAACCCGTAACAAAAACATATGATTATGCTGCACGAATATTATTTATATTTGGTTGCTCCCATTCAACGAATTAACCTTTATTTTTAACCTTTTCAAATTGTTTAATGAATAAATAATATATTTTTTTTTTCAAAACGTTTAAAAGACGAAGAAGAATATTTCTTTGACTTGTATACTCGTGTGCTGTATGATAAATACGCACACACCAATCACCTAACCATAACGGGATCTGTATGGAATTTGTTAAAAATTTTGGTCATGGATCAGTGATGATGATTGACTTTATAACTATGTGCACTTAGATCTTTTAATAATCGAATGTCTAAATCGAATTTGAATCTACGCGTGTATATCAATTAAATGAACAGTTTTTTTTGGGTGGGGGGGGGGGGGTTCAGAAGATAAAAAATTTGTTTTTATCGGGTCAAATTTTCAGTTTGGCCTCTTAGGGAATCTAGTCAATTCAATACTCCCTTATGGATTGATCTCTTAGTGGGGTATTATACAATAATCCTATAGATTCAAGGTTGCTTCCGTCAGGTTCCCAATGAACTGTTCCTTCTCTAGTAATAAGAAGATCCCTCGGTACTTTTAATGTGAACGCCCCTTATAAGGCGATTAAATTTGGAGAAAATTTAAAAAAAAAATGTATTGCCAATTTTTATAATAAAATAATATTTTACCTACTAATAACCCTACCAGAACTAAAATAGCTGAATTCTATTCTGGAAATTCAGCTACTAAATGGTTGTTACTAAGATATTCCGTTGTATGTGTGCTCTGTTACGTCACCCATTGATTACAGTGGGCACAGTTTGGTAGACATTTTAGTTTGACCCCTTGATATATACACATACATACATATATATATATATATATATATATATATATATATATATATATATATATATATATATATATATATATATACAAGGTGGTCCAGAATTATGTACCGTAATTGGTAGAGCTCGTAGTACGTTCAAAAATAATGGTAACTTTTCATGTACACTTTTTTTCAAAACTCAATAATACGGGATATACAACTCTGTAAAGGGGTGATACGAAAACCATTATTTCTTAAATATTTTCCAAACGCTTTTGAATAACGGATTGATATTTTAGGGCTACTTCTATTGCGTTAGAAGGATTAAATTAATGTCAACACTTATTCCACCACTCATGACTAAGGGATGGTTTTGGGTGGTAGGTGTGAGTCATCACGTCTTTTCTTTTTTAATCTGCAATTATTTAAACAAAATCCCTGATAATATGAATCCTCAAACAGTTTCACGCAAAAAAGGTATACTTGTTACATTTCGATAAATATTACGGTTTTCGAGTAATTTAAAGTAGAAGTATCTATTTCCAATCTATCCCCTAATCATAAGTGATCGAATAATTGATACCATAAAATTAATTATCTTAATGTTAATACGCGCCCCTAGAATATGAATCCAGTAATCCAAAGCGCGTAAAAAAATTTAAAAAAAAATGAAGTCAGTTTCGTTCTACCCCTCTACATTTTACCCCTCTGCTTTATCACCCTTATTATTGAGTTTTGTAAAAAAGTGTAGATGAAAAGGTACCATTATTTTTGAACATACTATCAGCTCCAGCAATTACGGTACATAATTCTGGACCACCCTGTATATATATATATATATATATATATATATATATATATATATATATATATATATATATATATATATATAGGGTGTAAAAGAAATAACTCTTATCCTTTTGAGGGGTGACGCGACTATTAATTCCGAAAAAATTCCTACGGTTTTAGTGTCTACAGGGTGCTATGAGTCACCCCACAAAAGGATGATACTTATTTCTCTGACACCCTGTATACGTATATAAAACTATGTATCTTGATTGGCAGAGGAAAAAATAATAAAATAAAAGTACCAATACGAAGATATTGCTGAAGTAGTTACAATATTAAGTATACCAATGTGGTATGATTCCAATCGCCTGCCTGATCGTCCGCAATAATCCGCAACGTCTGCTTTTACATATATAACATTGTTTTTGATTCGGTTTAATGGTGCTGCAGCGTGTTGTTTTATCAAGATGATAGTATTGTATACTATTAAATAGTTTACGAAGAGCCACACACTGATTCTATCAACAGCCACAATTTTTTTTTACATAATACATTAGAACACACAATCGTTTCTTTAGTGTATGTATTTCTAGAAAGATCAATTCGACAATTATTTGAAATGATATCATAGGAATATCGGATATTTTAGCAAAACATTTTTCCCTCTCAATTTCTTCTAAACTATGAGATATTATATTTACTACGACGAAACTAAGTTCTACCCGTTTTTTGCGAAAAAAGCATGTATTCTCTTAGAAATAGCTTGAGTGACGTTTAACTTTTCTGCAAGTTGTTGTTGTGATTGCGCAGAATATTTGTCCAGTAATTCTTGCAATTCCTCGTCACTGATAGCTGGAGGGTCCAGAGCGTGGCTTATCATTTAAATTGAAATCTCCATTTGTAAATTTCCGAAACCATCCTCGACACGTACTGTCATTAATAGCACTGTCACCATAAGTTGTACAGATTATTCTTGGAGCTTCAGCAGCATTTTCTCCTTAAAAATAATTCTCAATAAAAGATATATAACTTATTACTCTCCATATAGTTATTTCGTCACGCATGCATAAGAAACACACGTTTTTGGCGGACGTTTGGTAATTTACATGAAAAATCCGCCGGCGAAAGTATCGAGTTGTACTTCCGGCGTGATTCCACCAGAAAGGTGTATACATAGTGCAAAATACATGTAGCGGTCCATTTCAAAGATATTTTCCATTCAATTTCTGGTAACTATATATGTGAAATATTACAACAGACCGATATAAAAATAAACGCCGCAACGAAATTTCACTTTCAAAGGCATTGTGATTTACCGTGCACCAAACACGACCTTGCCGGGTTTGGTGCATTTTTTCGACAATCCCATTAGTGTTCCGTTCCAGTTTTGCATGGTATGGAACACTAAAAAAAGGATTTAGTGTTCAAGTGTACCAGTACACAATGATCAAAATAATATTTACAATCTTTTTTAAGAAAACGTTTAAAGTTACGTTTTTGGTTTCAATCAGATATATAGGTATGCTATACATTCACGTATACGTACATACAGGGTGAGTTTTTTGAGAGTTGCCATTTTTATTACAGCCAAACTACCAGTAACACTAAGATTTCAATTGTTTATATTTTTTGAGTAATTGCGTTTCAAAAAATGACACTTTTAAAATTTGTGCTCAAATAATTTCTAACTAGAGATGCCGATTTTAAATCGATTAATCGAAAGTCGATTAATCGAAGCTTAAAAAATTGATTCTTTTTTCGATTTTTCTCATTTGAATCGATTCATGAATCGATTATTAAAAGTAAGAGATCGATAACCGATTTTTTCCAAAAATAACTTCATTTTAATAGTAATTCAGAATTCTACAAAGAAACATGTGTTAAAATGAAACACCAAAAACTCTATTGTTAATTGTCACTTTTTACTCGTTATATCAACGAACCCCTCCTATGGCTCTATATAAGTCAGACTATTACTACAAAAGGAACGTAGAGACCACCTACCTGTGCAAACGACGATCCCTTTCCCACAAAAGCGACTTATTTAGAAAACATTTTTTGGTCAATTTGTTTGAAAATTTTGAATAAACTTGGTTCAATTCGTGGTATTCGTCCTACATATTCAATTGCCTTATTTTTTATAATTATAATTGAAAAGTTAACTCACTCATCGCCTTTACAAATATAATACCTTACAAGGCGTTTTTACACGATATTAACGATATTACCTATGTACTATCAAGTAAGTCCCTTAAACAAAAATCAGCTAATTTTATTAAACTTTTCAAAATTTCGATTTTTTAGATCAATCTCACAGAATAGATTTTTTTTTTTAGCCGATTTTTTTTTGAATCGATGTTTTTGATTTCGATTTAAATCGATCCAAAAATTGATCTTTTTTTTTGGAGAATCGACATCTCTATTTCCAACGATATAGAAATTTACGTTATTTAAACGCATCTTAGCTCAGCTCCTAGTTTACTGGGAAATAAAAAAAAAAATTAAAATGATTCGAAAATATCGGTTTGTTATTTCTATACTTTTTGGACTATATTGATTAATAATATTTTCGATTCAAAATAACCTCTCTCTACAATTTTTACCTGTCTCCAGTGACTATTTTATGAATATATCATGTGTATGCGTGTATTATATTGTTAATTTTCAATAAATTAATGAATATGCCCGCAGATTCCTTATTTAAATTACTTTATTAGCACTCTTTCAAACTAATTTGATTTTAAATGATAAAAATATAAAAAATATTCACCCGGTATATACAAACAATCGAAGGAACGTAAACGTGAAGTAAGTACCTCAATTGAGTTTTGTTAAAGCGCGCAATATTATCACATAAATTTTCATAGAATTGACAGAACAAAACACTATACGAATACAATTTATTTTATTTTTTAGATGAGCAACCAACTGCGTAAGTTGTGTGAGTATCGTCAGTGCATCGTCTATCTTGATATTGTCCTCCATATTTATTACGTTTACATTTTTTTTCCTCTTTGTATTTTATCATTTTTACGGCCTTTTTGACGGTGTTGTAAATTTTTATTGTAATTGTAGCACAACAATGGCCGTATTTTGTTAAAAAAGATCCGTAACCATATGGTAGCAAATAAATTAATTATAATATCAAATTTTAACATGCTTATTTTATGCAGTCTTTTCGGTGTAGATTTTTAAAACTTTTTGATACAAAACATTTGACGTAAACAAGACTTTTTAACAGTTTTGGACAATTTTGCGAACCACAATATTCGTGCTGGAATACAAAAAAATTGTACCAAAGTATACCATCTCTATTTGTTTTATATTTTTCGTGTACAGATTTATCTGATATTAAGACCGAAACACATTAACAAAAATTTTTTTTCTATTTATCAAATACATACAGAATACATATACATATATGCCCACCTTGTTGTTAATTTGGCATTGATTTTGGTTTTTTTTTTTGTAGGCGCTCTGGGCAATTAATAAATTTATTTTAATTCAATTGTATGTCAGAAATATTTTATATATAATAATATAACTAATAAGTAATACACGTAATAACTAATCGAAAAATTGTACCACAGCGCTAAATGTATATTTATTTTTAAGTCAGAGAGAGCCGCGTTGGTTCAAGCGATTTTAAATTTATAAATTGTAAAATAATTTTTTTTTTTTTTTTTTGAATAAATAAATTTTAATTTTTTGAGTTAACTGAAAAAACATTATTCAAACCACTTCAGCCAAGCCTGATGGTTTGCGAAAAACATTTTTAACTTGATTTTGACCGTTTAGTAAAATTTTCCGGTGCCTTAAAAATCCTAAATAAAATGATAGAATGATAAAACCAGAAGCGAATTGTAGGTTTCCGAAGCCGTTCTTTTGTTTTTTACCATAATTAAGCACGCAGGATCACTATAAAAAGGACTTTTCTCGAACTTCTCACATTTCTAAGAAAAATTTTGCCATTCTGATAGCGAAAATGAAAAATTCACATCCAAATTACGCTAATTCAACCAGTCGTACTAAGAGGCCCGACGAGAGGGTAGGGTAGTGGGGGTTGCAGCCCTGGGACCCGTGTTTGAAAAGGGGCCCGTAGTTGTCGATAGAGAGCCCAGGAAAAAAGTTTTTTTTGCTCACCACTAATGTTTTTGGGAGGTAATTTAAGAAGAACTGCGTACTAATTCAAGTCAATTTCGTAACGCTTTAATTTGAGAACATAAAAATTTGTAACTTAATGATGTCATTATTACGTTGATTAAAATTTTCCGGTGCCTTAGAAATTGCAAATTAAACATTCACGACTTCTACAAAAAAGATTTCTGTCCAATTAATCATACTTCTAAAAGAAATTTCATCATTCTGATAGCAAAAATCGAAAGTTCACATCCAAAATACACTAATTCAACCAGTCATCTTGATTCAAACCATATTTCAATCAAATCTGATTAGAAAAGATCTTTTTTTCACCAGCTCTTCCACCAACGAACCTATTTTTTATTTTTCAATTTCAAATATTATCGAGTGCTTGTGAAACACTACTACGTATGACAGACTTTTGTCTGCATTTAAAACACACGCAGTATTCATATGTTCACTTATCGTTCAGTCTGAACGATAAGTGAACATATATGAATACTGCGTGTGTTTTAAATGCAGACAAAAGTGTTTCACAAGCACTCGATAATATTTGAAATTGAAAAGTTGTAGCTGCTTCTCGCATTATAGAGAGTACATACATATAGGTGACTGAATGTTGTCTGTATCGGGCGCCTGTCGAGCAAAGGATCGATGGTGTAATGGATAGCACACCTGGCTAGTTACCAAGAGATCCTGGGTTCGATTCCCGGCCGATCCGGATAATTTTTTCAATCACTTTGTGATTTTTAATTTACTATTTTTTATTGTTGATTAATGGCAAAAAATTTATTTTCTCGCGTCAATACACTTCTACAAACTTATTGTTTTCGTTTAATAGATTACACCGTCAGTATAAGTGCAATACCTACTCTAAACTCTAAACTAGTACTATATAGTGTTATATAGATTATTATAAAATCAAAACATTCTCATAAATTATCTCTAATCGTAATAAATTTCAAAATGTACACAGACATTTTATAACACTATATAGAGTAGGTATATTTAATGTTTAGTTCGTGAGTTTTGAATTGGACCTGTTTTTTTAACAACACCATACCATAGTATACGCTGGAAATGGCTGGAATGTGTACCAGCGTCTTGTTCCAATGTCTTGTTGCAATCAATTTTTATTCAAAATCAAAATATAAATCATTAAAATATACATAATATTATATTATGTGTATGCAATAGCCTGGCTTTGAATATGTAAATTTTAATATTATGCATGTAAAAAATGTTGCCAAAGTAAACGTTCTAATCGGCTGTTATATAAAAAAAAAAAACTTTCATCCAGTAAAAATATTCAAAAAAATTATCCCTAATTCTCAAAAAAATACAATTGAAATAAAAGGAATTTTTGTTTGTAAAGAAACCTTTTTTAAAGGGTTATACCTAGTTAGAATTATCAAAAAATCGATTTTTTTTTACGATTTCTCCGAAAATTTTAAATCGATCCGACAAATATTCGTGAAGATATATGTGTATTCCTAGACCGTCTCCGTGCGGTTGAAAGTAGGCGAAAGGAACTTTAAATGCGTTTTTCTCAAAATGGTCTTTTCAAAGTCGGTAAGCACGATTTCTCCGAAACGGCTTGACCGATTGGGTACAAATTTTGACACAAACTTTGTCAACACATTCCCCAGGTATTAATCGAAGGAATAAAATTTCTAACAATTATTACGATTTTTTAGACCACTGGAAATTTGGAAATTTTTTTTGAAAATCGGAACTATTTTTCGGGGAAGCCGCCATTTTGTTAAAAATGAAAATTTTGACTATTCTTTCGATTAATATCTGCATTCATGTATCCACTAAAGAATTTTCTTTGAATTTTCATTTCGGATAATACAAACCTGAGATATGTTGCTCACCGCCGGACACTTTTTTTTGAAGGTCCTCCAGGAGATCAGCTACAGGAGCAGTAAAATATTGGATTTTAAAAAAAAGACTATGTGATTTCAAAATATAAGAAATATATTACCTATATACACTTTCCATAGATTTGTTGAATAAAAGGTTCCTTCAGAAAAAATTTTAAAAAAACGCGTTTTTTTGGGCTCGCAACTAGGTATAACCCCTTAAGGTAGTTGGTTCGAAAAACGATTTTTCAAAGGACTTTCACGAAACTTTTCTCTAGACATTTATTTAATTCAATACTAAAAATACGAGCCTATACCGAAAAAAAAAAATTGACCGCTCCGATTTTGAGAAAAACGGTTTCAAAGTTTTGTAAGTTTAATACCGACTCTTTGGGAAGTTGACATATTTACACGATTTTTTTGAATAAAATGAAAACGTGTCAAAGGAATTTGATAAAAATTTAGTATGTTATAAAATACAAAGTTACAAGTCATATTTAATAACAAATAAAAATTGGTGACCACGTCGTTTTTGAAATATAATTTATTATAAACATCATTTTACAACGTTTTTACAACGCTTTTTCAACAATACTCTTATATTGCTACAACATAAGCGCGCGGAAATTCAAAAAAGCAAGTGATATACAAATATTATAATATTGATGCATTATTTAATTCTTGATAAAAGAAAATTTTTTCGCTGAGGTATACTTTTGTACCTGACTATCTCGCACCAAATAGGTAAGTACCTTAACGTCGTTGCTCTGAGATAGTCAGGTACAAAAATGTATCTCAGCAAAAAAATTTTCTTTTATCAAGAATTAAATAATGTATTAATATTCTTCTGTAATTATATTTGTATAACACTTGTCTTTTTGAATTTCCGCACGCTTATGCTTATGTTGTAGCAATTTAAAAGAATTGTTGAAAAAGCGTGGTAAAAACGTTGTAAAATTATGTTTTTAAATTATATTTCAAAAACGGCGTGGTCAATAATTTTTATTTCTTAGTAAATATGGTTTGTAACTTTATATTTTAAGTAACATATTAAATTTTTATCAAATTCGTTTGACACGTTTTCATTTTATTCAAAAAAATTAAAGTTTTTCCATAAGAGCCCGTGTTAAAATTATAAAACTTCGAAATCATTTTTCTCAAAATTGAGGTGGTCAATTTTTTTCGGTAAGGGCTCGTACTGCTGGTATTGGATTAAATAAATATCTAGAGAAGTTTCGTTAAAATCCTTTTTTAAAAAAATCGTTTTATCGACCAACTACCTTAAAGAAAAATTTCTTTGAATCAAAAAAAAAAATTTTACAGTGTGCCTACGTTCAAAATTTTTAATTTTTACCAACGTTTTTGAAATGGTAAGAAACTGATATAGTATGTACATATTTCGATTGTGTTATTATTTACCCAATGAACAAAGGCTAATAAAATTATTAATGTTTATTATACCTATGCAGTTTCTTATCAGTTTGTGTTTGCAAATTCAAGGTTTTCTTTCTTGCCATATTATTGTTACAACTGAAATTTTGCAATAATGAAACTAAACTATACGAAACCTTTTATTACAATGAACGAATAAAAATGAACTGAACTTGACGGATATTCTAGAATAATCGATTTAGGATTATGTTAACTCTTTTAAACATCAGAGAGGCGTACGTGTTGACTTGAAATTTAATTTTAGAGCCCCCAGACGCCCAGTGCTCGTGTCGAATCCACAAACTAATTTTTAAATATTTCCCATTTTTTAAAAGCTTTTATTTAACTTGCTATGTTAGTATGATGGTTTAGATCAAATCTTGGAATCAAAATTTAGACAGGTTCTAATTGAGCTAGAGGTTTCAAATTTTGCATACGTATATATAACCTTGATGACAATTCAATATTGTATAATTAGTTTTTCTCTAAATTGCCACAAACCAAAATTGTTGATTTTTAGTCCTATGCAACTTTTTGACATTTCGAATTGTCCAATATTGTCCATTGATTTTACATTGCAATTTTTTTGTTTCCATAGTTATGTCTGATTAGGGTAAATTAACCGATCATATAGGTAAAAAAATTACTTCTTTATTTTTTTTTTTAAATTAATTGTAATCAGACTAAAAAGTAAAAAATAAAATTAAGTAAAAAAATGTTTTTTAAGAAAAACCTTTTATTTAAAAATGGGCTAAAAAAATGAAATAACTCTTGAGTGAAGTTTGAAGCAATACGCAACATAATTTATAAAAGCTTGAGGCGTTTAATTAAGTTTGGTAAGTACTGAAAAGTAAAATAACTACACTTATATCCAAAACAGAAATAATTAATGATAACGCCTCAAGCTTTTATAAATTATGTTACAAATTGCTTCAAACTTCACTCAAAAGTTATTTTATTTTTTTAGTCCATTTTTAAATAAAAGCTTTTTCTTAAAAAACATTTTTTTTACTTTATTTTATTATTTTTACAAACAAAATATTTAAATATTTATATTTCACAAACAAAATATTTAAATATTTCCCTTTCTTTTTTTTTTTTTCAAAATTTAGACATTTCTAAACATATGTATATCTAGGCAAGGAAAAGAGACCCCAGACGTGGAAATCGAACAACGGAAGCCACAAGCGCAAGTCAATCAACATCTCAAAGGTGCTTTGTTTCTTCGTCTTTCAAATTGTCTGTCTGTCAGAAGCAACAAATTTAATTTATAACGTCATCAAGCACATTTAAAAGACTGATTTTTAATGTAACCGAACACGAAGAAAAGGCAGATCAAAAGTAAAGTCGAATTTGAAATATTCTATCAAAAGTAAAAAAAACAAAGTGTCTTATACCACTATTTTTATATTACTACGCGACTAGAACGAATCTTTTGACTTCTACACCAAATTCTACCATTGGTGTGTGTGTTAATCCATTTTTATAACGGATCTTTATTTTTTTCTCATCTTTAATAAATTTCGTCTCATTTATAATTTATAAATACGAATCTACATAAATAATATACCCATTAATCAAATGACAAATGTTTTCTTTTTTTTGTTTATTGTTTTTTTGTTGCCTTTACGGAGCTAAAAATGATAAATGATAATCAGTCATCTTATAGCTAAGAAACCAAAGTGGATGATGACTTGCCCAATACCAAGCTTAATTAAGGTCATATACTGATCAAAATATGCACGAAATTATTTGTCGGTATTTTGAAATAACAATACATACAAATATACAAGAATTCCATTGAGTCGGGGAGACGTAGAAGGGCACAGGCTACTTTTTACAGGTTACTTATTAATTTGAAACAAGTGACGTCGTCGTTCGAATAACTTTTACATATTGTTAGCGAGCAAAGCCGCAGGTGGTTATACATAAAATAATTCTTTAACCCTAGAATCATACGTACTCGTCAAAACGACGAACGAACTTCTCTACCGGCTCCAATACTACAACCTGTCGGTGCCTGCTTGCTGTGAAACTTCTGTTATCTAATTTATTTGTTATTATAACACAAAAGACGTATAAATTTTGTTTATAGCTATTGTCGTTTTTTTTATACTAAAATGTTAACCGATGTTTTTTTTTAAAGATTTTGTACTCTACATATAAAAGTTTTCCTAATTTTTCTAAAATTTATTAAATATTTTAATTTTTATTATTTTTTGAGATATTATTCGAAAAATTACTAACAAATTTTAGAAAATTTACAAATGTGCCTAATGGGGAAATAACTACATATCTATACGAATATTTATGACTGAGAAATTTCACATTCTGTAAAGTCATACATGTCCACTGACTCATAATAGTTCATAAATTATTTATTTGAAACACATGTTTTATGATACAATTGATGTATTTATTTTTTTTTTAATTTTTATAATGAAAATATGCTTTGATAAAAAGATTAAAAAAATTAATAAATATTTATATTAAGAAATTTTTTCAAATCTAATTTTTTTAAATATTTTGTTCACTTTTATAGTATTGTTATGTAACAAAAAAATGTTTTTTGCAAATAAACTCTAAAACTCCCCGTAAAAAGTCCATTCGTCAAAATGACGTCAATGTATGATTAACGTTTCTCGTAGACCAACGTATGATTCTAGGGTTAATAGTAAATTTATCAGAAAATCATATTTTTAATTTAATGATTTTTCCGCTAAGACTAAAATTAATAACAGTAAAAACTAACATAAAAGATTTAAGTGTGTTTCTATCTATATAAATAGGAATACTAAATGTATATAAAACTCATTATAATGGCAACTAAATAGTTGTAAAATTTTCTTACTGCGCAAAGTTTGCACATGCAAGATATGTATATGTATATGTATATTGTTATGTATGAACCCACTGACAAGCGTAATTATACGCCCGTGAATAAAAAATTGTGCCATAACCATAAGTCGGATGCTTCTTAATCAGATTTGATGAAAATGGGTCCAATTGGTCCCAAATTATTCCAGGATTTCCAACATAAAAGTAAAATTAAAAATTTTAACATAAACCACTAAAAATTTTAAGAAACCATGGCAAAAAAACTCTAAAGGTTTTAAAAACCAACCACGAAAATGCTTATTTTTATTTGAAACTTTACTTTTTTTTTGCAAATTTTCGAATTGGAAATTCAACAATTACAGTCACTCTCATGACACGATTTGAGTCCGGGACTATGACAGAAATTTGTTTTGAGGTGTCCGCACGATAACTCAAGAACGAAACATATTATTTTTACGAAATTTGATGAAAACCTTGGTGAAGTCCAAAAACCTTGGATGAATTCGTCATAGCCAGAGAGGTGCGATGCCCGGAACATGGTTATTTGGGTATTTTTCTGTGAAAAAAATACGTTTTTTGCCAAAATTTACCCAAATTCAAAAGATTTAGCGTCATTTTTTTAGTGATGAGCAAATGCAAGACCAAAACCAAGACTTGGCAGTCTTGGTCTTGGTCTTGTTCTTGCATTAAGAATCTTGGTCTTGGTCTTGCTAGAGCAGTTTGAGTCTTGGTCTTGGTCCTGCATGTATTGCTAAAGAATCTTGTACTTTCTTGCATTTCTTTATTAGTGAATTTTTTCCTTCTAAAATCAGAATTTTCTCTCTTTACGGTATTAATTATACTTTTAAACTATTCAAATAATTTAGCAAGAGTCTTGCTTTTTTCTTGCTATTGTCTTGGTCTTGCTCACTTGAGTCTTGGTATTGGTCTTGCAGCCATACTTATAGTCTTGGTCTTGGTGTTGCTCTTGATATACATAGCCTTGGTCTGGGTCTTGGTCTTGCCAAAAATGCAAGACCAAGACAAGACTGCAAGACCAAGACTAATTTTGCTAATCACTACATTTTTTACACTATTGGAAATGGGAGAAAGAAATCACATAAAAAATGTTTTTGAACTATTATTTTACATAAACTGATTTCCGAGAAAAATTAATTTTTGTAAACGGAAATTCGCAGGATGCTTCAACCGGAGGTATTTTCTTTTAATTTTCTTTTTCACCTATACACCTTTTTCTTATTATCTATACAGTAAGAAAATCGGGAATAAAATTATTCTTGTTAAAATGTATATATATATACATATTTGACATTATTTATTTAATACTTAAGTTAAAGGTTTTCAAGAGTTCTTTAAATGTAAATTAAAATCAATAAAGTGATATTTATGATACTGTTATGAATATTCAGTAAATATACGACAATATATTATAATACCAATAAAGTTTATATTTCCCATAATTTTATTGCAAATATTATCCCATAATTATTTATAGGTATTTGCGTTTTGTAGGCTTTTCTAAAAAATCGATAATTACAGCTTCACATAAGAGCTTACGAGAACTTTCTCTACAACTTCACCTATACATTCCACCCCTTCTTTCCCATTGTTGCCCCAACTTCCCCTATGTACTACGTTCGTCTAGTACTCAAATTATTTCCAAGTACCGCAAAAATAATAACTGAAGAAATTCTTACAAGAAAATTAATTAAACCAAACCTAATAATAATCCTCGTCTAATTTCGTTCTGACCATAATTATATTTTGTTTTGATACGCCAATCTCGCAATCAAATGCTTATTATAGGAGAAGGAATCTCTATTATTTGTAACTGACTTAAGTACCCTAGCTACATCTGACTTAAGTTGTATGTGGAGAACGGAATTTGTAGGTTTTACGGTATCGATCAGTTTTGGTAATATATCAGTAAAAATTTTGTGTGAATACAAATCATGTCTTTTCGAATTGTCAGGAAAATTGTCATTAAAAATTGCACAACTTTTTAAAAAATGTCTCTTCAAAAGTTTTTAAAAATTCCTTGTTGCAGTTTTAAGAATTATGCTTTTGTTTTTACACTGAAATTAGCAGAATAATATTGTATTACTGAAGAGTAAATATTTATTATTAATAAAATTTTCGCGCGAGAAGGGAATGACATATAAGTAATTATATTTAAAGATTTTATTAAAAACTCATTTACCAATGCCAACAATTTTAAATCAAAAATTAAGAAACAAAAACGTTAGTATCAATTCAACAATCTGTTTTAAATCATTCTTGTTCTTTGTACAATAATTTATACCGTCTTTTCACTGTTCTCAGTCGTTTCAGTTCATTGTATAATGTGAGTTGCTCTAAACAAAGAGTTTCGCTTTAAAAGTCTTCAACTTATATTCTTATACTAGTTTAAAAGTGCTAATATAATAACTCATGAATGAAGACTATTTCACTGCAATAGCGTTAGATTCGGTGCTGAAGAAAAAGCGGAAGAAAAGAAGCTAGTGCAGTAAGGTTTGGCTTCTTAAAAGGAATTCATTGTCGCATATAAATTTAAGGAAGGAACTTCGCATAAAACCATGTGATTGGTTGATTTATTTACGAATGAATAAAGATACGTATCTCCTATTCCTTCCTGATTTTCATCCTCGCCGTCCATGATACTAACACTTGTTACAGTCGGCTGTTGGTCGCTGACGAACGAACGGGGACCATAATACCATAGTGATGGTTTGTATACTTCCCCAGTTTCTGCTCCACTTATTTCACTGTCCTTAACTTGCTTAAGTTCTTTGTTGTAAGTTGAGCGTAGGCTATTTATTTTAGATATTACCGTATCGATTTACCACCGTATTCTTTATATTTCTTTAATAGAAGTGTGTAGGCAGCTTCCCTAATATTTACATAGTAGTAACGTACATCTGTCTTATTCCATGAACACGGTAAGGTTTTATAAATTTTAATAAATTCGATAACAAAATCGTGATCCTGGTTGGACATAGCGACAGTTGCCTATATAAAATGTGCACTTTGTCAGATTTTCAAGAAAACTGACGTGAGTAAACGGACTGAGGCATGATGCGCTTGTTTACACATACGATTTCTAAGATCTGAAACGAAATAAATAGGTCTATCCATCCTGTCAGTTCTCAGTCTCCGTTTCAGTTCTCCTTTCCGATTTTGATTTTTATACGTAGGAAAAACTGACAGCTCGACTGAAACTGAAACTGAACTGAGAACTGATATGACCGTCTAAAACCGTCTTTTTATTAACGGATTATTGTTTGCGCCTGGAAAAAATGTCTAAATTTTTATTACAATTATTAATGACCCTGTTTTTGTATCTATTCTTGCACATTTTTAGCAAAATTCGTGCATATTCTACCGTAAAATCATACAACTTATAGATATGGTATATTTTTCAATATTTCTGTGCATATAATTCCGCTCTCTAGTTACATGCATAAGGTACTCTAATATACAAGACGCAATTGTGCAACGCATTGATAATGAAAAACATTATTACTTGAAACCATGAAACATTTTCTCAGTAATAATAATTGTATTTTACATAAGCAAACTACCTATATCTAGCTGTTGTACATATTTATAACAGGTACAATGTATGTAAGAGATGTATGTTTATATAGATATTTATATTATCTAAATTGATTTACAGGGTGTCCCAGAATATGCATGATATATTATGCATGATTGGTCACGTGTCGTAAATGTCGTGTTTTTCCCAACTTACCTCAATTATTTTAATGAAATTACACTTAACCTTTTTAAAATAAAATTCGCTGTAGGTACCTATGCAAATAATATAAAAATTTTACTTTTATCGAAAAAATTTGTTAACTTGGGATTTCCCTTACATTTGTTTTGATATACTTATATCTGCCTCTATCTCTAACATCCCCCACTAATACATTATTCATTTCATTTTTATAATATAAATAGCTTCACCTAAAAGAACAGTTTTTAGTTATGTTTTTCACCTGAGGATGGCGTAAGGCCGAAAGTCGACTCGTGTTTATACGATTTCTGTTGCGAAAAGTGACAAAGCAACGATCCCATGTTTTTAAATATGGATTTTCACAAAGTAAACCTTTCCAATATTAATTATTTAATTAAAGTTGGTTTAAGTAATTTGTTTAAAAAGGAAACTTGTAGGTAGAAGATACTTCAATATTTAGTAGACAATAGAATTACTGATGATCACTAAACACTTCTAAAAACAATTTATTGCCAGGAGATGTGAACGGTAAGTTCCCTTGACAGTAACTTCCAAACCTATTAATACATCTGCACAGTCATGTTAATCCTATGTGCCTACTTCGCCAGAAGTCTTTTTTTCTGGTAATTAATTTTGGAAAAAATGAAAAAAACGCCTTCCAAAACCTATAATTTGCTTCCGAGTTCCTCCTCTCAAATGTTCTAAAAGCGTAATGCCGCAAAATTTTTATGACTAATTTACCAGACGTTTCTATGTTACTAGAAATTTTTTCTAGTAGTCCTAGATATCAAATTTTGGGAAATAGAATCCCTCTCAAATGTGCTAAGAAAGTAATACTGCAAATTTTTCTGGTCACACGGTACTGTTGCATGTATTACGCCATGTTCAAAATAAGATCACGTACTCGCATACAAAGTCTTGTATTTTTATATTAGTAACCATTAAAAGAAGTAGTTAACCACTAATTAGAGACGAACTCAACTTATGTAAGAGGTATGTATATAATATGTGTATTAGAGTCACGTCTCAAACTATAAGCTCAAGCCATGTTATTTCTAAATATTAAAAATAAAATTTTTTAGTTTTACCTATAGAGAAGAGTGAGCTTGTTCATTTACTAATCAGACCCATAATATAATTGCAAGAATGTACCAGATGTATCAAGCGAAAGTGAAATTGTTTTAACTTTTTCGAGGGTTAACTCGATGGGTAAGTTTCCCCGACAAAAAACTGATCCATTTTTCATACAAAACTCTGTGGATCGATTGGCGCCTTTTGGCGGGATGTTATATCACTCTACATTCAGTCTTTCCACAACCAGTGAACGTATAAGATCAATTGTTATCACCACAGTATCACATTGTTGTTGAAACAATTTTGAGACAAACTTTAAACGCATTTGTCTCGAAATGCCCTTTCTAAAAACGGTACCCACTCTCAGAGGGAAAGTTTCCAAGCTATAAGTTTGAAATTTTAACAGAATATTCTTTATTCCATTTTCCATGTACTTATGGAAACTTTTTTTTTGAAATCTCAGGAATCACACGAAAAACTGTTTAAAAAAGGCCTAAAAAAGGCGGTTGATTCAAACCGCCGCAATTTTTTCAAATTTAAAAAAATAAAAAAAGCCTTCATAGGAACATAGCGACTTATCTACAGATTGATAATCTATTTGATTTTTTTTTTTTCAGATAAAAACTACGGTCGCAATCATCGTGGGCACCAATATTCGTCCTTTTTTAAACACTTTTTTCAAAAAATTATAATAATTTTAAAAAATAAATAAAAAAAAAATGTATTAACCGTAAAAAAAATTGATCCACATTCCCCCATCCTATCCATCCGAAAAAAAAATGCAAAAATTGACTATTTTTCGGCCGGTCACACTGTGATGGTTCCTTAAGTTGGACTAAAATTTGTAAGTAACGTTTTCTAATATTGATTTTGAATTTTCGAAAATTTAATCGTCTACATCTCCGAAAGTTAGCGACACAACCAATCAAATAAATTTATTTGATTCTAGTAGTTACTCAAAATTTTATTTTTTATTTTAAATTTAATAATACACGAACGCCAATAGCACACACAATGACTCAATTAAAAAGTTTTTTTATGTAAGAAAATGTCACACCATGAGGTCATAGTTAATTGCATCCCACTGATTATGAAGGCGTTATTATAACTTTTTTATATTTTCGATTTTTTGCAATATATTCAAATTTATGGATCAATATATATCAAAAGTTAATAAATAATTCCTACTCGAAATAATATTGGAAATCCTTGAAACATTCGGTAGGTACAAAATATTGAATGTATATCGTTAGAGTCAATCACTACTTATAGGTAAATAATAAAAAATACTTATCTTCTTGGATAAATCTACCACAGAATATAATCAAACACTTCAAGCCAAAGTTTATTACGTACCAGCTACGACCTATAAATAATCCATGATAAGGTATAATCATCTTGCAATAAATTACAATCAATAATTGAATATTGTAATCAATTTTTTTGTACCTTTTTTTTTCAATAAAATTGTGCAATTACCAATTCAATTCAAAAAACTAAGCCAATAATTTCATTGTCAGGTACAATAAAAAATACGCTTCCATTGGGGTGTGGCACACAGCTTCCTCGTACTCGTAAAAGACTTTAAAACAGTATTCTACCAAATATGTATATATACCGTGAAATTATATTTTCGCCTTAAAGTTCATAAAAAATTATTGTAACTCAAAATACGTAAAGGCTAAATTATAAAATAATAGCAAAAATATTTTAGAAACTAACCCCCCAAAATACTTCAAAAATTTAAGCGAAGTGGGACTAGCAGTAAATAAGATATTAACATTTAATGGGATTTCATGGTAGCGCCATGGATACTATTACTCCGAATGCAATGAAATTTATAGGAGACCATCTAGGAACCAGACCGCATAATTTCTGATAATTCCATAAAAAAGAATTGAATAGTTCAGAAGTTATGCCACTTGATGCAATTTAGTATATTAATGGAATGGCATGGTAGCGGCCTAACTACCGTTACTCCGATTTCGAATAAATTCCACCTAGGACCATCTAGGAACTAAACTGCATAATTTCTAAAAATTTCATTAAAACAATCAAATAGTTCAGAAGTTATGCCACTTGGTGCAAACTGGCGGCACACAGACGGACAGACACCAAACCAAAATTGTTCAGGAAGCTCTAAAACGTAAAATGTGCGTAAAAAATTTTATTTTGGAGGGATCCGCTATTTTAGTAGTCTCAGAAGCAATAGTACAAATTGCAAAGCAAAATTATGTTTAAATACACTACCAACGCGTGGAGGATGGCACAAAGCTTCCTCGTACTCGTCCCATTACTTTAGTGATTAAACTTCTGTATTGTATGATTATTATTCGAATACCCAAGCTCTTTCTATACATAACCAAGACGATTAATATAAATTTTATGGATCGATATTCAACCATAAGTACCTATATAAAACAAAACACAAATTTCACCTTGAAGGCAAAAACCCATAAAGTATATTTTATTATACAAATAAAATAATGAAACGATTCTATTAAAATCGCAAAATAATTATTTTCCATCGTAGGTAACAAGCGATATTTTTAAATACGACAGCCTCAACAGAACACAACTATATTTATTATAAAGTATATTTTAACTATGCTGGCTAAGATGGTATGTATTTTGTAATCGGCAACGCTGAAAAAAAAAACTAACAAGAAGTTAGTTCATCTAACGGATTTTTAAATACATCAACTTTATATTTTTGTGTGTTCAAAATACCTCACAGGAGTTAATCTACACAATTAATACACTGAGTGTTCCATCAAAAATAAGACATTTCTAATCAAAAATCATGATTGACTACAACGTTCTAATCAGATCGAAAGAATCTTAATGGTTACCTTAGTGATTCCACCTGGCGATTTTGTGAAGCAAGTCACAAAATAAAAGTGTTTTTGGGAAACTTCTTTGGACAACTATTACGACTCGTGAAAAAAACACCAATTTTCCACGTGTTGCATACAATATTTTCTGCAATTTGAAAAATTAAAATGTATAATTCGAAATCTACATTAAAATAGTTATTTTTTTCGATTCTGGTTTAAAAAGTTGAATTTATAATCACCATTAGAGATGTCAATCGAGCGGAAAAAAAATGAGTCCCGTCAGAACTCGGGAACGGGTTAATTTTTTTGAAAACGAGCGGGAATAAAGAATTTTTTTACGGTATTGTAAACAGGTGGAAGTATTAAAGATAATGGAAATGTGTTTCAGGACCCGAAATAAAAACGGGTGAATCGGGAATCCATTTTGTGGAGTAAGTGGGAACGAGATAAAAAGAATTACTCCCGGCGACATCTCTAGATAGTTGCCTATGACAAGGTCAAAGGACTCTTAACAAATTGAGATCATTTTTCCATTTTCCATTAAATTTTTTTCAATTTAATTCAGAAATGCGAAAAATATTGTATGCAACACATGCAATAAAATAGGTATTTTTTTCACTCGTCATAATTGTTCAACTTACCGTCATTTTGTGAAAGACAAAAACTTAAACGAGGGAGCGACAAAGGTTTAAGTTTTTGTATTTCTCCACCTGTAGTTGGAAAAATTATACATTCATTTTGCGACTTATTGCGGCATAAGTGACTATTACGCATATTTCTAACATTTTTGCTGTTCAAAACATTCCCATTCTTCATGAAACAACTGGTATACTTACACAACAGCCTACTCTAATACTACTAATAAGTACTAAAAAAAAAATTATACCTATATAAATTCCTTTTTTTTTATTATAATATATTATTATTATATTAATTCTGATTAAAACACTTTCTCTAAATAACTATAAGACAAAAAAAAAGTTATTAACATTGACGAAGCCTCTACCTCTTGCTTGGCAAGCGCAGAGGTATCGCATATCTTCGTGAGCGGTAAATATAGTAACCAGTAATATAAAACATGGTCACTTTTAATTTCATTGTCAACTGTTTATTATTCTGGACGGTTATGCGTTTGTTTTGTTTGTTTTTTGTTTTTTGTTATTCTTTTTTTTTGTGAATTAACATTTTTGTATTATAAATGTGGCCCACGCTGTTTGCTCTTTTGGTTTTTATACACAGACCCAAAAACAGTAAACAAGAAAGAAAAGTGTTTCAATCAGTAGTGTCATAAACTCAACATAGAAGTCGCTTTTTACCTTTTAGCCGAAACTTATACAGTCTGTCACGCAAGAGTGTCGTCTCCATATTTAAAAGAAAAATTATTATTTCTAAAAAATAACTGAATCAATTTAAAGTACACTAAAAGCACTATTACGCATTTACTTAGTAAGTTATCCAGACTTCATTATTGTCTAGAATTTGTGGGCACCGTTTTGGCATACTTTTTATAAGATTTTTCGCATTTGTTGCGGTGGCGATGACCAGAGAGCCCGGATATGGCGGCACACCTGTTTTAATAAAAGACCAAATATATTTGGCAAAAACCCATGAGTAAAAACACGCTTCGTCAGTAAAAATTATATTACTCCTATCACGATTCAAATTTTGCATAGCCCACAAGCGTCACTTTTTGACATGCTCCGATTTGAGAAAAGATTTCAGCATCCTAATAGTTTTCTCTTGAAACAGTCCACCCGACGCTCCGACGCTCTTGTGTGACAGACTGCAGATCTTACTTTTGCAATCTTGTCTCGGCCCTGAATTTTGTAAGACCAATATCAAGAATGAAGTGAACCAAACCAAGTAAAAAGCGAGGCTCCAATATGGTTTATTAACAGACCAGGCGCCAAGTATTCTTTTCATAAAAATTATTAGTTTGGATGTCATAAACTATGAAAATTCACCTCCAGAGAGCATCGTGTACCCTTCTTTGAGGAGGGAGAAAACTTAAAAAGTCAATTGCGACCCAATTTCTTAGTTTTTTATTTTTTTTTAATTTTACGGAAAAAATAGTTCAATACAAAATTAAAGTTTATAAAATTATCCACAAAAAAGGTTTTCCATTTGTCCGCGACTTCATTCGCGCGTGGAGTCGATTATTTATGAACAAATGCAAGGCCAAAACCAAGACTTGGCAGTCTTGGTCTTGGTCTTGCTCTTGCATTAAGAATCTTGGTCTTGGTCTTGCTAAAAAATCTTGCACTTTCTTGCATTTTCTTATTAGCGAATTTTTTCCTTCTAAAATCAGAATTTTCTCTCTTTACGGTATTAATTATACTTTCAAACAATTTAAATAGTTTAGCAAGAGTCTTGCTTTTTTCTTGCTTTTGTCTGGGTCTTGCTCACTTGAGTCTTGGTATTGGTCTTGCAGCCATACTTATAGTCTTGGTCTTGGTCTTGCTCTTGGTATACATAGTCTTAGTCTTGCAAAAAATGAAAGACCAAGACAAGATAGAAGACCAAGACTAATTTTGCTCATCACTAGAGTCGATAACGACATAGTTTAGCGAACGGATCTAAAAAGCTAGTTTGTCCAAAAAAAAATGTTGAAGAAATTCGTTTTATCAAAATCCAGTATTTATTTTTTTTTTTATAAATTCTTTACTGTAGGTTTGATAGAAGTGAATATAAAAATGTTCGTTATTTCAAATAGTGATGCTGTAAGTTGACTATTTTATATAATATGATCAAGTTAGTTGTGTTCATTGGTTTGGTTTGGTTTTTTTTTTTGTTTGAAAAATTGTGAATCAATACGATTAAAATAACTTAATATATTCTTGAACCTGTTTCATTTATTGTGAACGGTATGAATTATTTATCGTGCACATGTTTTGCACTGAACGCGGTGTTTATATTTATAACACATTACATTAGATTATAGGTTGCTATATGTATTCTATATTGTCTATGTATGTGCTTGCGGGTGGAATTTTCTCGTTGGGTTTACAAGTTAAACAAACATCACTATTGATAAGCTCTTCGATCGATTTTTATGAAAGGATATAGCAGGATAAATATAGGTGAATTTGTCCCGGAGGGAATTATTTTAATAACTATTTTACCGGTATGGTAAGGCTGTAAGTAATTGATATCTACAATTTTGTCGGCCAAAACTGAGTAGTTATGGAGATAACTAAAAAAATTTAAAACATTCTCAAGAATATTAAACATATTTATTATCGTATCAGTCCTCGTTATTAAGGATAATAACAAGGATAGTACCCGATCCAATGTTATTTTTATAGGGTTCCTTTTGAGCGACCACTTCAAAAAAAATTCAGTAACTGAGCCCTAATGCACTTAATTACTGCACCAAGTCTCATCAAAATTCAAGGGCTGCAACATGGTAAAAAAAATATTTTTCATTTCAAATCTGCTGAACCGCCCCTTCAGTGGGTCCGACCCTGGAATTATATACATCAATCGAAAGTACTTTAAAAATAAAATGTTGTGTCTCATAAAGTGTTTTTTCCTATCTCCTATAGTTTTCGAGATAATGAAGAATAATCGAAAGAGGTATATTAAGTTATAGGTTACCTGCCCCTAATAGAAAGTTCCAATAGTAACTGTATTGTCGTTTATGTGACACTGCAGGTACTTCATATGTATAAAAAATGTGGTGTAGTAGGCATTTTTAACATGTAGAATGTTAAAGAATGCCTACTACAACTACATCATGCGGTTTGTAAAAAATGACCATTAAAATGCATAATGTGAATCAAAATCACGAGACAGTAAGAAACTTAAACAATTACTATAATAACTTTCTTTGATAAAAATACTTTTTAACGGCTTTTAAGCATTTAATCAATACATTGCATAAGAACATATGTTATTGTATCATTTAATTTTGTTAAAGGTGTATTTTTCAAAATTTTCATAATATTATAAAACTGAAATAAAATGTTTCTAGGTGTAAATTAATGCTTTATCTTATTTATAAAAGCAACTTCTAAGGAAATTTCTAAGTTTTGAGCGTTTTGAGTGATGTTTTTTCGATGAAACTTTTTTTATGCGGTCCCGACCAACCGCACAAAAAAAGTTTTTTATACAATCTGGATCGAACTATACTTTTTATAGCTATTTATGATATTTTTGAATAAATTTTTTTTGTGCACAATTTTTTTATGCGGTCCCTATCCACCGCACAAAAAAGAATTCAGCTGTATATTGTACTTTTGATTAAGCAAAAAGAAAATTTTCGATTTTTTCAATCCAAGTTACCACACTACTATACCTTAAAATTAGTTAGGGCAGTATTGATTTAAAAGTTAGTGTCATATACTTAATAGACAATTTAAATTCCCGTCTTTTTATATATTATCAATCAATATCAATTTTTCGCTAATTTATCTCCATAACACTGCGTATCTGTAAAAACCAACGGAAACGTTACACCCTGTACATATAAATATACATACATACTTCATACATATATAAAACATGATATCAGAAATGTTGTAATTTCTAAGAAGAATTCTTTCGACTTTTATAATGTTAAATGTCTATGAGATGAGTGCTGTTGAAGAAACAGTGAAGAAAAAAAACGCAAACATTTTATTAAGTGTTAGACTGAAACTAGGTTTCCAGGTTTTTGCGGTAATAACAGCACCAACTTATCTATCTGTCTATTCGTGCAATGTCTAAGAATAAAATTATTGGATAAATTACACGACATAATTAACTGTCTGGTCGATTTGTTAACGTAAATGTTTTAGAAGGAATATGATTGTTTTATTAACAATTTTAGAACTTCTTCTAGTATCTTCTATCGCATTCTTCTAGCGCCACAGTGACTTAAGAATATTTGTAAGTAATTAGTTAAAAAAAATCAGTAAGTGCGTGCTAAGTCAGAGTTCTTCAGTGGCTAGAGTTTTCATAACTTTCGAGGATAGAACATTTTTTAAGTGTTTATTTTAAAAATAGATTGTATTATTCGACTATGTTACTTGACGCTCAATTACGTGATAAATTAATGCCCTATTATCTCTTAAAGAAGCACATAAACTCGTAAAAATTGTATCGATTTTCCAGCGTTTTCGGTAATTTGGATTTGGATTTGAATTTCTGAGAGATATTTTCTATAATACCAAACTTATACTTTCATGCAAAATTTCTCAGTAAGTGTTCTAGTGTCTGTATTTTTTTTCAAATTTCTTGGACCTCTGTTGAAAAGTTACAGGCAGGCTCGACGAGAGGGTGGGATAGCCGGGGTTGTAGCCCCGGGGCCCGGCCAGAAAAATGGGGTTTGGGAAAAAGTAAGAACCTTTCTTTTGGGGGGTCGCTTATTTTTTGGGGGGATATTTTTAAGAGATGTGCTCTACTCCCGGGGCCCGCCATTTCTCTCTACGGCCCTGGTTACAGGGACGGGCACAAAAATCTCATTTTGATGCTCAGTTATTTCGTTGAGGGAGTTTAAAAATGAAAAATAGTAGTAAAATGAACTTCAATTTTATTTTAAGAGACCTCCCTCTCTAATAATATCTGATACGAAATTGTAAGTGAAAAAAAAATTTTCGTCCCCACTTTTCAATAGCGGAAGTACCTTTAAAAAAAAATCGGCCAAAAGCAATTCGGGTTCGTAAAATGAAAATTTTGTGTAAATTTTTTTTTTTTTTTTTGCTAAATTGTTGGTTTTGTTGAAATCGATAGCTGTTTCCACTGTTTGTGGCAAAAAAATCGGTTTTGCACGTTGTAGGGTCGTTATAAAGGTTGGTATCGTTCTTTTGTTAAGGAGTCTCCACATTCTCGCCGAGGTTGGACGAATCGAGAATGTAGAGGGTCATTTCGTTGTGCCTCGCGGTTGGTGTTTTAATGCTATTCATATGCCTGAGCCAACCTCAGCGAGGAACTCGGCGAGGAACCTCGTCCAACCTCGGCGAGAATGTAGAGACTCCTTTAAATTTTATTCCGACATCGATTTATAGGGGGCACTCAGTAGATACGTTTTATATGTTTTCCAAGTATAATTGTCATTGTAAAACTTATGTATTTTTATTGTTTTCGAAACCAATTAAATGTTGTTTTTTTTTTCTTTCTTTCTATTTTGAGTGTTTTTATTAATAAAACGAACAGGATTCTTTGGAAAAAAAAAAGTAGTACATAATGTGGCTGCTTTAATATGAATACTTGCCTAGTTAGTTGTTGTATGGCAGCTTTTTTTTAATAATAATTTATAATTCTTCCATCGATATCAGCTGCTCTGCTCACAACAGAAACAGAGTCACCCATATTTTATACATTTTAAATTACTTACGAGTCAAGAATTCATAATTACAGTGTACAACAAAGTAATAAACAATCAGAACACTGCAGTGAGATTGTGAGAATTTGTTTTTGATATTTTCGATTTTTTTTTTTTTAGTCACATAATAAAATTGTTTCTTTTATAAGTACTTGATCAAAACTGTTGCCAGAGTAAAATTAATATTGAAAAAATTTCGACCCAATTCTTTTTTTCATAAAATTTTTAATTTAGGTGTCATTAATGAATTATGAAATTTTCCCCCCTCCAACGAGCACCGTGTATCCTTCTTTCAGGAGGGAGAAAGGGTGAAAAAAATTTTTTTCCGCCAAGTTAATATTTCTTCACGATGTGATCTTATAAAGTTAAGTCAAATTACTTTACTGATCCTCCCAGAGGGGTGAGTCAATCTGAATTACCGCCTTAGAAGATGAATTTCCAAAAATCCCTTCTTAATGCCCATCTACGTTATATAAGGAACCCTTATGCAAATTTTTCACATTTCTAGACCAAACAGTTTTCTTTTTTTGGGGGATAAATTTTGACATTTCGTCTATCCTGTAACACTTTCACAAGATTAAGACGAATCCAACGACACCTGTTCTGTCAAAATCCATCAAACCGTTTAGGCTGTAGACTGCACCATAGAAACAACCTACAAACATACTTCTCCTTCTGAAACAGTGGCGTAAGAAAGGTTTCTACTGTACACAATATTATATGTACATAGACATTATGAAAAATGGCGTTTCTTTTTTAATTAACATAATATATAATAGAAAAGTAAAAAAACGTTATGAATGACTGATTGAATAACAATTTTATAAATGTTCATTTTTTTTTTTTTAAAACACAAGTGAATATTTTTACTTTTTACATGCTTTCATGCTCATTAATAAATATTGATATGCTAGTATCAAAAAAAAAAAAATTACTTTTATACTGATTATGCAATTTGATTTGTGCAAACTAAATAATTATTTTTTAAGCTAATTAAATCAAGTTCAGTAAAAAATAACAATAGTGCATTACACTAAAACTTTTTTTTACTCGGAGTATAAGGACCGCATGAATAAACTATATATAAACGTATAAAAAAAATTATATTCTGTCATTTCATAATTAGCTATGTATAAAAAATATAGTTCATAACACATTGTAAAAAAAAAAAATTATGGGGTGAATTGGTACCACATAAAAAATACGTTTAGACAATCAGCAAATCAACCTTACCGCAAATTAATCTTGAAATTTCTTACTTTTTCTTACTTTTTATCCACATTATAAAAGGGCACCCAAGTGAAAAGATCCGCTGTGTCGGCACTTTATGTCAAATATTAGAAACAATTCTTTATATTGTAGTATATTTTCTTGTAGCCTGGAATCATTCCCGCCATAGATTGGAACACCTACCATCAGGTTGTGTAATATGAAATGTCGTTTCCCGACCACTTGGCCGACCATGTAGTTCAGACAAATATTATCACTTTTTTTAAGCATTACAAAAATGTTTAAAAGCCATTCTTTAATTCTGAATATATTTCCTGTAGGTTAGAATCATTTTCGCGATTATCTGGAATAATGTTAGGTAGTGTAATATGAAATGTCGTTTTCCGACCACTTAGTGGAGAATGTAAGGTAACAATAAAATATCTAGGGTCCCAAAGTGGGTTATATATAAACTCTCTTAAGTGGTATATAATTATCAAGAAATTTTCAAGAAAAATAATACACATAAATTATGTTACAACACAGAAAAATTCGGGCCTACTCAAAATAAAAATCGTAAAATCGCCCCTGTCAACACAAGCAATTTCAAAAATCATTCTGTATATACTTATATTATACTGTTACTTGTTTTTCTTTATAATGTTATATAACGTGTTTATTCAAATTTTATTTTTATATACTTTATGGTAAATAATTTTTTAAAATGCAGTGAAAGAATTATTCGATAGCAACAATGGCGCAAAAACAATTTTTAAGTGTTTCGAAATATGTGGTAAAATTTTTATCACCACAACCATTATCAAAATCGCCAACAAAATGTTCACCATCAAAAAAATACTTTTTAACACCATCTCCGAAGGCTGGAACTTCGCGAAGGTAACTCTTTTTATTTTACTTAATGCATTTTACCTGTTTTATTAATTTTACTTATTAACTTTTAGAAATGTATCAAGAAAATTAAATTTTGAAAAAAAAATAAATTATCCAAAAAAAATTGAAATAAATAATTTAAAAGTATCTGTATCAGATTACGATTTACATAATAAAGAACATGATGGAATTTTATGTAAGTAAATTTACAAAATTTGGAAAATTCATAAAATTTATACTTAAAAATATTTCAGGTTTGGACAGTCCTTTTAAACAATCATTACTCGCAAAAGATATATCGAATTTTAATTTAGAAAAATGTTGTCAAATCATTGGAAAGGGGAAATTTGGGCAAATTGTTCAAGTCAAATATCATAGTAAGTACTTGCCTAAGAAATTTTATCCGTCATATCTGTCCATCTGTCTGTCACACTTCCATAATTCTTATATCTTTCAGCTTGAACATGAAATTTTGCTTGTAGTACATGCTACAGGTGTAGATCCCCTTAATTAATATGCTCGCAATAAAAAAAAAAAGATTTTTCTTAATTCCTTGAGATCCTCTACTGGAAAATTTTTTTTACATGTACCACGATAATTTGTCTATTTTATCCCAAAAGCTGTAAAAAGCTCTGGTCACTGATAGTGATGAGCAAAATTAGTCTTGGTCTTGCAGTCTTGTCTTGGTTTTGCATTTTTTGCAAGACCAAGACCAAGACCAAGACTATATAAGTATGGCTGCAAGACCAATACCAAGACTCAAGTGAGCAAGACCAAGACAAAAGCAAGAAAAAAGCAAGAGTCTTGCTAAACTATTTAAATAATTTGAAAGTATAATTAATACCGTAGAGAGAAAATTCTGATTTTAGAAGGAAAAAATTCGCTAATAAAAAAATGCAAGAAAGTGCAAGATTTTTTAGCAATACCAGGACCAAGACCAAGACCAAGACCAAAACTCAAACTGCTCTAGCAAGACCAAGACCAAGATTATTAATACAAGAACAAGACCAATGGTCTTGCATTTGCTCATCATTAGTCACTGAGGAGCCCTAACTTAATGCGTGTTACTAATTTCAGATCAATTATTATCAGCGAAAATGATCAAAAATACCAAATTAAATCAGAAAACGATTGAAAATGAACAAAACGCATTAAAACTGGGACCACATCCCAATATTGTACGTACTATCGACATCTTCTTCAAGGAATCGAATAATTTGACTGTGATTTTAATGGAAAATACATCTTACAGTAAAAGTCTCCATACATTATTCTTTGAAAATAATAACATTATCTTCAATACAGATTTTAAAAAACGGTAGTAACTTTCAAAAATTTTTTTTTTTTTTTAGATTTAAAAATTAAAATTTCCTTTTTTTTCAGAATCAGTTTAGACATTTGCTACGGCATTCAAGCTTGCCACAATTCCAACACACTTCATTTAGATATTAAACCACAAAATATTCTAGTCGATCCACAATACCATGGAAAATTGTGTGATTTTGGATCGTCGTTAAATTTAAATGATCCAGATTACGATTATGCTAAATATTGCGTATGTATCTTAATAGGTACATTCCCACAAAAAAAAAAAAAAATTAAATACTTAAATCGTTCATTTTTAGGGAACGTACATGTACACCGCCCCGGAAATATTCCGGGGCCACAAACCCGACACTTGTGCTGATATTTATTCGTTAGGAATCACGCTATGGCAATTGGAGTATCAGGAAATTCCATATGCAAATTTACTAAAAGATTTTGTTATATACAATGTAAGTGTATTAAAATTGTTCATGGTTTTTAGCAAATTTCTAGAATGGAATCCAGCTATTACAGCCACTCTTATGACGCGACCTGAGCCCGAGACTATGGCAGAAATTTGTTTTGAGGTCCCTAGAAACCGAAAATAATATTCACTAAAATTCAAGTATCCAATTTTTACGAAACTTGGTGAGAATATTGGAAATCCCAAACCCTTGGATGAGTTCGTGAGCCAGACACGTCGGATGCCAGGAACATGGTTTTTGTTCTTGCAAAAAATTAGTTTTTTGCCAAAATTTCCACTTATTCGAAAATTTTTGCGAAATTTTTTTACAGCATTTAAAATAGAAGAAAAAATTACATAAAAAAGGTCTTTAAACTTTTTTTTGATGTCAACTAGTTTCCGAGAAAAACTAATTTTTATAAACGGAAATTCGCTATGTTATGCAGGATGCTACGACAGGGGTATTTTATTTATTTAAAGTTTTTTTGTTTTTTGGTTAGGTTTGCAAAAATAATTTACGTCCAAAAAGTTGCCCGGTGAAAAACGGAAAGTTTAAAGAAATTTATGAAGTTTGTTGGTCCGGCAATAAAGATGAACGCCCAAATATTATCCAAATTATCAAAATGATTAAAAATATATCAGAATAATATTTTTTTAAAAATTTTAATTATTGTGATTTTTAGTTAATTTTATCAACAAAACATTTTATTTATTTACAACAATTATATATTTTAATAAATGAATTTTTAAAATTGTTTCAAGTCATACTTAACCTTACTCTACCTTATAAAATCCTATCAATTATTACAGAAACTTTATAGCAAGTTAGTCATTAAAAATTGTGTAATTTAAAACGTAATAAATATGCTCAAATAACAATTTGCTAACTACAAACTAAATCAATTAAATATTACTGATTCCGATAATCACGTTACCCAATCAGTAATTTTTTAATGTTTCTTATCGTTTCCTGATTAACATATCACGCACCTAAACATAATATTAGCCACAATTTTATTATGTAATACAAGTCGAAAATATCCAATCGTTACCATATTTAATTACCACTTGCGAGTTATATAACCAGGGACGGATCCAACTCTCAAACTAAGAGGGAGTCATATCCTTTTAAAAATTTCATAATCCTTTCCAAGGCACTGAAAAATTTGAGTAAACTTAATGACGTCACCAAATAAAAAAATTCCTTTTTTCTCAATTCAAGCGTTAGGGGAGTGGTAGGGTAATTTTAACATGAGCTTTACACTTTTGCTATAAAAATGACCCAATTCCTTTTACAAATGTAACTGATCCAACAGAAAACTCTTTTCTATAGTGACCCAATTTGCGTAATTTTGGTCGCATCTAGAAATTTAAAGATAAAGAATATATGGTATTGAAACATGGGCGCCTATATGTTGATTTGTAGGGGGGCTGAACGAGGGGGAAGGAATATTTCTAACATCTTTGGTATTTTGGATGAGAAAAAGTGATTTGTAAGTAGGCATAAAAATTCGTTTTCGTTTCTTCGAGCTCCTTTTTTGAAATTTTCTTCCAAACGTGGTCAGCTTGGGGGTAACGCCTCCCCCTGCTTCAAGTTAGGGCTCCCATGTATTGAAGTTTCGAGTAAGTATTATTCTTCCTTACATAGTACCGATCAGAGAAAAAATTTGTTTGACCTTTTGAAAAAAGCTGCCTTACACAAGGCTAAATTGTTCATAAAATTCTAGACAATAATTAGAACTTTTATCAACAAAGATCTACATATACATTACCACAAGCAAGTAATATATGTAATAAATTCAAAATAAGTATTTTTTTTTATTGTTAAAAAGCGTAGTGCCCTTTGGGAATGAAATAAACGTTTTACTATCATTCGATAAAATCTACTGAAGTAAAAATGTTTGAAAATAAATTAGGTATAGAAAAGAAAAAATATATAGTAAACTGATTTTATCAGAATATCAAATCTACAGAGAAAGAAATGTACAATATACAAATTGAGTGCCCAAATATGGATAAAAATGACTGAAATAGGCCAATTAAGATTTGAATAATTTTTGGAATCAATTCGAATCGTTTCCCAAATTTCATAAAACAGTTGGTCTAAATAGAATAGACCAATTTTCGAAACATTTTTCCAAAGCAATTAATTTTATTTATTTAAAATAAATAAAATTAATTAATATCAAAAACCAATATCTTTTTACTAATACATCAAATCGTTCAAACATTTCAAGGAAAAAAATCTGTTTACATATCAAAAGATATTAATTTTTTTTTTACTCTTTTAAATACTAAAATGATATTCACTTCAAAATGAAACTTTTGACAGTTAACAGTTAAAACACTTAATTTTCTGATGGTTACAACGTTACAAGGGTCCACCCATTTATTTGTACATTAAAAAATGCCTGTATGTGTTGTAGTTGTTTGGACGAGGTTTTCGTTTATAATTTTTTAGCTAGTTATATGAAATGACCACAAAAAAAATTGACCATTATAACAGATATAAATATTTGAATTGTTGAAATTTTATAACAAATATTATAAACTAGTGATGGGCGAACCTTTTGAGCTTAAAAACTTGGGTGCAGGACCAGATTTACCTTTGGAAGATCCCGGGGTACGTTTAGCTCCCACACGTAAGGGTACGTAGGGGAGAAAATTGTTGATAATCTGTTCCAAACACTCTAGCATTTTCGAAGTAATTTCTTTTATGTATCGAAACATAACATCAAAACCTGCTAAAGTAACTTTAAGTAAACAAGGCGTGTCACCTTTGAAACAGGTGTCATAGGTTTGCCTAGTGATGAGCAAAATTAGTCTACATCTTGCATTTCTTGCAAGACCAAGACCAATACCAAGACAATGTATACCAAGAGTAAGACCAAGACCAAGACTATAAGTTTGGCTGCAAGACCAATACCAAGACTCAAGTGAGCAAGACCAAGACAAAAGCAAGAAAAAAGCAAGACTCTTGCTAAACTATTTAAATAATTTGAAAGTATAATTAATACCGTAAAGAGAGAAAATTCTGATTTTAGAAGGAAAAAATTCGCTAATAAAAAAATGCAAGAAAGTCCAAGATTTTTTAGCAATACCAAGATCAAGACCAAGACCAAGACTGCATTTTGCAAGACCAAGACCAAGACTGCCAAGTCTTGGTCTTGGTCTTGCATTTGCTCATCACTAGGTTTGCCATCACTTTTAGAAACGTTTCCTCATTTCGTAAAGACATTCAGGCGGCCAATTTCTGGAACAGTTTAGCTTTCTATCAATAAAATTATTTTTTAAATTTGGTTTAGTAGTTTTTCAGTTTATTCTGCATATTATAAACAAATGAAGACTGGACTTCAAAAATAGGCTAAGTACCAAAAAAACAAAAAATGAGTTAGACCCGAAAAAGGAATCTAAGTGTCATTGCTAACACTCTAGAATGTATGCTAAAATTTCGTTTTTACTGGCACTTAGCCTATTTTTGAAGTCCAGCCTTCAAATTCCATATGATTTTTGGTGAAATTCCAAATCCGGAAAGGAATAATTTCGACTTTTAGGAATTTATGATCAAACAATGTCAACAATTAAATAGTAGTTTATTATTCAAATATACTCCGGGATTGATAATGAAAAATCCGGAAATCTTAAGACCAAACTGATATAAAAGTATTAAATAAACGATCAAATCGATCGAATTAAGAAAAACCACAAATGTTAAACCGATAGCTGAAAACATACCAACAACGGTCGACATTTATCAACAATTAAATATTCAAATTGTTCTATTACTATTTTAATTGTTTATGTATTTTTAAATTAACTTACCTTATTAAAACGATTACAGCCAGTCAATAAATCCTCGTTAACAAATTACCTACACTTTCCAAACAAAAAGACAAAAAAAAATCACAAAAACCTGGTTTTAACACTTGACAAATAAATAATTCACTTTTATTTAAGTATACCAATTACACAAAAAGTATTTAAATAATGTGCGAAATGAATGTCACTGTTACCACCACAATAATTGAAATTGGCCAAGTGAATTGGCGAGCATACGAGACGAACGAACGAACGTGACTCTTCTCTATGTGAAAGAAGAGGTAACCACGGTAACAAACAATCTCCTAGAGATACGCCACACAAATTAGGCTGACCTGTGCCTGTGGATGGATGTTGCTTTGCTTCATAAAACTATTGTAGCGCTCGTTTGAATCTGAATGGACATGAATCGCCGCGTACAACGTACAAAAACCAACTGTCCAGCCAAACGGACCCAACGGACCCGTTCTTACGCTATTATTGTGGGCCACACAGGTTACTTATATATTATTATACACACTACAGGTAAATGTACAAGAATACCGCCTAACTAGTCACCTCACAACACACAGCCAACAACAACCAAACAAACGACTGGTCCAACAACAAGTGCTCAGAGGGAGCCACTCTTGGTAACAGGTGATTTGTTCCCGAACCCGTTGTTCATTAACAACATCATTTATTCTGGAATATTCCAAAAATCTACTTTAAACATTCTCAAATTTTGTTTGATTAATCTATTAATCGGTTTAATCGACTAATTTTGTTTTCATTTAGTCATTCATTAGTCGACTATTTTATCCTTAACTAAAATGATTAATTTTTTTTAAATGACTAAAAATGACTAATTTAAAAATTTTTCTCTAATATTTATTAGACTTAACAAAAATGAAAACTAAAAAATTTGTATGATTTTCAAATGTTTCCTTTTCTGAAAAGAAAAAATATTAAGAGTCAATAACTAAATTCAGAAGAAAAACTAATTTTTGAATGAGTTACATATCACGTAGTGATATCGGGCCAAGAAGCAGTTAGTCGATTAATCGACTAAAATTTTTTTCCAGATAAAATTCATCATTAGTCGAAAATATCGAGCACAGAGCAGTCGACTAATCGACTAAATTTTTAGTCGAATTCATGAATAAGGTAACCTATGTAACTCTTTCAAAAACGAGGTTTTCTTTTGAATTTTATTATGAACTTTCAATATTTTTGTTTTAAAAAAAAAATGTTAATCACATAAAAGCGGAAAATCATACAAATAGATAGTTTTTAGTCATTTAAAAAAAAATTAATCATTTTAATCGTTTAATCAAAGGTAAAATAGTCGATTAAAATATGACTAAACGTAAACAAAATTAGTCGACTAAACCGACTAATCGATTAACCATAGGACATCACTATAGTAGGTACATACGTGAATGAAATTTTATTCCAACACCTAATAATTTTGTTTTCCAATCCAATAACATTTTTAGATTTTTTAGTATAAAACGGTGATGGTGGAAGTGCCGAGTAGCAATTGTTAACTCTTCTGAGGACAAAGACGCGTTACTTGTCCAGAATACAGCCTGTCTGAAAGGCTTCAAACGTGTACTACTTATGAATAAATTTGATGATGACAGCTGATATTTTTTCTGATGGCAACAAAGTGTTGATTATATTATAATTTCCTATGTTTCTTTAAAGGTGTTAAGGTGCTACAAAACTACTAATTTAAATAAAAAAAAAACTCGATATTTACGGTTTGTTTTAGGTTTTCTCTATGGCTTTTTTTATTTTCGACGAAATCACAGTAGTGTGGAATTCATCCAAAACAGAATTCGAGCGGTAAGTTACATATCTAAACCGAACTTCGATGTTTTGACAGTGAAAATAGAAAATTCAACCTTGAAATTATGTATTAAAATTCGACCAACAAATCGATATAATAGTCATTTCGGTGGCCTTTTATTTAACGATATTAAAATTTACATCTCTGATCTCACCAAGTGTTTTCAGTTTTAAACCTTTTTAACGCCTTTAGTACCGCCATATATTCCAATTTTTTAGATTAAAAATTTAATGTCTCTATAAGTATAATTGCAAGGTTGGTACATTTTGCTTAATTTATTTACAATATGACCGCCCTTTACTATACAGCCTCCAGTTACCGATATAAGACAATGCACACTCGTCAGTTGAATTTTTTCTAAAAATCTGTATGACGAGCTCAGCTCGTCATTAGTTCTAAAGAGTTAATTGATAGATGTCTTCGATGTCTTACCGCAATACCGCATACTGTTACTTGTTATTGGCATTATAAATTAAACTACCACTGTAGAATTTGTTGAATATATTTTCGAAATGAAATTCAATATTTTGACAATACAAATACAAAATTTACTTCCGAAAATTATCAGAATTCAACCTACAAACTTATAGAAACATTTTTTTTAAGTTTTATTTCAAAAATATAAGAATTTAATAAAAATGTAAATATTCAAAGTATTCATGCAACTGATAGAACATATCAATATGTAGTATGCCTATATTTACAAGTTTATGTAAACCGTAAGGAGTGACACCATCTAGTGACCCTGTACGAAACTTTCTGTAGTTTTCTAACTTAACCACACATAACAGAGTTTTTACCTTTAAACAAACGTGCTCTATGAAACAAACCATATGGAGAAATTTTTTTGTCTCAAAATGCCGGACTTTTTACTGCCACTGATAAGTACAATAGATAAGGTTACCAAAAAAGAAAAAGAAAAAAATCAAAGATCCCAACATCAAAAAAGTGAACCCTACGAATTTACAAAATATAAATTATACAGATTATACTAAACTATGTTAATAAAATTAAACATTATTTAAGCAGCTTCCACATTCTCGCCGAGGTTGGACGAGTCGAGAATGTAGAGGGTCATTTCGTTGTGCTTCGCGGTTGGTGTTTCAATGCTATTCTTATGGCTCGGCCAACCTCGCGAGGAACTACTTCGTCCAACTTCGGCGAGAATGTGGAAGCTGCTTTAGAATTACACCGTATTTCGGAAAATCTGTCACAGATGGCAGCACCTGTACCTGTGAATATTTACATATTACAGCATTTTGAGCCGCCATATTGCAGGACGAGTTAACTCGTCTTAATCATTTAAAAGAGTTAAAAATCACTCTATGTATGATTAAGTTAGAAAACTATACAATGTTTGATACAAAATTACTAGATGGTGACACGTTGTTTGTTATGTGAACGCCATTCAAGTTTTGAGCTTTAAAAAATTTACAATGACGTTTATTTTCAAATTATGACATGACCTTCGTAGACCTTACACATTTACCATGGAACGGCAAGGTCGTGATGTTTGTACAGAATATCACAAAGCCGTTAAAAGTAAAAATTTTTTTTTATTTAAAATTAAACAAAATTTACAAGATTTTTTTTAACTTCCGTCATTTTCTGAAATAATGCTGAAAAAGAAAATTAAATAAAACAACAAACTGATTCCAGAATATTTTTTTTATTGATATCGTTCCAATTTTAGCAGTCAAAACAATCCTGATAAAACAAAATTTTATAAACTGAATTACTTAGGATAAAACCATGAATATCTGCGTTAAGTAATTGTACAATAATATTTTTTTTTCATTACATAAGCTTATACGTATTACAATATTACACTGAACGATCAAAACAAAATGTTAAATGAAAACTGAAAAATGGTGGATGTATGTGCAACTGAAACTGAAAAATGTTGATCTGGAACGATTATCGAACTATGGTCGTCAAATTGTAGATATCTGTTTGTAGGTACTTGTTGAATTTCTTATTTTTAAATGTTTATTTTTTTTTATTAATTGTACTTTAAAAGTCTCACAAATATATGTATTTTTATTTATTTATTTATTTTTTTTATTTGAATATGTAAACCAGTACAAAACGTAACTTTTTTTTTAATTTTAAAGTACAATGTGAGAAATTGAGAAGGACGATCATTATATAATTTCAATTAATTAAAACGTCCTTAAAAAAACTATCTATTATTTATATAAAATTATTAAACACTTTCCTGATATTTAACGAAATCACCGAAAACGAATTCAATTTACAATCTTTTTTTAAATTGCCGCCATTTTGTTACGTCATATATTTCAAAAATGGATGAAAGATTATTTCTGAAATGAATGAAAGAAAACTTTTAGTCAAAAAATCTTCAATTTGGGATTGCCTTAATGTTTTAAATTGTAAATTGAATTCCTTTTGATTAATTTTAAAATTTAGAAGTACTTTCCCAATAGTGAATTTGATAATTTAAATTGAAATTTTCTTTTTTTTTAAATTGTACTTCTACGCAAATTACCCTTTTATAATAATTTTTATTTCTCTGTGTAATTGAATTTTGTCATATTTTTCACGGATGAACTTAAAGGATTTATAGCATTATTTACTACGGCCTGTTTATCCCCTCCCTGGATTATATTTAAAAAGATATATTTATTGCAACATATTCGATACAGTAAACACCCAAAAAAAAATTTGATCTTCAAATACACTCAATGCCAGAGAAGAGAGAAACAGACATTTTTTCGGGGTATTGAATGTTTACTGTACCAATTTTTAGTCTATCAGAGATATAGTATTTAATACACTTGTTTGTACTAAATACTAATCACCACACGTCATTAAGCTCACGTTGCTAATCACGGCTAATTACTAATTTAGCTATGTTTTACAATCAGATATAAAACACAATTAAATGATTTTAAACTAGCTTAAAAATAAAATGTAAAACTACGAAAAAAATTTAATTATTTCTAGCAAAACAACCGAACAAACAAAAATATGGATCTGAAAGAGAAATTTGAAAATAAACATGGAGTCGGTTAGAAATAATTAAATTCCACAAAACTACCTTGACCTTAAGTAAATTAATGAACGATGAAAATGGATGAGTCATGTGATAATCGGTGAGGGGACGCATGATCCCTAACAGAATTGGAATATACAATATTTTATTAATAGATTTGAGCGTTGCTTTATGGTATTCCATATTTGTAAATAATAAACAAATATTTTACTTCGCAAAAATACCACTTTTATTTTGAAACTGTGACAATATTGTTTCAAAATAAAAGTGGTATTTTTGCGAAGTAAAATATTTGTTTATTATATTATAATATTTTGCTTAATAATACTTTTAATTTATGGGAAATAAATCCTGAATTATGGTTCAACCTAAATTATTTCAGTGGCGTCTTTGAACAAATCATATTTGTGTATTTATTCTTGATTATTAAATTTTTGTGACACCCCAATCTGTATACTCGGACTCTGTTAGCGACCATTTTGTCCACCGTTTAGTGATAATTATCACAGGAATAAAAATTTAGTCGATGAATTGTTTTTTTTTACACATCAGTTAGCGATTGAACTGTTGAAATAGAATCAATCGCTTGCTATATATACGAATAAACGAAAAATTTAATTGCCTGTTTCAAATTAAAGGCACTGGCAAAACCGAATTCTAATCCTTAACAATCATTCAAAAGATACTATTAACGTTTCTCTGTCTGCGCATGTGTGTAGTTCAAATAATGGAATTGAAACGAAATATTACGATTGATTTCAATTCAAGAGTTCGTTTTGGTTTGTTTTTTTATGATTATAATTTGTTTCTTACATAATTTTATTACATTATTATATTTAATTTATAAATCATACAGGTAAGTTATGCACAAATAACATATATGAAGCATTTTCACACTGTTTACGCTAAATTGCAGCTATGAAAATATTTCAAATTATTTTTTTTTTTTAATTAGATTACTACTTGTATTTTAAATGTTTCAATAAATTCGATTTTTGAAACATATTTTTTTTAAATATCTATATTTATATACAAGTTTTTTTTTTGTAAATTGTTAATCGTGGAAGAGGCCAGTAATTTTTTTTTCGATTTTTTTTTTTTAAATTTTTCCTATAAAATTAATCCTAATCATTTTTTGTCCTGATATTGTCCATAATATATACATTTATCCAATTTGATTGACTCTAAAAACTAAATGGACTCTAATCGCTAACATTTGGTTTGGTTTACTTTGGTGTGGGTTGGTTACACGATGGCCAGGCCTCGTCCACGACTACAAAATTTCATCATATCTTATATTAAAAATCTTAAGTTTAATTTTAGTTTAATACATCTATTTGTAAAATTGTTACTTAGCTCCAACTACGACCCAAAACCCAAGACATTTATTCTTAATAACACTTGGGTATTATGATAAAAATTGATATTATCCTACTTACTATTTAATCCTGATTGCGTTGAATGAGGATAAATGTGTAATTAGTGATATTCAATTTTTTTTCATATCCATCCTTTAAACTGTTTAATTAATTTTCTTTTTACTAAGCAAATCTAAAAGAAATTAAACAAGAAACCGATGATCAAATTTCCTGTCAAACCGTACATCGTACATATATGTTAGATATACATAATTATGATATTTTATGTTTTTTCATCTTTAAAAAACTACAGTTATGTGATATTTTAAACATAAGAATATTTAGCATTAAAAAAGCATTTTTTTTGTACAATATACAATTACGAGTATCGTCTTTCACTACATTTTCTTTAGTTTGAATCGAAAAGAAGCAATTAAATTCAATAACCTACATATTTCTAAACCTCAACTGAAAATATTTTGACAGATAATCAGCTGATCGTAGATGAGCGGCCATTTTGTTATGCGCATTCAATCGTAGTGTTTCAAAAAAAAATTTGGTTTAAGTGTTTGTTTTTAGAAAATATTACTCTTAAAACCGTCCAAAATACAATACATATTTTAACTGCCCCTTTTCGAACACTAAAGCATGACGATTAATTAAAAAATTATTTAAAATATTGCAATGAGAAAATGATTTGCTTAGTGAGAATGTAGTATGTATGTAGTGTATTAATGAAAGTTCTACAAGGGCAACAAATAAACCCAAGTGGATACATAATTATTTTTTAACTAACTGGGACCTATTTCCCAAATATAATAAAATTGCTGCTATCATACTGCACTTAAAATGGCAAAAAAAAAACATACTATAAACACATTTTTAAAGTGCAAAAAAAATAACATAAAAAAATGAAAATAAAAACAAATAGTGCTACAAAATTTATAATAAACATCAACAAAAAAAAATTTTAAAAAATTACAACCATTACAGTGTAATAAAAATACACTGTAGCAACCCTTTGTTGCCCATAACAACTCACCTTGAATAACAATAGTTTTAATATGCACTATTTGAAAAAAAAATTAAATTAAAACAACAAAAATATTTTGAATCATACACATTTTTTTTAAAACATCAAAATTTTGAAATGATTTTTTTTCTATTAATGTCAATTTTAAAACTAATTTTTTGCTAGTTAGTTAACCCCGTAAGTGGCTAATCCAAATTAATTCATCCTAATAACTCGTCCTTAAAATAAACTCGAAATACGCCATATTGCTTTTATGCTTTGTAAAAATTTTGATACATAAATATACAATCTATTTGAATGTAAAATGCAGACCGTACAACAATCCTCAAAGTATTTCAATTCATCAACTTTTTGGTCCTTCGAGCCGGATACACCACGAGAGGGATTAAAATACCGTTATTTAAAAATAAATTTGATCGAATCATTTCAAAATTTTGATACGATTTCATATTAATTTAAAAATTGAACTTGTTTTTTATACACTTATTTCATCTAACTATTCATTTCAACTTAGTTGATCAACTATCTTTCTTAAGGTACATAATTTTTGTTTTTTTTTACAATGAACAAAAAAGAAAACAAACCATAAAATGTTAGATGCTAGTGAACAATTAAGATGAATTGCTCTTATATTATTTTTTTTTTATTTTTATTTTTTGGCTAAACATCACAAAGCTAAAATGAATATTTAGAGTACAAGTTGAACTCTATGTGAATATTTCATTATGATGAAACTATCTACAACGAAATAACATATAATTTGTCGGGTCAACGCTAAACAAAATGACTGAGACCCGGACACTATTTATAATTATATAATAAAGAATATTAAGAGCACACATACAGCCAATGATGTCTTCCTGGTGTGACTTGTACATGGTCACACAATAACGTGCGTATATACATAAATAGTTTAAAAGGCAAGGTGTGTAAGGATTCTCTTTACCATACTCCATAGATTTTTTTTAAACTTATTTTAATTCTCACTTACTAAAAAAAACCACTAGAGGTCATCATAATCGCCATACGGACGAAATGACCATGATAATAATAATACAACCATTGTAAAAATGGCGGATGATGTTCAGTTGACACATAAAAAATATAACTAAACACTGAACATCGGATTTCGCAGTGGATTTGAAAAAATAATTTATCCACGTGAATGCAACGAAAAAAAAAAATGAAAACAAAAAATTAATAATAATGGAGATAGACTGCTGTGATTACCTGTTTAGAAAGTAAATGTGATCTCAACGACTTCAAATGAGCAGATTTAGGGTCCACATAAACGCAACTGAAAATTAGAAAACAAAAAAATAATTAATAATTATATAAAATGGCTTATCTAATTTTTATCTAAAGGAAAAGAAACCCTAAATAAGGATAAAATGTTTCGCTCTGCTTTTTAACTCTTTGCACTCAAGCAAAAAAAAAGTGAGTTGTAAATAGGCTGGTAAGACATGTAGCACATGACAACGACCGACGTTCTTTTTTTGACGGATTCTTTGACGTTTTAACCTTGTTTCCCCAAAGTTGAATACTAAATGCGCTAAATACGTCCTCAGTGCTGTTTTTATTAGTTTTTAATTTTAAAAAGATAATTCAACGTGATTTTGTATTATTTTATTTACAATTTTTCTAATAAATGAATGTGTTTGCAGTTATTAAATAAAATATTCATGTAATGTGAAGTATGAGCAGTCCTTACAGTTCAATATTCAGTGTGTCATGTGGTACATGTCTTATGATCCAACAGACAAAACACCTTTAAATATGGTAGAGTTAATGGACAAACCACCTTGTCATGCTGTACATGTCTTATAAGCGCAAAGGGTAAATAATAATTTTTTTTTTCAAATAACGTAAAAGCCCCTATACCGGAACATAATTTTTAAGTGTTTCATTAAACTAGCTTCTCAAAATTAATTAATAAATGACACACCCATTTTTTTTTCTTAAGCATGAAACAAGTTTTTTTAATCCAATGAATATGTTTTTAAGAAAATATAGCCCAAAAATTTTGATTTATTAATGTTTTTGTTTTATAATTTGTTGACATCTATAAAAAAACGGACAGAATATATTAACAACTTTAAAAAATCAGCACATTGACACCTAAAAAAGAACACGTATGTAACGTACATGAGATACATCACATACATCTTCTGCCATCTTTTCACTCTATGATACTCTATGACATAGAGTGACATCTAGTAATACATAGAATGTCAAAGTAGGAAATACAGAATGGTTTAAATATTCGATAAAATAAACCACCAAATACTGTATTTGGTTTTATAAATTTAGTTTAGTTTATAAATTTAGTAAATTAGAAGCTTTTATAAATTATGTTGCATATTGCTTCAAACTTCACTCAAAAGTTATTTTATTTTTTTTAGCCCATTTTTAAATAAAAGCTTTTTCTTAAAAAACATTTTTTTTTTACTTTATTTTATTTTTAAAAATAATAAACTGTTGAGTACCTGTTTAGAAAGTAAGCGATCTGAGCGACTTCAAATGTGTAGGTTTAGGGTGCCAGGCCATTGTGGGCGGTCGTAAACTAGCCGAATATCGACGTTTTCGTTCTTCACGATTATTGATCGAACGTTCGTCATTGATGTTATTATTATTATTATTATTCCCCAAATCGTCGCACCAGTACAACTGTTGAAACGAACTGATATCCGACAGCAACTGTTCACCCTCCTCTTGCAATTCGTCGCGTAAACTGCTCAACGGGGCCGGCGCCACATTGCCACCGCTCGTGGTGAATGCACAATTCGTACACAACTGTTCACGTGAACTCCAAATCTGCTCGTTCCATATATCAGCCGGAGCGGTGAACTGACCGGATAGATCGGACGGCCATGACGCACCGTCACCGCACTGCTCGCAATCCGATGTTGTATGCACCTTACATTTTGTTAAATTTTCTAAACAAGTACAATCGTCACGATTTGCGCCGATAGTGTTTGCCAGTAGCTCATCATCTCCGGGGAAATACAAGTCGTTTGTGTCGCACAGAACTCGTCGCTTGGCCGGAACCACTTCCATCGGACTTTCCAAAACTACCGTCGATTCATTGTCATCCGTTTGACAACATTTCTCATTTTGTCGTACGCGAAATTTCAATACGAAATTTTTTGACGCTTCATTTGTGGCAACAAAACGAAGCTCATTTTCACTACTGTCACTATCCACCGAACTCACCGAAAAACATTTTTCCTTATATTCCATGTACTCTTTTGGAGATTCTGTTTCAGATTCCAAAAATAGCGTTCCACTTTCGGTTCGTCGAAACATCACCTTATCGGGACTTCCATGTATCTCAAATGTGGAACCGTCTGGAAGATTGCTGGATGGATATACACGATTCGTTTCCTCGAGACGGATCGGACAAAAATGTGTACGTCTCGACGTGAGTAAATCGTCATCGTGATTATCCGCAATTTCTGTGGGATTTTTCCGAACGATTGATCGCAGTTGAAAAGCGCTATTGGAATCGGTCATTCGTTTTGAATTATCTTTTGGTTTTACTTCGGTGAAAACGCTCGCTTCCTTGTTGTGATTTAATTTTGAAAAGCTCATCTCATTTTCCGGGCGATAAAACACGGGTGTGACTTTCAGCAGGTCACTGTTGATGTTCTCCGCTTCGGACCACTTTTGTTGATCGACATAGTTAAATTCCCATCCGAAATTTTTGTCCGGGTCCAGCGCGTAGTTATTGGCGTTGAGCATCGCTAAATTTTCCATGAACGTGTTCGCTTTATTTTGTGCTATGATGTTGATATTCTCATCAGTCCAGAATGAGTTGGCCAATAACTTTTCATTTTTGATGTTATCCGTGTTACTTAAGTCCTGTTGTGACCAAATGGAACTTATTATGTTCGTGCCGCATTGTAAGAACGTTTGCGGTTTCAGGTTTGGATATGAATCCTTTTTGAACATTGTTAGTTGGTCGGATGGAGAGGCTAAGAGTTCTTGAAAATCGACCGGGACATCCTGAAAATCATCCTCTTGCAGCGGTAAACATTGTTCGTTTTCGTTATTCGTTTCGGGACTCCATAGCGCTTCAATGCTTCGATCAAATTTCGCAACAAGTTTATCCAAATCGTCCACGTTCTGTTCTGGCGAATCAGAACGCAAAGCGGATGAATGTAATTCGTCGTCAAAGAGAACATTTGTATCCGATGTGGAATAACCTTCGTCCGCGTTATTAAACGTCGATTTATTCTGTTGGTTGTGCCAGTGAACTTGCTCATCCCAAAGACTTATGTTCCCCTCGGATCGTTCGGCGGATTTCGCCATTATTCTGGTTGAACAATTGAAACCCAACTCTTTCTTATTGCGATTAAAATATGTGAATCGTTTAGTTTCTGTACATTTAGCCGGCATAGTATTCCAGAATGTGTCCTGATTCTTTTCAATATTTTCGATGTAATTTTTATTGTAACTGTTATTACTACCAGCAGTTAATTTTTTCGCCAAATTATTCCATGAAATGCCCCCCTGATTTGATGTTTTATTTTCGTCGGTCAGATTAGTTTTACCGTTCAATGCCGGGAACGCAGCGTAATAGCGACGAGCAAGATCGTGAGGTGAAATTTGATTTTCAATAACTTTTTGATTTTCAATTTTTCTATTCGTTTCTAATTCGTCGTTTGTATTATTTTCAATTTGCCTTAATTTGATACATAGTTCGTCGACAAGAGATTCAATTCCGCAATTCTGTAAAGAGAAAAGTATTGATGCATATTTCAGAAAAATTAAGCGACAAATATGTTCTGAAAACAGCAAAATAGAGAATAGAGAATATGAATAAAATTTAATTGCCTAAATTATTACAGAAATTCATTAAGTTTAAAAAAAAAATTATCTAAAAATATCGAAAATATCGGTACAATTTAAAAGTCGCGCGTCGCGTGACGTAACATGGCATACCGGGTTCTTGATACTGATACTAGAGGCACTAGTGTTTCCAACCGTCAGCATATTATCCGTTTGTGCTTTCACAAAAAAGTCAAAACTAACTTACTTTCAGTAAGTGTTTTAAAAAATTTAAAAAAAAAAAATTGAAAATTCTATCACAACAAACCTAAACAAATGTGTTCCTAACCATAAAAATAGTGATCAAAAAAATAACTACTGCCAATCGGTTAGGTTTGTTTATTAGATCCTGTCAATTCATAAAATTTGTGCTATTTATTTTGTATATTATAATGTTATTGCCAAATAAAATTGGCGACATTTCTTTAACTGTCAACTGGAGTCTACTCGTGGCAGTTTCTTCATTTTCCACCAGATGGCTACACATTAAATCATACGTTTTGTTAACGCACGTTTAAAACTTGATCAAAAATTATTATTAAAAATATCTTTTTACAAAAAAATTACAAATTAGGAGGTTTTTTTTATTGTGAATATTAAGTTTTTACATTCCTAACCAATATTATAAATATGAAAGTGAGTGTTTGTTTGTAGACTTTCAGTTTTTCACAGAAATAATTTTAAGAATGTTATAGGCTATTTTATTCCGTGAAAAACTTACTCCTTTCGCCAAAAAAACAAAAAGTCTCAGTAGTGACACAATGCAGGTATATACGTACTGACTTAATGTCATAATTTCAACATTACGCGGGCGAAACCGCGGCTAAATGCTACTTATTAATAAAATATTAAAAAAAATATTTAAATTAGATGCATATTCTCTATCTGGATGTGATTAATAGATTAGTAAACACTACATACGCACACTACTGCAAAATTTTCTAGAAAAATAATTTTATATTTTGGATGAAACGCAACCAACACTCGCGTCCAAAAATTCCTTACCCAAATTTATCGTACTTTACGTAACGAATACTCGTGAATGGTTTAGCACACCAATGGTTTCCAAAGGGTGAAAAATTCAAACAAAATGCAAGCGCAAAGTTATGAAAATGAGAGCTAACCTGTTCAGAAGCCGACATTAAACATTGCACGGCAGCTGAACGACGCAATTGGTCTGGGGGCAACGCATGACCATTCCGAACACGAGCACGCTTCCGCCCCCGTGGACCAGAGCCGCTCCGTCCCACACCCTGACACACACACCATGCAATTGATTAATAAATGTATACAGACAATCACAAATGAATATTCACAATGGATAAAAAATTTAACCCTTTACAGGCCACGCTTACTTGACCGTTTTGTCCTGTAAAGTGTTAAATATTTTATTTTTTTTAGTACTGAAACGTTAAATATGTTTTATATTTTATTGGAAATCGTTAAAACAGGGATGTTTAATACCTTAGATTGCTCTATACCATACAAATCGGGATCGGAAGTGGACAAGTCTTGCGGATCACGATGTAGTAAACTTAGTACATAACGTGTATAGACAATAGCATCAATACCACGCGCTTCCAGCTGCTCTTCCAGCCAATCAGATATTGCCGATGGCATGGACACCAACTGTGGATACTTCATGCTATGCTCCGCACCTAAATTTAAAAAAAAAAAATTACACATTTGAAAAAATAAACAAATACAGTACAACTCCGATTTTCCATCAACAAACTGATTAATAACAGAATTATTTTATTTTTCACATAATGGGGAATTTGACTAATTTTGGGAAACTATTTTAAAATACGCATATTTATATACATGTATATAATTTTAATTTTTAAATATAATGCCGAAAATCGTTAGAAAAAATTAATTTAATATTTGTTCTCAAAATTTGCGCGAAAACGTCCATTAGCTTCAATTACGTCACATTCTCTAGATAGCAACAGGTGTCACGTGACTAAGAAAAAAAAACTGTTTATTTTTCTTATAACTAGGAAAAAAAATTGTTGATTTTTATAAAAATTAATTAAATTCAAATTAATTTCCATAGTTATGTTTGCTAACCGGAATTTACGTAGCGACCCTAGTGGCGACAGTGTTAAAATATAAGAGAAAGCAACGTCACAGCCCATTTATGCTGACGTAATTTATAGCTGAAAAATATTAATTTTTTTAAAATTAAATATAGTTAGGATGAATTAACATAATAAATTGCTGTCTTTTATTATCAATTTTCATTAAAACTTGATTTTATTGTTTTTCTTTGATACTGTCAAATACCACATTAATTGTAGATAATTTAAATTTGTAAAAATCCATAATAATTATGGTGAAGAAATTTTTAATTTTGTCAAATTTTCACTTAAATTACTAACTGTTTTCGATTGATTAAACCATCATCAGGTGAAATCTGAACTGATGCGTTATTTTTCTTGACGATAAATTGAAATTCGAAAAACAGTGCATAATCTTAAAATTTAGTTACGAAAATCGAAAAAAGATCAGTTTTACATTTTCGAATAACTTGACACTATATATAATTTGTTTAAAAATCAAATTGCTTCCTCAATCCAGAATCTCACTAGTATTCTCTTTCTATTCCAATTCTGACATACGTCATAGTTACCACGTTACGACTAATGGGCGTGGTCCATCCAAAAAAAAAATAGAAAATTCTGTTTTCGGTAAATTGGAAAATCGGTGATGTACCTATTTATAAATACACTCAACCCTCAAATAACACGATTAATTAATTTAGGGAAAGCTTTTCCTGCAACTGAAGGAATACAACAAAAATTATCTTTTTTTTAATTTTCAATTAAATGATGTGTATAGTAGTCGAATGATTAATCGATTAATCGGTTTAGTCGATTAATTTTGTTTACATTTAGTCATTTTTTTGGTCGACTATTTTACCTTTGACTAAATGACTAAAATGATTAATTTTTTTAAATGACTAAAAACGACTAATTTTATGTGATTAACACAAATTGTAACATTCCATTTTTTTTTTTCTTAAATTGTCAATAACTAAATTCAAAAGAAAACAGTTTTTGAAAGAATTATATTGGTTATACGCTATTCATAAATTCGACTAAAAATTTAATCGCTTAGTCGACTACTGTACACTCGATATTTTTCACTAATGACTAAGTCTGTGTGAAAAACGATTTTAATCGATTAATCGACTAACTGTTTCTCGGCTCGACATCACTAGTGTATAGTACGAAAATTACATGATAGAGGTCTCTAGCGGAGGCAAACTGTCAACTTCAAAGTATTATGTATGCGTGTATAACATGTAACTAAAGTATTGATGAAAAAACTAAAAAGAAAATTTTCCCGGTACCTAGAAAAACACTGAATTGTGAATGTATTTTATGGCTTAATCTTATCTAATTTTTAGTTACCAGAAAATAATGAGTCGCAAAAATTTTACCAATATGTAAAACGGATGCCTAACTTCATTGTTATCTCAGAAAAAATTTAAAAACTCGTTTAATTTCGTAAAAAATTTGAAAAATTCCGTACTCGATTTAACGTAATATTACATTTTTTTGCGTCTCGGTAAAATGTTATACGTGTAATTATTCGAGGGTTAAGTGTACTTCGGATCAAATGAAATTTCTTTAAAAAAAAATTCAAATTACCTTCGTGCACTGGTATTTATAATAGCTTCATTGAAATACTCCGTCGATATAACTAAATATGTATCCATAAAACTCTTGAAAAAACAATAAACGACAAATTATACATGTTTCATAATCATAACAACTGGCCAATGGTATAAAAATATGCGACAATGTGGTGTAATACGTTTTTGAGCCATTGATTTGATGACTTGTATGTTTTTAGTGGTCCATGGAATATAATGAAATATAAAAATTTTCAAAAAACGAAAAAATTAAAAATGAAGAAATAATCTAAAAGCATAAGTTTACATGGTTTTGTTTCTCATAGTGCAGCAATTTGAAAATAGTCACCATCCCATTTGAACTGTAAAAATATAAAAATAACCGATTAGTATCTATGTAAAGTATATACATAACTATCATCGCCTATGATTCAATTTAGTTAAGACTGATTGAGTCCTTGAATAAATGACATACGACATAGCCATATAGACACAATGACTCATTGAAAAAACGATATAAACATAAAGCATTGATGTTTGACATCTAATTAAAAAAAATTCAAAGACCCAAATAAATCAAAACTACTATCATTTTTGGCGCCTCTTCACAGCTACAAGCTTTCTAAAATATGCCACATGACCACCAAATAAAAAAAATAAAAAACACCTATGTCAAACAAATGAGCAACGCCACACATCGAATTTGATTTAAATAAATCAAAAACAAAAGAGAGTACAAAGTTCAAAATGAAAACAAAGATTCCATTTGTATTTTTTTATAAACAAATCGTCAAACAAATGCATTATGATTGTATTGCGACATTTAAATGACACTATCAAAACGTTCGTAAAAGAAAAAACCTCACTCAATCAAAACAATTATATTAAATAACAAAAAAAATACACAAAATTAACAATAAAATTCGAATATATTAATAATAAAACTAACCTGTTTACAGTTTGGGATGATGTTGCACCCCTTATATGCCCTATACACCCCACAACTTATAAAACATGGCAGCTACACTTGATTTCGGCTTGCCACCAAACGAAATTGATGGTGTTGTGCGCGTGCGTACACGAACTAGTTGATGACGTTTTCACCTGTACACACCAATCACGACGTGGATGTTTTTAAAATAATTCAATTGTGTAAAATATTGGATGCGTTCGTGTTCACGATTGGTGGGATGCTTTGTTTTATGGGAATGAAAAATTAATAAAATATTTTATTGAAAATAAGCGCTAGTTTTAAAATATTTTTATTTAAAATTAAAATTTTTTTTTTTTGTTTAAATTGAGACCGGCAGAGATCAATATTAGTGATTTAATTGTTTTGTTTTTTTGATTAGACGAGAATGATGTAGGTCGTTAACTTCGCAGTACAAAAAAAGCTTTGGGTAGCTTTTGTATACACTCATTGTCAGTGTAGGTGTTAATACCTATATAAGACATCTCTTCTATATTTCACAATATTTCGAAATATGGAATATATGTATATAAATATAGCCTATATATGTAATTATGTAGTTATTAACTTTGCTTTGTTTAAATTTATTATTAGTAGGTAAGCCAGACACATTTTAGACGGAAAGTTCTGAAAAAATACAGCAAACTATTTTTGATCTATGACTCTATAGATGTTTATGTATATATAGTATAATTAAATTATGTCACGTTACTCACGGTTCATTGTGTCACGAGCATTTCGTTTCAGGATTCGTTAACATTTTATTGTCACCATTGTCACTATATTGTCACGTGTTTTAACACATGGCATACAAGAGATAAAGAAACATTTTGTACTCATTAAGTTGGTAATATAATAGGCGTTGTTAATCGTTTTTGGGGACAATTAGTACGGTGAGATTGGCTACATTTGTTTTAAATCCCCTCATTTTAGGTAATTTTTGTACATACGAAAATACTTTTTTACCTTTGATTGTAAAAATACGTATGTACTGAATTCGTAGAAAAATGTTATTATTGTTTCTTATTAATGTATTCCAAGGTCCAAATGATAAAAATTTTTGGATAATAAATAATTATGCAAATTTGAAAGACGAATGCCTGGTAATGACTTTAATTAACATATATTTTGACTTTTAAACAAAAATGAGTAGCATGAGTAGTATATTTTTGGTTTACTTACCCTCACAAGTCTATTATTAAAATAAATCACTGCTAACTAAAATTTTTAACGTTATCTGAGTTATTTTGTGAAGCACTTTAAAATCATTTCTTGTAGTTAAATCAAAATTTGTTTCAATCAGTTGTTTAAAAAGATAAAGTATCGTTAGGGAATTTTAAACCGATTGAAAAGGTTGTTGTTCTGTTAAACAGTATTGCAACTTAAAATTCTTAACCCATTACGCCAACTAGTGATCAAAAAAATAACTATTGCCAGTAGGCAAGGTTTGACAATTCACAAAATTTGTGCTTTTTAGTTTGCAAAATACAAGCTGGCATATTTTTTAATGCCTTTATTTCGCTTTCCAGAAAACTGTTCTTATAGATAATTTCCTCACGATGTTACAATGGGCTAAATGGAACGTTGATGTTTTAAAATTAAATTTTTCGTATTTATTTTTCTTTTTACGTTTATTTATAAACTTTTGTTAAAATAAATTACAATTACATAAAATAACAAAATTTAAGGTATCACATCATAATATGAATCACTTTAATGCTTATTTTTGGGCTGTAACTTTCAACAGAATTCTAAAAAAGTCTTCGAAGATCAATGAAAACATTTTTCGCACCTAATATTGAAATAATTTAATAAATAAATCAAAATTATGCAACGCTGAATCCCTATAAATAAAAATTAATTTATTTTGTTACTTATTTTACATTTTTTTTACAGTAATAAAAATATAAATACAACAGCACCTATAACGAAACAAGTTTAGTACTACTGGTCAACAAAAATTCACAATTAATTAATTCGGAACAAAATTTCTGAGGTAATTTCCCAAAATCCATACACACAATAATTTTTGAATTTTTTTTTCTTGATTGATTGATTTAGACCTAGAATGAACCAAAATGAGCATAAAAATCGGCGGTCACGTTATTTTTTTTTTTTTTTCGAAAAATTTAATATTAAAAATTCGATTTTTATTTTTGTTCATGATAAAAAGCACTTCACACGGTATCACAAAACACTTAAATCACTTAAACTGAACAACATGACGTTATTTTACATGAAAAAAATTTATTTTTTTTAATTTAAAATTTGTCGCTTGTTATTTTGTTTTACCACTAGATGTCAGACTAATTAGCAAAAGTTAATTTTACTAATTTCAAGGTTTGTTATAACGTACATATTTTCATTTCATTCGTTTTTGGGTGGAAACGAATTTTCAAAAAATATCGTGTGCACGAATACTGGAAAATAGCCAAATTTGAATTATTTAAAAAAAAAAAAAATAGGTAATTGAAATCAAAAAAAATACTGACTTGTGTCGTGCAACAATGTTACCACAGCTAGAAAAAATTCCAGATCAAAAACTAATTACTGTGTCTAATTTACTGTTACATTAAAGGGATTTTGGGCTATCCTTTGTAGTGGTTTTCGGGTCTATTGTTGATATAGGTGGCGGTGTAATATTTGATTGAATAATAGGCGTATCGGTACTCTTAATACTTGTTTCGTCGCTAGATTTTGCTTGTGTTTGTGGACTTTCTTTGGATTCTTTATCTTTGTGCAATACTTTCTCTATTTTGTCCTCCACTTCTAGTAATTCCTCTTTGCCGATTAAATCAATTAATTCGTCCATTTGTTTTGAACTTAACTGAACGTTTTCTTTACCAATTAATTCGATAACCTAAAAGGGAAATAGATAATGTAATTGATCCTATATTTTTGGATGGAAAGTGAACGTACCTTAAGAACATCCTCCACTTTAATTGATCCATCTCGATCGTCATCAATTTTGCCTAGAACTCGTTCGATTTGGGAAAGTTTTGAGCTATCCGGAACTTTCATGATTTTCTTAATGGCCGCCATTAATTCATCAATTTGTATCAATTCGTCGGGTGTTTTATCTTCGGCACCGGCTTGTTTTAAATCCTCCTTTATCATCGATTCTTTTTTCTCTAATTCATTGAGAACTTTGTCCAATTTACTAATCATAGCATTAACTTGTCTGTATAGACGTTTCGCTGCTTTGGATTCTTTGATTTGTGTTTTACTCTTGTCGGTTGATGTTAAAATATTGGTAACTTCTTTGAGTTCTTTAATATCCTCTTTGTAGTCGGCCATTTCTTCTTTCAAATCTTCAATTTCTTCTTTTTCAACAATTAACTTCTTCTTCTCTTTTGCTATTTGATCCAGAGCATCTTCTAATATTTCAATGTCTTTAGTGGTGGTACAGGAGGGTGCTGTGTCCTTTAGTTCGTCAGCGGTGGCCGTAATGACTTTGGCAGTGTCCACCAATTCTTCTTTGGCGGCAGCAACTTTTTTCTTCTTTTCTTCTTCTCTGAGTTCTTTCCTCTCTTCTTTGATTTTACGCTCCTCTTCTTTCAATAATTCAAGTTTAACTTTATTATCAATTTTACCCTCTTTCTCGCCAATGGCTGCCGTGGTTTGGGTCACAATATTCTCTGGTAGAGAACAAAGTGTGGCTTTAAGTTGGTCTTCGGGCGGTACTGTTTCCGGTAACATTAAAGCTCGACTTAGAAGAAGTAACGAGGGGGGAACTTTATGATTCAGACTAAGATCAATCCACTGTTGAAGCTGTTGCCGAAGTCGAGCTTCGGATAGACCGTAAGCTCGCATTCCACGAGCCTTACAAGCCTGTTGCACCTCTGCCAGGGTCAGAGAATCTAATCCTTCTCTTTGGATAATTCGATCGTCTGCGGCCAAACTACGTAATTTCATGCGCAGCTGAAAACGAAGGAAATTTGTGGGTCCAAGCGTTTGAACCTCGAGTACCCGACACAACGCGATCAATTGCGCGCGATCTAACGAATCTAACGTGATTTCGTCTTCGAACACTTTTAGATATTTCAGAAGTTCTTCATTGGTTACAGCGGCGCCGGTCGTGCGTACTTTATGGAACCATTCGGTGAATTCTTTCGCGGTATCGGACATTCGATCCTTGTTTTGCACTGTCATACAATCGAGCGTTGTTTGTAAGAACTTGGCCATTTCTAATTTCACCTTTAACGAATTGCGCATTTTCGTTTCTTTATCTTGCGCGGTTTGAAAAGTGGATGGTAACATGCCAGGGAAAAACTTGACAAAGAACGGTAACGCGAATTCCATAAACGGGACAATAATAAACACGGAAAACGGTACCAAACGGAATATATCACCGACTGTGCGCACGAGCAGACGATGCTCGCGACGCGTCAACGATTTGCCGCGCAACAGTCGCCAACATAACCCTGTTGATATTTTTATATCGATAAATAGCAACCGGAAACCATGGTAATAATGGACAATCTCATCCCACACTACTTGCCGCCAATTCCGTTTTGGCGCCACTTTATTGGGTGGCGTGCCGGTAAGTGCCTTCTCCTTTATACACTGTACCGTTTCTTCGACTTTTGACGACGGTTTTAACGGTTCCTTTTCCCATGTCGCGGGTGAGAGTGAAATATGGCGGGCTATCAGCACATTATACTGTGGAACACACAGTAATGAGTGTATTCTCGTATTCGGGGTGTGTATCTGGGACACACTATGTGTTCGAATCGTGCAATTCGTGTGGTCGTACAGTCGTCGATGAATTGCCGGTGAACTGACCGCCACTAGAAATAATTTATTTTCTTTGTATTTACATGTGGACGTGTACAATCGTTTATTGGCTAAATGTTGCCCTTTATCTGAAAAAATAAATACAAAAAAAGAACACTTGTAATACTTTAAATATATTTTTAAAGTGAAAAACAAAAATTTCCGGTTGAATTATACAGAGCCGGATCTACCTTAAGTGGTGCCCAGGGCACCGTGGGAAAAATGCCGCCCCTGTCTTTCCCTAAAACGTAACGGGAAAAATTTTTTAACTTTTTTCCCCACAGAAAACAAGTGTTAAGTAAAAAAAAAACTCCGAAACTTGCACTTTTTGCGCCCCCAAAACCTGACACTCGGGGCACGTGCCCCCGCTACCGCCCCCCTCGATCCGGCCCCAAAATTATCTAAGAATATTTCTGGGTAATTTTATATATAAGTGGGTCGAATATATTGGCCTATATTTTTGGTTGGTATTTTATGCCTTTATGGATTTTATGACAATGGGAATAAAATGGACAGGACGTCATCTAAGGATTGGCCTGTATAATCACTGCGTTAAAAATTTTATAAAAATCGGTCAAATAGGTTCGGAATTATGGGCGTTGGAACTTGGAAGATGTTTTTTGGAAGAGAAACTAATTGCAACTGATTTGGAAGAGAGACTGGTTACAAAAAGCGGAAATCGTTCAGAAATTACAATAATACCTAAGAGTTCATGGTGTTTAAGTAGTAAAATTTCCAATATTTCCCGCGTTTGTGTGAACGGTCCTTAATAAGTTTTTTTTTTTTAATCAAAAATAACCTAACTTTTTTTATATATTTGTGGACTGGTCTTGGAAAAGTGATACCGGGTAAAGAATAATATGAATATCACTCGAAAAACATATAATTGCAAAATTTTTAAAAATATTTTTTTAAATCCTAATTTCGTAAGCAGGTCATATTAGTTTTTCAAATTTCGAAAGCCGACAACGAATCATATTAAAATTATTGCCAAAATTTTTAAGTTCTACTACGCAATAAAAATATTTAAAAAATAAATATTTTTAATAATATTTCATAGATATGTCATCATCTGCTGATCATCAACTAAATTAGAAATTTTACATGTGAATGGAAAATTACATAATAAATATAAAAATTTTCACGAAACTTACTTGTGAACACTTCAAGACCGGCACAAAATTTAACAATACATGATTTCGAATTTCCAATAACGGAATTCATTATGTATTTTTCTTCTCTGGAATTTGCTTATATCACATTAAAAAAATTGGTATGATTTTTGTTTATCCAAATTACATGAATCGAATAATGCACTGAATTGAGCGAAGTGAGAAACTGATTTATTTCGACAACTTAATTATTTCCACATAATTCATTCATACGATTCATGGAATGGATTCACTGGCAAAAAAGAAATTCACGAATAATTAACTATGTCATCAACGAAAATTTTTGAAACTAAACCAAATTTACATAAATATAACTTCAGTTCGTTTTTTACTTCATTCCAATCAGAAAAATATGAAAAAAAAGCAGATTACACCTTATCTTGTAGCACGTTTACTATTAGCCTGTTTTGATTGCTACATTTAACTATAATTGACGTAATTGACTATCCATGTTCAATGCCATAGTACCCTTTGTGTTTATACTACAAAATAATTAAGAGATAATTATAATAATTATTGTTATTTTTTAATTTATTTTAGTGAGTTACTAACTTGACAGTTGAAAACAAACTCAATTTGTACTGGCACCTTTCATTTCAATTACTTTCACTAACTAAAATAATGTTGATAACATTTTTTTTTTAAATTACCTACTAATTTGGGAAATATATCTAACTGTATCTAACTTCACACAGTAATTTAGAAAAATGATTTTCTCCCATTGAATTGAAGTTAGCTATAAACGACAAGGTCAAGTAAACTGCAAATAGAATTCGGTCACTCAAAATTTTTTCCTCAAATCAAGGATTTTTTTATTTTGATTAAAAAAAAAGTAAAATAGGGTAAGAGACCCGATGACCGATCACTATTTTTAGCTGTATCATTAAATTAGCTTAAAAAAATTAAAAAATAAACAAAACACCCATTTTTTTTTTTCTTAATAAGTATGAAACCAAGTTTTTTTAATCCAATAGATATGTTTTTAAGAAAATATAACCCAAAAATTTTGATTTATTAATGATTTTGTTTTATAATTTGTTGACGTCTATTAAAAAGCATACAGAAAATATTAACCTCCATTGAAAGATCAATACACTTACCCCTATCAAAAATCACCGGTTAGTCCGATTACTAATGTACATCAGTACAGTAGTAAATTTTATACTATCGAATATTTGAACCATTCTCTTTCAGTCACTTTGACACTCTATCCACTACAAGAGGTCAGTCTGTGTCATAGAGTATCACAGAATGACACCTTGTGAAACATAGCAGCAATGACAGAAGGGTTTAAATATTCGATAAAATAAACCACTAAAATACTGTATTTTCTTTCGCCATCTATAATTTTGCTTTAAAAAACATTGTGTACATTGTGACATGATCCTAACTTATCTATACGCCATTGTGAATTTTTAAACAGTTAAATTGACGATAGATGACGTCAAAAATGTTTATAAAATAGATATGGAATATCTGTGTGATTCTCAAAATACCCAACTCGAAAACTTGGATCCCAACAAGAATCAGTCATACAAATAATATTTAACACATATAAAATTTAATTCAGCTATCCTAATCTCTTAAGTGGACTAATAACAATTATTTGTATACTTTTATTATGCTAATAACTTTAAAAATTCGGTGAAAAATGTTACAATTTATAACCCATGTGTTTTGAAAAATGATCATCCACCATATTAAAAATTCATGAATTCAACAAAAATTGTTATATATATATATGTATTTCTTAAATTAAGTGAGGAGACATTAAATGTGATGTGAATTTAAATTGAAAAATAATCATTGTATTAACAATAATTTTTTTTTTCAAAGGTTTCTTTCAGAAATAACTTCATTAAAATATAAATGTCAAAACTGATCGGACTTATAACCCCGATCGACAATGGGGTCTTTTACCCTATTTGAATATTGATTTTTACTTTTCATTACAACGTATACGTCGTATACGTATTATAACTACGTAATACCTTTATAGGTTAGAATTGATAATTTACATCACCTATTTACTGTCTGCAAGTAATTTAACCAAGTACGAACATTTTTACGTTTTAAATTTGTAAAAAATGCTTATTGTGAAATATTGTACTTAACTACGTTAACTACTTAAATTTTCTTAAGGCATTCATTTTTTAATGTGGTTAGTTTGATTTTTAATTATTGAGAAATCAAATAGAAGCGTGGTTAACTATTAAACCTACTAGTAGTAGTTTTTTTCATTCCTCACCAGATGGCAAAAGTTGACACTTAAAAAAATGATAGCAATTTGGAATTGTCGATTTTTATTTAGAATCAGTAAATTATAATAAAAAAATTAGAATGACATTCAAAAAAATATGCCAGTTTATATTTTATAAACTAAATATGTAGCACATAGAACACTAGAAGCCAACTAACATAAAAAAAGTGAAATTCGCTTGGAGTCCTTTGTAACCCAGTCACAGCTTAAGGCATTAGTCCGTCAGTAGTCGTCGTCGAGTCAACATACCATTGTATTAACAATATACCCCATTGTTACATGTACACGTTGAACATCTCTCTCTGGTAATACGTGTATTGTGTTTGTATGCGTGTATACACATACTACTACAAAAAACCAAACTAATACACTGCAACCAGTGTGTATGTACACAAACAGACTACGTCACAAACTCATTACAAGTGGAACAGAGGCAAAGCCAATCTAGTTTGTCCCCTTGATGTAGCATAAATTTTGTGAACTGTCAAAACCGAATAAACAAATCTTGCCTATTGGCAGTAGTTATTTTTCTAGCCACTAGTTCGCGTATCTGAATTTTACGAAGTCCAATTAATATTTTTAAAAATTATCAGAGATCTCCCGATTTACAGGATCTCTATATTAGTACGATAATTGTATGGTACGGCCGGGAATACGATGATGCAACCGGAGACCGGAATTTTCTCTCTGAATTCAGAAACGCGCGAAATACAGACATTTTTAGGGCTACGAAGGTTCATTGACCTTCGTAGACCTTATACATTTACCATCGAACGGTAAGATCGTGATGCATATACGAAATATTAGAATGCCGGTTAAAAGTAAAATTTTTTTGTTTTTTAATTAAATACACGTAATTCTCTAAAAAATATTCTGATTCTTATGTAATTTTGTAGAAATACTTTTGATATGACTTAACTTAAAATTCAACAAGAAAATCCATGTCTCCAGAAAAAAATAACTGAATATAATCCCGTAAATATTTTGTAGGAGTACTGATTACTTCAAATTATAATTTGGTCAAAAAACGATTATGTAATACTTACCACTTTTCGACGAATATTCTTTGACTATTATTCACAGAACAAAAGGAAAATTTTTAAGGAGTCTCCACATTCTCGCCGAGGTTGGACGAAACGAGAATGTCGAGGGTCATTTCGTTGTGTCTCGCGGTTGGCGTTTTAATGCTATTCATATGGCTGAGCCAACCTCAGCGAGGAACCTCGTCCAACCTCGGCGAGAATGTGGAGACTCCTTTAAGGGATATGCGAGATAAAATAAAATTGACACAATTAATTATAAACATTTTCTTATTCAAACTTATATTCTTACATATACACAGTACAAAAAAATTATATTTGTCTTTGTTAAAGACAAGAAAACATACATGGTTTAAGGGGGGGTAGGTAAATAGATAGGTACTGTACAAAAGACTCTGTGGACTCTAAAATTAAAACTGTACATTATACAATTACGGCTTAAGCAAATAAATAAAGTCCTTTAGCTTTTAAACAACTCAACTTTTTTTTTTCAATATACATATATGACATGAGGAAAGTATATCATTCGGCGGCCGATTAATCCGCCATCATTAATTTTTTTTTTATTATTTATAATATTTATATATTTATATAAAATTTATACATAAAATAAACCCAATATAATCATTGGCTAATGTTTTAGCAAATAGCTACGCATTAATTACGCATTTAATGGAAATATTAATTACATTAATTAAATCGTTGTATGCTCACGAAGAACCGAGATCATAAAACCACTAATGTGTTGTACTACGGGCTGAGTACCGACCATACACTAAATTGGCACTTTGAATGAAATAGCACTTGTTTGTTTTGCAGTTCCATTGCCGACTCAACCGGATCGTACGTAAATTTTTTTTTTTTTAAATTTAAAATAAATGTCTTCGTTATTTATATTTATAATACACAGGCACAGTGATACTGAAAAGACGACATTAAATAGGTAGACAAAGTGAGTGTGAGCTTGATGACTGTCCGAGCGTTCACACCGACGCGCGCAATCGGCCATCAAGCGCACAACTCTAGTCACTACTAAACAGGAAGATAAACCGTGCGAACTGCCAACTTTTACACTGCATTGCTACATTTACATACACTGTTTTATTTTTATTTTATTTTTTTTTAAATTTTTTATTTGTACAAGATTTCTAGCAATGAATTCAAAAAAAAAAAATGGAGGTTTTTTATCAAGTCGACTGAATTATTTACATGTTAAATATGTACATAAAGTTTAATTAATTAATATCAAACGAGAATTTTAATAATTAAGTCACTGTGGCTTTTTAAATGCCCCACATATTGGCATTATCACACACATTTATATCAGTCTGGTTATCACAAAGCGTTAGTTTAAGTTGTTGGATGTGTTTGTGTCTTTCGAGTCGGCCTCCGCACTCGCCGGACTGTCGGCCGATGAATTTGTATCACTACTTGACCCACTTGCGCCCGTCGCGTTATCACCGCCGCCGCCGCCGCCACCGCTGCTGCCCCCGCCCTCCGTTTGTTCAGTCTTACACCGCGGTGTGTCCAGCATACCGCTCAATACCGACAACGAGTCCTTCACCGCATGGTAAATGATGTTTTTGATTTGTAATTTGTCCTCGTGGTTGGTGTGTGTGTCGGACAGGGCTCGAAACTCCTGCGTTAAATGGAAACAGTGCGACACATTTTCAGGTGAGACGAAATCTTCGGCAACTTTAATACAGTTGTGGAGATTGCGCACTTGATGTGGCGCGCCGGCTGGGATGAACACGGCGTCACCCAGACACTGGACAATGGCGTAGCCTTCAACGTTGTATTCCTTGTACAAGCGTTCGCGTAACGGCCCGTCCAGGTAACAACTCTGGTCGTGGATAGGATCATGATGCGGCTCCAGTCGAGCCCCACGCTCAATCGCCACTTTGTTTAACAGATCACGAATTTTATCGGCATCACGTGCATGATAAATATGCCATAACGCACCCGGCAACTCTCCCTTATCTCGTACACGCCTTCTAGTTAATATATCACAACCGGCTTCGTCGATCGCCCTAAATGCCTCCTTTATATGCTCCTCATTGTCACCATCCTTCGGAATACCCACATACACCATCACATTAACCGCATCGCTCACATCTAAATGCAAATTTGTCGTCCCTTTCGTGGGATACAGTGCCGAGCCATAAGCGTTGTACATTTTTGGCCCCAAATCGGGTCGCACAAAACAATCCGGTAGTCTACTGGCTAGATTCAGTCGACCCGTTCGGTGTGTATATTCCGACAGTGGTAATACTTTCATTAAATCCGAATAACGACTTGGTAACATTTCAGCGAAATCCTCACCCGGAGGCCAATCTTTCAATTTCAATAGCATCGGAGTTCCTCGTTCATCCTTCAGTCGTTTCGAAAAATGTTCAAATCCTTCCCAGAATTTACGCATTGGTTGATTAGGAACTAAGTTTCCTGTCATACAATTGATTAAATCATTCTTGTCGTCGCCAAAATCGCGAGCAAATGCATCAGGATGCCATAATTCTTTATTCAAATTCCTTGTTACATCGGAAACAATAACAGGCTGACCACGTTTCCATTGATCCTAAAAAAATTTCAAAAATAGATAAGTAAAAAAAACGTAAGAAGCCAAAAACGTAAATAATTTTCAATAAATTCAAGAATACGTGTTAAAAAAAAATTAAATAATACCTGAAATATTTTGTAATTTTTGGGATTGTTCGGATCCGTGAGTCGCAATAGTTTGCCATCGCACAGCCAGGAATGTGGAACGTCTGGATACATTTCTCGACTTTCTGTAAGCGTCATTATACGTATGGGCAACGGCTCCCGACCCTTCTCGTCCCATTTGTAACGTCTGACGTAGTGTTTCAATTCGACGCCCATTTCCTTCATGATCTTGCGTTCTTCATCGGGCAACGTGTCCTCTACCACCATCGAAATCACGTCATCGAGCGAATTTGAATTTTTATTTGACGATTTATTGCCAGCGCCCGGCGACGAGGATGGGCTACCATTCGTTTTATGCGATGGTCGTATGAGTAGTTCCCGGAGCGTTGAGAAGTTGCCGTCTTTCTCATCGTCCGAATCGCCGAAACCCATTGACCCGTCCGAGCTCGTACTTTTCTTGTCTTCGTTGGATAAAGCTACATGAGCAAGCCACGATAACGGTGAATTTTGTTGATTTTCTAGTTTATTATTAGCACCATTAATTATACCTTTTTCATCTTCGCCTTTCTCTTGTTTAATGCCGTTCGCTTCGCTCTTTATTATACTCTTTATCGCATCTTTTGACGCGCCGTTCGCGAATTTGTTGCGCACTTCTTTACTCAACGGACACTCGCAATACTGTGGAATATTCCATAGTTCGCGTGCCTCGTGAACGCGTCGACCAAGTTTCAGTAGCGAATCGCCAGCTATTATTTGTGTTAGCATAAGTTTCTCTTGTTCGTGGGGTTGACGATTTGTGCACAGTAGCCACGAGAAGTCATCACGATCCTTTCCAGATTCACCCCAAATTTTAACTGTTCCATTTTTACGACCCTACAAAACAAAGAATATATTAATTTCGTTATCAAAAACTTTCGATAGCAAATGTTTTGTAAATGGTTTTATAAGTTCATTTATGGATAATTAAGGTGGATGAAGCGCTAGAGATTAAGTACCACTACGTTCGAAAAAAGTCTGTCATTTATTGTCGAAAATTAATATTATTTAATTACTAAATTTCTTTTTCTTAATTTAGAATTGCATTGAGAAAGCTCAATTTGTAAAAAAAAAAAATTATCATAAAAAATCATAATATAACATAAATTTGACTAGTGGATTTTTGAGAGTAATAAAATCTGGCAACATTGTGTAGTTAAATAAATATAGTTACAAAAGTTGCCGTTTAATGTTGATAATAGAAATTACTATCTCTCCTAGGTACACAGTCGATAAAAATGTTACAGTATTTGTAAGTTACTGTTTCATGAATATTAATATTTTAAACACTTCGATTATAAATTAACAAAATAGATTACAATGTGAAAATCATTTGGCAAAACAATAAGGTCAGTTTGTATTACTACCAAATTGTATTAATCTATGCCATGTATGGCATATGACACCAACCACAACATATTTATATCAACGGTAGATCAAATCTGACAAATATAAATAAATGTTCATCCATTCCTCGTCTTTTAAAATTAAATTACTAAAATACTGGACGTCAGAATGTAGGGTTGACCGGGGTAATTGTGAATGGATTTTCATGAATTGAGATAAAAGCGTTGTTTTAAGTATTTTTTATTTTATATATCACATTATGGTTGATTTATTTTTAATTCTACATTATTCAGGATGCACCACACAAATTTTGAGCAAATTCGTATGAAAAACAAAAATTTTATAAGCCATTTACATTTCCCCGGTGCGGTTTTGCAAATCTTATGAATTTTGGGGTAAAAGTGAATGCCGTCAGAAAAATTATTTAGAATGGATTACAAGAGAAGTGAGGTACATCAGAGTAATGCCCAAATTAAATTCTTCACATTTACCCCACTTACTAAAAATGATATTTTGATGATATTTTGTCACTATCAAATAAAAAATCAAAAAATTACAAAATTTTCACACAAAAGCAAGGAAAATGAGACTTTTTCAAGGGAATACATTTAGTTAACATGAATAAAAAAACAACAATCTATTAGGTCTAATACTTTAAATGAAAAAAAAAAAATGGTTTTGTATTAATCCTACTGCCCTTGGACACTCACAAAGACATTGAAAACAAGTAATTTTTCTGTTTTTGTAAGTTGTTCTTGGATAAGGGAGCACAGCAATGATTTCGTACATTGATACACAAAACATCCCTCTTTACACAATTTTTTTTTTGTATTGTTTGTACAACGGAAACTTGTACAATAATGTCACCAGCATCTTCATCAACATTTTCAACTCTGAAAAGAACACTACTGAAATTTTTGATGGAATGGGGGCATTTGTGAATAACGTTCACAATTACCCCACAATTTTAAAATCATGCGGTAATTGGGAATTGGTAATAAATTGTCCAATTTCTTTAGCAGTTAATAAGGAAACCCCCTCAGGGTTTAGACCACTTCTTTAGAAGTACTTTTAACCATTTCTTACCTTTTAAAAAAAGATGATGTATTTAAAAACAAATTTTTTTTGAGGATTGGTCGAAGTAAGATACATAAAATTTTGCAAGGGTGCAAAAAGATACTAATTCTTGGAAAATTGTTATCAAATTTTAATAGCATATTAGGAAAGGACAGAAAAACATACTAAGAGTTGATTTTTAACAATATTAATGTTATTTTAGAAATTATAGGCGCCGTTCACAATTGCCCCAATTCACATTTATCCCGGTCAACCCTATTAATTGTATTTTTGGAATGTACGTAAAGGATTAAATTTTTTAAAAATAAGTTTTTTATAATTTTTTCATTAGCAGGAAGTATTAAATCGTTTGATTAAGTGACTGTTTCCGGTACATTTTGAAGGATAACCCTATTACTTGTATGTTTAAGGTTTTTATTTCACAAACTGAACGTCAGAAATTGATTTAAGTTTTAATATTTTATGTATTAGGTATTGGAAACATAACATATCCCAAGATCATTCTTTTTCCAAGGCTCTAGCGCTCCAACTACGTTAAGTGCCACCAGTAGTACTTACCTTATAGCAATCTAAACAGACGACAAAACCACACTTTCCACACGCCCAATGGAAGTTGAAAAGTGTCGTTTCGCAAACATCGCACATTTCTCGTACACCCTGTACAACTCTTTTCCAGGCTATTGTTTTATCTGCGGGGAAAAAAAAAATCATTTTAGAAAAATTAAAAATTGAATCTTTTTTTTTTTAAATGGAACACAAATTTTGCTCTATACGTTAACTGAATATAAAACAATCCTATCTGCAGATTCGCCCAATGATTGTTTTAATTCCAATTAACGGTTTTTATTGGTCGAAAATTATCTACCTTCGGACATATGCTCGGCATGGGCATCTTTCTCTTGTAGTAATAAATCACAAAATTGATCTCCTACCGAACGTAAAAGAAATCGTGACATTTCTTGATCTAAATCAGCTGGCGGTGAATCTGCCATAGGAAGCCATAATTTTAAATCCTCCTATATTAAATAAAAAGAATAAAAAAAGTGACTTTCATGAAACATTTTATATAAATTATAAAAAAAAAAAATCTATACCTCTGTCGCATCTTTATACGGGTCCGAGAATCCGGCGATTGCAAGTTGCCCATTTTTGGTATAACGTAATCGTCGAAAAGCGTAAAATCGACAGAAAATGTTTGACATACTCTTTGAACGTTGATTTGGCGTCCATCGACACTCGCGACATTTGGCCAATTTGGGCGCCACTTCAAAACACGGACCATCTTGTAGAAAACTTTCACCCGTTTTTTTCAATTGCCCCACAGGAGGTTTGCGAAAGGGGTCGCGCGGTGGGGCTGGTGGTTCATCACGGGGTTTCTTGTTGCGCGGCTCCTCGCCTTTATCGTTTTTTGACGACTTTGGTCGTCTGCCTCGTTTTCTTGGCTCTTTGTCTTTAGTAGCACCACTGTTTGAGTGAGTGTTAGCACCTCCGCCGTTGGCTGTTTTTTTGCCAACATTCTGATTGGTGCTGGCACCCGAGTCGGAGTCTTTATCACTACCGGTGTCTTTGTCACTATCACTACCACTTTCACTGACCGGTGTAACAGCTTTTTTCTTTTTCAGTTCTTCGGCGGCGGTTTTTCTTGCTGAACCTCCGCCTTTTTTACGTTTGACTTTGGGCGGTTTTCGTTTGGGTGGCGATTTTCTGCCTCTCTCTTGATCGGAACTTGAAGAATCGTCGGCTTTAGTTGAGTCTGTCGCGTGTCCGTTTAATGGACTCTCTTTGCTAGTGGCATTTTTTCTGTTGCCTTTGTTTGAAAGTCCTTTAGAACTTTTATTTATACTATTTACAGCCATTGAGCCAATATTGTGTAAGGAATTTGTTAAACTAGGGGGTGTTGACGGTTCTTTTACAGGCGTTGAAACGTTATTACTCAACGTCAGTGGTAATGTTACACAACTTCCGGTTCCTGTTACACCGGTTGTGTCTTCAACATCTTCACCCGTGTGTCTTTGTAGCCAAGCTTTTTTCAAATGTCTAACCGGATAATTTCCGGATGACACGGATTTGGTAGGGCCGGGACTATTCGATTTTTCCGAATCGATAACACTGGGTGTCAATGTGACTTTAACGGGTGTATTTGGTGGTTGGGGCGTGGTTGCGGCAGGTGGCGGTGCACTAACAGGTACAGTTGTAGGCACGGGACTTGGAGCTGGACTATTATTTAGAACGGGCGGGGCGCTTGCCACCGAGGTGGGTTGCGTTGCACTATTATTACTTCCGGTACTGGAGGGTCTTGCCGCGTCCTCTGACGGTGGTCTTGCCGGTATTGTGGTTATGCTCACCATGGGACTTCCCGCGGACACCTCCAAGCCGGCAGGCTGTGGCTGTGACACGACCATGGTGGCGGCTGGTGAGCAATATGCGGCGGTGTTCACCACCGTTGTGATTGTGGTTGCGGCACTTGCAATTAACGGACTTGGTTCACTAACACGCGACAGTTGCGGCTGAGACGTGCTGTGTAAAGACAGTGGCTGTGTCTGTGGCACAGACTGCACCATTCCCGGTGATTCTACGCGTCTCTTCTTCACTTCCAACGCAATAGGACTGCCCATGGGGGCATGATGTATACTTTTACGTTTTGGTGATCCGGTTTGATCTCTGTTCATGTTACGATCCGACGAAACACCCAAATCTAATGGCTGTGTTTGAACGGACGACGCGTTTAGTGACGCATGCGGTGGCGCCAAACTATGAATGTGATGCTGGTGTGGAGATCGAGACATTGTTGGCGGTGCGGCTGCGGCCGACGGCGGTGACGTGCCATGCAACGGGGGCATCGGTTTCACCGATAGTCCAGGAACTGATCCTCCAGTGTACAAGCGTTCGTACATTGGCCGATCGGCGGCCATCGTGCTAATTGTTCGACTGCTGTGCGCTGGAGGTGGTTGATACTGTGTGGCCGGCATAACTTGTGGAGGCGGTTGCGGTGGATGGTACTGTGACACCTGTTGATATGGCGAGGGCGACACCGAGGAAGGTAATGGAGGAAGTTTGGTGGTCATTGAAATTGGATTGTTTGAAGATGTAACATCCTGCGATCTGCAAACCGGAATACCACTGACAATTCCTGCGGTTGGTTTGCCGTAGATATGCGGGGGTGTGGTGTTGACTTTTGATTTGGAACTACTGCTCACTGAAACGCCCGGCGGTAATGTGTAGTGTGTGCCGGACGTGATTAAACTTGACGGCGGCAAGTAAGGTGGATAGCCGGACGTGACTGACGGTGGTTTGACTGAAGACGCGTATAACATTTGTGTATCGGTTCTAGTGTATCTGGACTCGGGCGGCGACGGATGCGGTTGCTGGGAATGGGGGTGCGGGTGCGGCGACTGCCGCTGCATGGCGTGCGGACTGGGCAGTTGACTTGACGAGCGATGATGTCCGTGCGACATTGTTTTTTGCTCGCTGTGCATATGCGGGCTGGGCGTGTGCGGGTGTTGCTGCGCGCCATGATGCGGTGACTGTGACGGACTCCGGTACTCGTACAGCCCGGACTTGTGCTGTTGGCCGGCCGCGGAACTTGGAATATAGTGTTGCATCATGTCACTAGCACGTAACTTTGAAGTGGGCGAATGTGACACTTTTTGTTCGAGGTGATGGGGACTTTTGCCCTCATGTTTCACAATCACAGTATTTTTAAGTTCGCTTAACAAAGGTGGCGGTCCCACAAGGTCTCTGTCTCTATCAATATTAATTGCACTAGAACTTTTGCCTAACACCATACCGGCATTTGATGACGGTGTGGCCGGTTTATGATGATCCGGTTTGGATTTCGGGTCTGGATGTGGAAGAAACGCGCCTGGTTGGTACGCCGGGTAATTAAATATACTTAAATTAGGTTCTGCTTGTGGTAACACAGCGTGTTTGGCGGACATTTTATCTCCAGGTTTACTTATTCCACTTGACCTACTGTGAGCCGGCGGAGGCGGATATTCCGCTTTACTAGGAACACTTGGTGGCCGCTGACCCTTTGAATAAAAATACTATATTGTAACAAAACACGTTTGACAACTTTTATAAATTATCAACTTAACCAAATGTTTTCTCTTTTTAATTTTTTTTTTTTATACGTAATGTTTCATGATAAAGTTTCAAGATATTTGCTTACTTAATAATCAAAAACAAGTACTAAAGTGAATTTTGATTTATCATAAATTAAAAATATCAACAAAATAAAAGAGAAGTAAATAAGTACCGTTTGCTGTGAATAATAGGCGCGCTCCCGTGCTTCATGTCGTAATCTTTCAGCTGCAGCAATCTGTCTCTGTTGTTCACGCTGCTGATGTTCTTGCTCGGCACGTTTCCTCTCCTCGTCGGCGGACGTGCGTTGTGGCGGTTGTAATGTGTTAATAAGATTCCAACTCATGCCACTCCTGTCACCGCGCTGCAATCAAATTACAAAAATATTTTTATTTAAAAAAAAAAATTTATGAAAATACAATGACATGAAATATGTTCAGTTGCATGACGACCGACCAGATAACCTTTCTGTATGTTTTACTGATAATATTTTTATCAATTTGAAAGGAAATTCTAAATACATACTTGAAAAAAAATGCGCATTCAATAATTTATTACAAAATTTGTATACGCACGCAGCATATTTGATAGTTTTTAATTTTTACAACTATCGGAATTTAAGGGCAGGGTAAGATAATAAAATAATTATTTTTTTGATTTTTTTTAACTGAATGCATAATATCTCAAGAATATTGTCTCAAAATTTCAAGTTGATTGGAGCAAAATTGACGAAGTTATAAGCATTTTTGTCGTTACCTGGCAGATGTTTCGCTCTCTATATTTATCTCTCTCTCAGTTATATTATAGAATTTCAATGGAAGTACTAACGTGTTTATACCTGTACTGTATATTTTGTCAGTGTAGGGTACAAAATTTAGTTTAGCAGTAAGTATTCTATATCAGTTTTATACAAGAATTTTTAAGTGTTCAAAACTTTAAAGCGTTTTCCCCACAGCTCACGTTTTCAAAGTCGGTGCCCTTTATAACTTCAAAACTACAGCACCGACCCATTTGAAATTTTGAACACTATAATTTACGAGGTAACGCTGGAGAGTTTTTTTTTTCAAATTTGTTAATAATTTTTATTTTACAATAACAAATTAGCAAATTTTTTTCGCAAAAATCGTGTTTTTCCGTTCTAAGTGTTCCAAAAAAAGTGAAAAATTGAAATTTCGATAAAACCCTCCCAGCGTTACCTGAGGAAAACTATTATCTAACGAATGAACTTTAATTCTTGCTTCCGAGACTACTAAAGTAGCGGAAGCATTGTGATCACTTTTGAAAAATAAAAAATTTTTTCTCTCCAAAATCAAATTTTTTACGCACATTTTACGTTTTAGAGCTTCCTGAACAATTTTGGTTTGGGCTGTCCGTCTGTCTGTCCGTCTGTGTGTCTCCAATTTTGCACCAAGTGGCATAACTTCCGAACTATTCGATTGTTTTTAATGAAATTTTCAGAAATTATGCAGTTTAGCTCCGCGATGGTCCCCTATGAATTTAATCAAAATCGGAGTAACGGTAGCAAAGCCGCTACCATGTCATTCCAAAATTGCCCCAAGTGGCATAACTTCGGAACTACTCAATTCTTTTTTATGAAATTTTCAGAAATTATGTAATTTGGTTCCTATATGGTCCCCTATGAATTTAATCGAAATCGGAGTAACGGTAGCTACGCCGCTACCATGAAGTCCCATTAAATGTCAATATCTTATTTACTGCTAGTCCTATCTCGCTCAAATTTTTAGGGTGTATTGGGGGTTAGTTTCTGAAATATTTTTGCTATTATTTTATAATTTAGCCTTTAAGTCTTTTGAGTTATAAGAGTTTTTTATAAACTTCAAGGCGAAAATATAATTTCACGGTATATAATATGTATATTTGGTAGAATACTGTTTTAAAGCCTTTTACGACTACGAGGAAGCTGTGTGCCCACCCTATTGGCAGCGTATTTTTATTTCGGATGATCCAGCATCAAGTTATGAGGGTCACCGCGATTCTACTTTTTTCCGAGACACGTTCGAATAATTGCTGCCATTATTGTATTTTTTAATATTTCTTCGTGAAAATTTTATACAATATTCTTCGAATGTTATACTTTAATGTACCACTGGTTTTAATAAAGAGATTTTAACTGTGTCGTCGCAAAAAAATAACAAAAACATGCCTTTTTTGTACGAATTAACCTTACCCTCTCCTTAAAAGACGCCAAAAATGTAAAAAGTAAAAAATAATTTTACTTGATACATATGTAATTGTTAATTAATAATGATAATAATAAATATAAAACATTCAATATAATATTTTAGAAAGTAAAAGGTTAAATGAAATGAATCTGGGATAGAATGTTAGGTTAATGTCCTACTTAAAACAATTTCACTACGAAATGAACACGTTGGACGTTTGCCAATTCATAAATAAACATTTCATTGTTGGAAGGAAGATTGTCGTCGTTGAATTATGTGAGAGAAGTGGTTAGGTAGCTGTTGTTGTGTTCTTATGTTCTTCTTGAGTGTGACGCTTTAAATCATTTTAACATGTTCACAGCGTCATATTTAATTATAATTAATTGAATATTTCAAATATAATCAACCAGTTATTTTCAGTGAAAATTATTTCAATCACTTTTTCTCTTAATTGTTATTGGAAAATATAGTGAACAATAAAGTAATTATTTATTTTCTAAATAGGATTTTAAGGACTATTATACATATGTAGATGACTTTTGTCTAGACAGAATGTTAAGGCATAAAGAAATATCATTAAAAAGTTAAATATTTTTGTGACATAATCTAAAAAGGTCAATTGTGTATTTGACACGCATTAAGTTAGGCTCCTCAGTTACTTAAGTGTATTATTTACGGTTCATGATAAACACGCACAAATACATTTGATAGTGGTGCTTGGTAATTCCAATAGGTAGCGAAAAACGAAAGAATTTTCCAGTATTTTGCCTAATGATATACGTTTGATTTTTAAGGGATTTAAGGGATGGGTTCCAAAACACCTCCATGTGAACCACCAACTGAAGACCACTTTTTCATTTAAATTTTTTTCACTCATTTGGCGAAAATTTGGTTACCAATATCTCGCAACGTTACCGATACACGGTTCAAAAATTACATGGGAAGGGCGTTCAATATTTCGGGGTAAACGGGCTTTAGAATGAAAAATTACCTCTAAAGAAACTTCACACGGTGTGATACATAAAGTGAAAGTTTTCATTGGGGTTGCCAATTGTCCGGGCCCGGTCCTGCATGTGCGACCGGACAGAAAATGTCCGACTATAGGACTTTTGGGACTAGTATTTTTTTTTTGCTCATCAAGGGTATATTTGGGGGGAAAACAGTTAAGGGTGTTTCAAGGTCAAAAAAATTTTTCTCCCTACAAATGTTAAATATTAGAAAAATGCCTCCAAAAAGGTGGGTATATAATAAAGTTTGATGTTCACAAGCTGAAAGATGTAGAAATTATGAGATAAAATTTGGAAAAAATCATAAAAATAGGATTTATTTAAAATTTATGGTAAAATTTTACTGAAATATTTTTCCAATATATATATCTCTAATTCACGCAAATATACTATTTTGATAAATATTATCAAATCGGTCGTCACGACAAAGCAAAAATAAATTTAAACCAGTTTAAACCACTCGTAACTCAACCAAACCAAAACGAACGTATTTAAAAAAAAATTTATTTCATACAAACCTTCTGATGTGCAAGCCGTAACGACTCCTCGAAATGTTTATGGACAGCTTGTTCGGCGGCGCGCTGTTTCTCCTGCCGTTCCCGATCCTCCCGATCTTGTCGCTCCCGTTCCAACTGTTTTTCACGTTCACGTTCCATTTTCTCACGCTCCTGACGTTCACGTTCACGCTCTAGCCGATCACGCTCTTTCTCGCGTTCCTTGTGCTGTTTTTCAAGCTCACGAGCTTCTTGCTCCCGCCGTTCCCTGCAACCAAACAGAAAAATAATTATTAATTTATGTTTGGGGAAAAAAGAAAATAAAAACTAAAATTACTTATTTGTAAGTATATTAACCTATCATACTCGGAAAATGGAGTTTTGAAAAAAAAATATTATTTATGGCTTTGTTTACTATAAAAAACACATTTTTATATTTTTATTTTGAAAATAATTTATTTGTTGTATGCTGAATATGCATTTTCGTGTTTATTGCAAACATTTAAATATATATTTTATAAAATATTCTTTTATGTTGCTTAAAATATACAAAATGAACTAAACTATTAAATATCAACAATTATTTTAAAAAAAAATCAAATTACACTAATCGACCATCCTACGTCAAAAGGCATAACTTATTCCCCCCCCCCCCCCCCAAATAAAAACGTTGATCGATTTGAGCGTTACTTTATGGTATTCATACAAGTTGATAATGATCATATTGATCGAAACATGTCGTCATAAGAGTTTAAACAATAAAAGTGGTATTAATTTTAAATACATATACCCTCAAGAATGTGTTTGAATGGTTATCGAACTGGTGTAGCCATTGAGCACAGAATAGTGTGATCTAGGGGACAAGACAGCTGGGTCAGGGTGGCGATTGAAAACCAATTTAAAAAATTCCCTGACTCCGAATAAAATTCCAGGGCCTACCCCGAAAAAAATATTATTTAAATTTTTTTTGCTCGTCAGTTGCAAAAAATACAACTGAAGAGCAAAAAAAAGGTCGTCAAAAAACTTTTTAGAAAAACTTTCAGTCGACTCTCTCACCGGGGCAAAAACTGAAAAAATTCCCTGACTTTTCCCGGTTTTTCAGGTCGATCGCCACCCTGTGGCTAGTTACTAGGAATCCTGGGTTAGAGTCACAGCCGGTCCAGTTTGATAATTTTTCAATCACTGTGTGATTTTTAATTAATAAAAATGGTATTTTTGTAAAATAACGATCAGATGCTTGAGAAAAATGAAAAAAACTTAGAAAAAAAATATCAGAAAATGATCCAAAGTTTAATTTTATTCAAACAATTTAAAAAATTTTGAATGAAATTAAATATTTACATTTAACAGAAAAAAAAAGCAATTTAAATACAAATTACGTACTTATTGACCGTAAAGCCAATAAGATTTTTTTTAATGTTTATTTCATACTACGAATTAATTAATTAAATCTAATTAAATTCCAATGCTTGGTTTTTATAAATTATCGTTCTTTTTTTTCATTTAAAATACACACATTCATACACATAACACACATACACAATACTTTCAATCAGAATTATTTAAAACAGTTAATTACGTAATGGTATTTATATGTAAGTAATATTCATAATAGACACGAGACCTTTATTTGACCTTCTTGCATATATATGTATATATATATATGGTTGTACATTGTACCACATATTATGAGCGGGCAAGTAATGTTGATATGTTTGCTTGCGTATTGAATGAAAAAAATTTCTACATTCTGAGAAGAATCAATGTCACATAATAAATTTAAGTATTTATTTATTTATGTATTTTGTTAAAAAACAAAAAAAAAATTGTTTCTTCTTGAACTTTGTTGAAAATATGTACACATCTGTGCTGAAATATATACACATATACCTATAAAATTACTATTTGAGCCGCTGTCTATTCTATGCGTATTAAAATATAATATTAATAATTAACAAGAATAATTAAAGATAAATAAATGTGAATACATATAATTATGGTATAAATAGATATTGAATTAATTAATAATTAAAAATATTATTAATTGCAAACGAGTCTTTTCATGTTTGTATTATGATCGGCAAAAAAACCGGTTGAAGAAACTAGAAGAAGCTCTGACGTTCTTGTACACAAAGGGCTTTGCTGGGAAAAATACATTATCGGAGAGTTAAATACTTTGAGGAGGGTGACTGGGATTTAAATTCTTGAATCAACCTTTTGAAAAAAAAAAAAAACTACAAAATAAGGACGAGGGGTTTAGTCTAAAATGTATCTTAAGGTAGTTGGTCGATAAAACGATTTTTTCAAAAGATTTTAACGAAACTTCTTTAATATTTATTTAATTCAATAGTTCAATACCAGTAATAGGAGCCTATTCCGATTAAAATTAACTATCCCAATTTTGAGAAAAACGATTTCAAAGTTTTGTAATTTTAACACGGGTTCTTATGGGAAACTATTGGGATTCTATTTTTTCAATAAAATGAAAAACGTGTCAAAGGAATTTGATAAAAATTTAATATAAATAATTAATATTGGAAAGGTTTACTTTGTGAAAATTCACATTAAAAAAAACATGGGATCGTTGCTTTGTCACTTTTTACAACAAAAATCGTATAAACACGAGTCGACTTTCGGCCATTACGCCATCCTCAGGTGACAAACACAACCAAAAACTGTTCTTTTAGGCGAAGCTATTTTATATTATAAAAATGAAGTGAATAATGTATTAGTGGGGGATATAAGTATACTGAATTTTTGATAAAAGAAAATTTTTTCGCTGAGATACTTTTGTATCTGACTATCTCGGAACAACTACGTTAATACAAAATTTTTAGAACTCGTCACTGAAAAAAATTTACAATTTATTACGTGTCTTCAAGATAATCACAGACCTGTGTAAGTCTAAAAAAAAATCAACATTGACGCATCTGACCTAATTTTTTGCAAAATAAAATTGGTGAAATGTTTTTTTTAGGAAACATTAAAATTCTAAAAAACAAATAAATCCATCTTTCCACCTAATTAATAACATTTCGTCAACACCGTGCTAAATCCGTGTACGGAATTCATACATATACGCATGGGAGTAACACAAATAAAATTGTTTATTCAATGGCTTCCATAACAGGTCGCCTACAACAACATGTAATTCTCCGAACGTTTTAATTAATTACACGAGTTGTTATTCTATTTGTGTTTCTAAAAAAAAATAATATATTAATTATTTCCGATTAAAATAATGAAAACGGTATTATTAAGTCTTTCCTAGTTATTTATATAAAACTGATTTTAAATAATTTATAACATTTGAACGATTTACTTTATGAAAATCTATCTTACAAATATGAAAATAATTTACTTTGGTCCTTTTCACTAAATTAAGGTGAATCCATTACTACTGACGAATGAATTACTAAATCTATTTTTTTTTCTCTATAAATATATATAATTTATGTGTAGAAAAATAAGTTAATTTTTGTAATAAACATAACAGTATTAATATTTGATTAGTACATATTCAATCTTCTAATTTTAAGAATTTTAAAAGTAATGGAGAAATGACTCTGGTAGTTGACAAGTACGCACACATAATAACTAACACATGCAAATATATTATGGGTGTATTAGTATAAAATGGCATTTTTGTAGTTTTTTTTTCTATTTATTACAATAACTAAACGTCCAATATTAAACAAAATAGCTTTTTAATGATTCGAAAATAGTAATCTCTGATGATTAATCGATTAACCGGTTTAGTTGACTAATTTTGTTTACATTTAGTCATATTTTAGTCAACTATTTTACCTTCGATTAAATGATTAAAATGATTAATTTTTTGTCAAATGACTAAAAACGACTAATTTAACAAGTTTTCTCCATTATTTATTGGACTTCAGAAAATGGAAACTAAAAAATTATCTATTTGTATGATTTTCCACTTTTATGTGATCAATATATTGTGATATTTCATATCTTTTTTAAAAGAAAAATATTAAAAGTCCATAATTAAATTCAAAAGAAAACCTCGATTTTGAAAGAGTTACATGGGTTACCTTATTCATGAATTCGACTAAAAATTTAGTCGATTAGTTGACTACTCTGTGCTCGATATTTTCGACTAAGGACTAATTTTAACTGAAAAACAATTTTAATCGATTAATCGACTAACTACTTCTCGGTCAGACATCACTATTCGAAAACATAAAAGAAAATAATTTTCAGTTTCTTAAATCTTAAAGTTGGTTTTTAATGACACAACTTACTTAAATATATACCTCTAATCCACCTCTGATCATTTTTCCATTTACTCGTACGTTAAAAATTTTAACTTGGAAAATTTATTTTTTCTAAACTAGACGTCAGAAATTATTCAAATGGTGTCAGTATAGGAATCATATTATCTTTCTCTATAATATACTAAAAGGGTAAATTCAAATTCTAAACTTGAAAAATTTCTTGTAATTGATTCACCTTAAGCCGTTCAGTTTTAAAGGTTGTGATCCAAAAAGAAACTCTTCAATTGTGTTTTACCCGATGATGAGTTAATTACACGACAGCTAGCCCGTAATCGTATAGTTTAACTTGCTAAAAAGTTACAAAGTAAATTATTCTTGCAATTTTATAATATTCGGAAAAAAAAGAAATTTTTTACCAAAATTGTTTCCGGCAAATAAAATTCGGCTGATAAGTACAAAAGTCAATAATTGTTTCATATTTCTTATCAACATTTTTATTGTTTAAACTCTATTTAAATGCCATATTTTAGATAACAAAATTTTTCACTGCATATTACTACATTAAATAACATTTTTTTGGTTCTGTATTTGATTTATGAGTTAACAACAATTCACTTTTTAATTAAGTGTGTACAATTTAAAACAATTATCTAATTATTATGCAGATATTGAAAAAAAAAAATATGTTAATTTACTATTGTTTTAAAATTTCTTTTTTACCAAACACCACATACAGTCAGTGATCTTCTAATATAATAATTAAAAATTAAAAAACTGAATTCTAATCAGAACTTAAAAGTATTCGATTGTTTAAGTAATGTAAAACTGGTTTTTATACGCAGTTTCGGTCACGTGACATTTCAAATTAACACGTAGAACGTTAGTCCTTTTTCGCCTCAAAAATTGTAAGTAGATTAGTTAAACGGTTAAGGCCTGAAGGTGAAACAACGTTTTAAATATATTTTTACAAGGGAAGTGAATGTTCTTTCCCGACAAAAAGTAGCCTACATCCTTCACCACTCTTTTTAAGACAAAAAAAACGAACTCGAAACGAAACGATGGTTAAAATTTTGAAGAGCACCTCAAAACTCCACCTAAACCGCCACTGAAATTTATTTTTACATTAACGGGGTTCTCGAAATTTAGGTAAATATGAAAATAAAAAGTTGATCACAGAGATAAGTATTTATTCATTTAAATCACATTAAGTAGCTGAAGCCCTGATCTTAATTAAGGTCGACAATTACCACTTCACAAATGGAAACTTTGCATTTTATTCATTAAAAATACTTTAGAAAAAAAAACTTATTACACATTTTGAAATAATACAAAAATGCAAGGTCAATCACCATACTAAAAAATTAATTTAAATAATTGTTGATTTATGAAATCAATTTTCAAAAACACCGTTTTAAAATAAATCCATTACATTATAAGTTGGCAACCAGTACATTTTTCACACATATTTCATCTCGAAATAAAAAAAAATAAAAAACAGAATTTTTGATTGCGTTTAAAAATATTTTGGCGTATTTCCTTTCTCTAATACTTTGTTTTTGTTTCTAAAACACTGTGTGACATTTTGCATTCATTACAGTCAAACGCATTGCACATAATTATTTATTTAAACATGGAAAATGCATTAGAAGTTTTAATTAATGTGTGCACAGTTGAACTGAATTTTTTAATTCGTCAGAAAAATATTTGTAGTAAAATATTACGACACAATGGTATTTGTGAATGACATATGCCAATCAACGCGACAGGTGAAAGCTACTGAATATAAATATGGTAATGCGCATGTTTGGATTATGCGCAATGACAAGCGCGGACACAGGGAAATGGACCACAACTTCAAGTCGCTCTACCAAAATTATTAAGCAGATAGAATCACTAGAAAAAGAAATACCCCGTTGGATCCAATCATATTTCTAAAAGGTATTTAATCATTTTGATACCAAAAATGAAGTCATATCCAAATCACCCTAATTCAATCAATCATCCTAATTTAAATTATTTCTATAAAGCCTTTTAACCCTTTTAAACAAACCATATGGTAAAATTTTTTTGTCTCAAAATGTCGGACTTTTTACTGTCAAGTGATAAGTACAATTGATAAGGCTACAAAAAAAGAAAAAGAAAAAAATCAAAGACCTCAACATTAAAAAAGTGAACCCTAAGAATATACAAAAATAAATTATACTAAACTATGTTGATAAAACTGAACATTATTTAGAATTATACCGTATTGTCACAGATGGCGGCACCTGTACCAGTGAACATAATATACATATGACAGCATTTTGAACCGCCATATTGCAGGACGAGTTAATTCGTCTTAAGGTAGTTGGTCGATAAAACGATTTTTTTCAAAGGATTTCGACGAAACTTCTCTAGATATTTATTTTATACAATACCAAAAATACGAGCCCTCACCGAAAAAAAAATTGACCACCCCAATTTTGAGAAAAACGATTTCAAAGTTTTGTAATTTTAACACGGGCTCTTATGGGAAAACTCTATTTTTTTTGAATAAAATGAAAACGTGTCAAAAGAATTTAATAAATATTTAATATGTTATTTAATACAAAGTCACAAACAATATTTAATAAGGACTAAAAATTATTGACCACGCCGTTTTTGAATTATAATTTAAAAACATCATTTTACAGCGTTTTTACAACGATTTTTCAATAATTTTTTTTAAATTACTACAAAATAAGCGCGCGAAAATTCAAAAAAACAAGTGGTATACAAATATAATAACTGAAGAATATTAATACATTATTTAATTTTTGATAAAACACAACTTTTTTGTTGAGATATACTTTTGTACCTGACTATCTCAGAGCAACTACGTTAAAGAGTTAAATAGGAAAAGGAAATTTTAATCGGATGACGTCATAAAGTTTACTAAAATTTTTCAATGGCTTAAAAACAGTAAATAAAATGATAGAATAATGAAATTTTGAGCAAACTGTCGGTTTTCGAGGTTGTTCTTTTCATTTTTGATAAAATTACGCCTATAAGATCACTAGAAAAAACACTTCTGTCAAATAAGTTGCATTTCTAAAAAGAATTTCGACTTTCTGTAAATTAATTTCAAGACAATCTTCCAAAATTCTATTTTAATTAATATTTTTTTTTTTAAATTTTTAGTATCAAAAAAAGTTTTATTAATGAAGTGAATTATGAATCTTCGTCCTCATATTTTAGTTGGATAACAATTTTGTTGTTTGAAAACAAAACTAAATCACGTGTTCAAAACACATATTCAAATTCTTTGAAACCCAAATACAATATTAAACGTTAATTATACATGAGAATACACAATAATATAGTACAGCAATGACGTACATTGTTATAATGTAATTCAATTTTGTATACAAAAATAGAAAATACAAAATATACAAAAATTGGTAGGCTATGTGCATGTAAATTTATTTGAGAGAAAATAAAAAAACATGTAAAAATAACCTTGGAATGTCGCGTTATTGTTTATTTCTGTTGCGTGATGTTTACGAATTTGTGTTTATATGAAAATTTTCGACGAGAAATGTAAACACAAGAGTTATAAAGTGGTTTTATATTTAACAAGGATACCTCACATTCACCCTTTTATTAAGAAACACCCTTCGATAATACATAAAATTCGTGTACATAAAATGTAAAGGGGATAAAAATATTCGATATCAAATTTTTTTTATATTGTAATAAAATTTCAAACCCTCCCCTCGCATTGTGTTTACTTTTTTCTTATTTAGCTAAAAAAAAAATATAACTTCACAAAAAAGGTAGGGGGTAAAAATTCTTTGCGTTTTTCATTCTGAATATCTAAAACAGATTAGTAGCGGAATCGTCAGTTGCAAATATCAACTTGAACTCTTTGCCCTGATTTTCCGAGATTGTCTCGGAATTTATAGTAAGTACTTATCCTGTGTCCAGGGATTTTAACAGTTTATCCCTCGACACGTAACTTATGGGGTTTCAAGCACTTTTTTTTGCAAACATCGTTTATTACTTCACTTTTTTTGATCCAATCATACCAAGAATATTTCCTCAATATTTCACACGAATAAAAGTTATCTTCATTTAAAGAAAGTAACCTGGAGAACAGAACTCTTATATGTATACGACTAAGTGGGCCTCAAATTAACCCTAGAACTGATGATTCAGTTCTAGGATAATTCAGTGTCAAGTTAAAACAATATCAGTGTTTTTTTGCTCTTAAAAATTGCACTCAAAATTCTAAACAAAGTTTTCTCGATTACTGTTTCGATTTTTTTTGAAATTTTGTATGATTTGCTGTTTCTACAGTACCTAGCTGGTCCGTGAAAGGTCTTATCGTAATAAAATAATGTCATTTTAGTAAAAAATACTACACTTTATTTCAGATAAGTTGTGGAAATGTTGTGGTGGGCAGGCTGCAATTGCGCGCAGCGGTCAGGGTTCTCAAGCGGCTGTCCTAATCCCATCATGCAATTGCGCGCACGTCTTTAAAAAGGTATGCTGTGATTGCGCGCAACATACATAAATTTTCTTTCGTAATTTTTTTAATATTTTTTTGTAAATGCAAGCTATTCAATTGCACATAAGTTCCTACTTGAACATTTATTAATTCATTTAAAAATACAAAAATATTAGGATGCGGAGAATAAAATCTTTTATTAAAATGGCTATGAAAAGATTCACAGGCATTGGTGGTCCGTTCTCGACTTTGGCTACATGAAGCCCACATCTCTGGAGGAAATCTCGCAGATTCAGAAATAGATGATTTACATAATTTGTTCGTACACCTCACGTACATCTTTACGAATTGTAAAATTAATAATTACAATTAATTTGCTGCCACGTTCACTTAACATAAACTCCATTTTCGAAATACTATATATTTAATATTTGATTCCTGTATTTATACTGTCTTCAACCAATAAGAATTTACAAAATGTTATTAAGAAAACAGATATTGGAATCGTATCGTTCTAAGAATTTATTTATATACCCTAATGTTAGATAAGTTTTCTAAAAATTTTTGTACCTGCCTTAATTGCCTTAATCCTTCCGTTGCGCGCAATCACAACATGCGTTTTATGGGCAAATTTCAGTACCCCAGAAGGTATCTGACCGTTGCGCGCAATCACAATATACCGGTTGTGGTTACCGAAATCGCCCAAAAACCAAAAGAAAACCTTTTAGAACTTCGGAAAATTAATACCTTAAATACATAACGTATTAAATATTAAAATTTAATTGAATAATTTTTTAGTTTAAAAAAATTTGCAAATACATAGACCTATTCGACATTTAAAAAAAAAAACAATTCGAGTTACTTTAAAATCGACCATTATTATATTTATTCAAATAAAAAAAAATCAGTGAAGTAATAATTTACTTCCATTATTTACTCAAATAAATTAAAATTACTTTTTAAAATCATTCAAATTCAACTTTAATTTCATTCAAATTCTTAATTATTCGTAAACGAACCATAAACATTCACATCCGAACGTCAAGTGAATAAACAATACAAATAAACAGAGACCGACAATACATACAATATACGTATGAACGAACAGACGCAAACAAATGACGGAACAAAACGAAACGGAGGAGAAAGGTGATTAACAAAAAAAAAGTATTTCTGACAACATTATTATGCAATCAACTGCATATACGTATCTCTTATTGCAAATATCATATACACAAAGACACTTACAAACGCACTTAGGCGATACGATACAGTAGATACATAGAGGATAAAGAATTCCAACCATATCATCAATTTGCAATCGCGATTAACGTACGCACAAGTATACCTACAATAGCGGACAAAAAAAATCAAACACAACAATAAATGTGACAAAAATGAAAGTTGAAATATTTTTTTTTATTTCAAGCAATCGGATGTTCGCATTTTTTTCACCATAACTGTATGTATGTATATGAAATATAAACGCGGTCATCAACCTTGAAACTTTATATTGATGTAAGACTTACAATATTAACCCAACCAATATAATAGTGAATGTAATTGAATTTCTCTCAACTTGATAGTATATGTGTGGTATTTCCCTTCTGCGGAAATACAAAACAATTTCAAGCCACAAAAAAAATGATATTGGAAGTCTTTTTTTTTTAATTAAGTGCCTATTATTAGATTCGATACGAATGGGAGATATTCTTATTTGATAATACCGAAATTTAATATCAGAGTTATGTGTGTTGAAAGAATATTACGTTCGGAATTTATTACATAATGCGATTGGTTCGAAATGTAGGTCACGATGAAATGTTTGAATACGTAAATAAAATTATTATATTATCAATTTCCGTGTCCTGGTACACTAAACGTGCAAATATTTAACCGAAAATGAGCCTAGACTTCTTTATCGAAACGGAAACTAAGCTTGGATGCCATCTTTGTATGTTCTACCCACAATTTTGCTTCCGAGACTACTAAAGTAGCGGAAGCATTGTGATCACTTTTGAAAAATAAAAAATTTTTTCCCTCTAAAATAAAATTTTCTACGCACATTTTACGTTTTAAAGCTTTCTGAACAATTTTGGTTTGGTATCTGTCCGTCCGTTCGTCTGTGTGTCGCCAGTTTGCACCAAGTGGCATAACTTCTGAATTATTCGATTGTATTTAATCGAAATCGGAGTAACGGTAGCTACGCCGCTACCATGCCATTCCATTAATATACTAAATTGCACCAAGTGGCATAACTTCTGAACTATTCAATTCTTTTTTATGAAATTGTCAGAAATTATGCGGTTTTCTTCCTAGATGGTCCCCTACAAATTTCATTGTATTCGGAGTAATGGTATCCACCATAGCGCTACCATTAAATGTCAATATCTTATTTACTGCTAGTCCCACTTCGCTCAAAATTTTTATGAATTTATTTTTATTAATTTATATACCTATATTAAATTATACAAAGATATATTGGGAATTAAATTACCACGGTGCTTTTACGAGTACGTGGAAGCCTTGTGCCACACCCCATTGGCAGCGTATTTTTGATTGTAACAATAAATGTGTGCTATTTATTACGTATGGTTGCCATAGCAACGACCATTTTACTTAAATTTACGACATAATAGGAAGTTCAAAGGCAAAAAAATTATGTAATAACGAGGTAGGAACCACTTCGAGACAGGAAAAATGTAAAAGGTATCTGAAAATTCTCAGAAAAACAATTTTTCAGTTTTGCCGAAATGATGTTTCTTTTAAATTCTTATTCTGAGAAACAAATTAATACAAAAAAGAAAACTGAAAATAGAATTACAGTGAAAAACTTGATGAAAAATGATATTTGCTTTGGAAAATTGGATAGAACGTAAAACGAGCTATTCATTTAAATCAATAACATGGAAGAGAATAAATATATTTTATTCTTTGCATACATCAAATTCTCAGAAACACTTTTATTCCGATGAATAATGTTAATAACTTTCTATTTATCAAAATAAATACGGTATATTTTATCGCTATTGATATCTAACTTTACATTCTATTTCTATCTCGGATTTTATTTTTGTTAAATCTTGTAAAAAAAAAAAGATTATCAAAACATTTGAAAAACAGGTTTTTATTAATCATTAAAATTGATTATAGTGATTATTAGCACAGTAAAAGCAAATAAAGTTCATTACGTTTTTCAAGGCAATTCACATTTAATTAATAATCAGATGATGTTTTTTTTTATTTATCATAATGTTTTAAAATTGGTAATTAAGCAACGTTTCATTAATCAATGCGCGCTCTACTATGTAATTAAACTACATAGTTGCGTATTAAATCAAGGAAAACAAGTTAAGCAGTGTTGTGTACATATGTGTGATAGAATATCATTTTTTTGCGATAATACAAAAATAAATTCGTATCGCTATTAATTTTTAATCTACCAATTAATTAGATTGGGACTTGTCAAATATTTTTGTTCAATAGTTTAATTAAAAATTAAAAGAGAATATGGAAAGTTTAATAAGATCACAGCTAAAAATTTTGCAGGATACCTAGTCCAGTTCCTACTTAATCAAAATTCCTTCTAAATTTTCCCTATCTAATCTAAAGAAAGAAAGAAATTTACTTATTACGTTGTAACAGTAGTTATTTCCAAATTATGAAAACATATTATATTCATTAAATAATCATTTTTCATGGAGTTTTAAGAGCCAAATTTCGTCCAAGGTTGATATCCAACCATAAAATATTCATTTGCAAACTAATAACTTTACATTTATTACAAAAAAGAAATATTTATACCGATCACCGTTTAAAAATAGAAACATTTAAAAAAAAAAGATTGGTTTAAATAAGCATCCATACTATTTAAAAATAATAACAAAAAATTCCTCCAATTCATGGCATTAATCCAAAATAAATTTCATGTTTATACCGTTAAATTACAAAATAGTACTTAATTTTTTTTAAATCTCGACCGGTATTTTGAATAAAATTTTATGTAGATTATTTTATAAATATTTATATTTCACCAAAAAAAATATTAATGTGGGCTGTTAAGGTTAATCTTAAAAATAAAAATATAACCCATTTGAAGGTTTAATTCGAAAAATTTCATTAGAATTTTTGAAAAATAAAAAAAATGCAACTGAATCAATCAATCAGGTCAAATGAAGGTCAAACATAATTTATAGCAAAACTTGTTTGAATTGCAATTAATTTTACTTTCCCAAACACTCATTTAATCAATTATCTTTCAACTTCAATAATAAATGAAACCAAAGTAGAGAAAAATCGATATCATATTTAAATAATAAACTAAGTTAACAATGTGATTTGTAATAAAAATTACCATTCTATTTATAGAAGTCACATATTATACCTTGATATGTATAAAATGTAATATGTACGTACACACGGCAGCCATTTTGGTTAATATGAAGGTGGTACATACACCATAGACAAGAACAGAAAGTACTTAATTATCTAAAGTTACCATTAACAATTCAAAACCGACCTAAATACATTGATTATTCAATATAATTTTAATACGTATTAACAAAATAATTATCATAATGGAATTTTAACAGATTTTAAACAGTTAAAACATTTAACATACTTCAAGGACAAATCTATGGTCCAAACATAGATGAGAACGTAAGCTTACTTAAGTCTACTTTAGTGAAAAGCAATAGAGTGGAAAAAAATTAAGTTTTATATTCTCAAAAAGAAAGAAAAAAAACATTGTTGATAACTAACCGAACATTTTATAATTCCACGAATGCCAAACAACCAACAAGACCACTCAACAAAAAACTTAATGACGCAATTAACTTGTGGAACAACTCAACATGTAACTAACTCTCTCTACAAAAAAAAAACTAACACTACATACTTAAAAATAATGATAAAAGCGCAATTGGCATACCAAGATAATAATGGATTTTGCATAAAATACTTCATAATGCGAATTGTATACACGTGCACAGGAACATCGTAACTTTCGAAAATTATTTCAAAAAATTTATTTCAATCATTTTTTTTCAATGTACGTATGTATTTCTTAAGAATCTCTTCCTTTGTTCTGTTGCGTTTCAAAAAATCGAATTCACTTTGTTTTAACACATTTAATTCAAATTCACACATCGAACACAAATGAAATAAAGCACATGCTGAGAGAATATTTTGGATTTGGATAAAAAAGAATCTACTATGCCAGGTGCTTGCTCATATTTAAGGTCATTTCATCTACATCATGTATATATACATATGTACATCACAGACAAACACAAAGAAATTAATAATTTATATACGTTGAATACTTCTAAGAAACAACACAACACAATTTTTTACAAAATCCTGTAGGATAATTATTGACTAGTTTTTTCTTTAATATATTTTAAATCACAAAAAAATAATATATTTTCCTGGCTTGGTATTCATAATCACACAGTATTATATCAAAAAAGAAATTAAGTTTTTTTTGTTACACACAAGTAAGTTAAATCGCGTTTACAGACAATGCTTATAGCAGTAACAACGCAGATGAACGACTGAAATGAGGCTAGCTCGAGTCAAGCGAGCCAACCCTACACAACAGGGACATGGAACAACAGTGCAGCGGCGACGTGCGGGCGGGGATTGCTGTATGATGGCCGCTTGCCTCTGCCTCGTTCGTTTGTGTTCGTTCGGTGGTATAACCGTTGAGTCACCCAGATGACTACATACACTACATAGAGTACAGTACGTATACAACACCATGGACTGTGACTGACACGTACATATATTTATTTCACTTGATCGTGACATATTATATATTATGTTGTCTCGCTCATTCACGTACGTTTTTTATACGTATGTGTGTGTTGGTAGATTTATCATCTATCATACATTAAACGAACTAAACTAACTCTCTTGTTCAGTCTTGTTGTGTGTTTGATGATAACGGAAATGTGTTGAACATAATATAACACACTGTGCGTTGTTATTATTTTATTATTATTAATATACTGTACATACATATTTATTTACTATGTTTTCAATTAAATTAAAGAAATCCTTTAATTATTGACGACTTGTATGAGTAATATTTAATTATCCAATAATGAACGCAAACCATTACCACTACTTCGTAAAAACCTCATTTTCATATGCTCAATTTTCGTCAACGGGGGTTAAAATTGATCACAGATGAAAAATTTCATCCCCACTTTCCAAAACAGGAAAATACCTCAAGAAATTATAAAAAAAAAATATTAATTCTACCCTGTAGCATGTATAAAATTTCGGATTTATAAGTCGAAAGAGGTAGAAATTGTAGGAGGTATGATAGACGGCCAGACAGACATGACGAAATTACCTGGATTCCACATTTTTTCTTCGAAACCCTAAAAAAGACCTCTACACATTTTTATGATGATTATAAAATGAAATAAGAAAATACAAATTGTAAAATTATTTATTAGTTTCAAGGTTCTTTTTAATATTTTATTGCAAATCTAAAAATAATCAACAATAGTTTAAAAATATAACACATTTTATCGTTGTGTACAATAAACAACCTTTAAAAATTTAATAATAAATGTGAAATTCTTGGCCTGTATTTACTTTTCAAATTAATTAATTACTCCTACATGGCGTCATATACTATAGACATCTGGATTAAATTATGAAAATTAATGAAATATTACTGACTGGGTGGAACAAACCATATAATTTTATGATTTTTTAACCCTTAACATCTTTTGAAGGGCTTAATGTAGTACGTTACATTTTATTTAAATTTATTGTAAATATTTGCATAATCTGATAATTTGTAATTGTTTAAAACAATTTAAAAAATGGCTATTTATATAAGTTATGAAAGTTTTTAAACAATATAATTAAATATGTACATAAAATTATGTGTGTTATACATATACTTTATTTACTTATTTATACGTCTATGTATAAAACGGGTAATTATTTAAATTTTTAACTGAATGATTCAAGTTGTTTTGGTCAAGGTTCATATCATTTCGTAATGTAATTTTTTTTGTTCTTACAAAATTTTCATGTTAACAGGAAATATAACTATAAAAATGACGGAAATCTAGATAATAATTATTTTTTAAAACAATGTAATATTAAATTTCATTTAAAATAAAAAAAAAAAGATATTATAAAGTCACTAATGACTGAAAAGTATTTATTTTTATATTATAGAAGTGAATTTTGTTGAATGTGACCTCAATTTACTAATAGTCAATTCATAAGAAGCAAATTTTTCATCATAAGTCACGAAAAACAAAAGAAAATACAGTTTAGAACATTGAAAAATATTTTTAAATCAAAATTTTGTTCAAAAACATTCAAAACTTTTATAAATATTCTAGCTGTAGTCTGAAATACATCAGAGGGCATTTGAAGGTCAAACGTACTTATAGTAGAACTTACAGTAGAATTACATTTTTAACTTTAACAAAAGTTGAATCAAAATTATTGCTTTTATTAGAGATTATATTGATGAAAATTTTACACACAAATGTCCAAAAGACGTAAAAATTCATACTGGAAATTCCAATTACGCATTTCTAAAAAAAATTTAGTACAGACGATTAAACCTACAATATTTCACCCACCGGTTTTTTTTTATTAATTCTAACAAATAATATTTTTTAACGGATTGCGAATTTTTGTTTACCAGAAAATAAAATATTGTTCTGAAACCAATATAAACCATACAAATGCAAAACAAAAGACGAATACACAAAAAAACAAGTTAGAGGACATTTAAAGGTCAAACCATTTTAAACAATAATTTACACATTTTAAAAAGTACAACTGATCTAAGCCCAGACACACCATATTTGATTTTTACAATAATTTAAAATATTTAAAAAGTAAATTACGATTTTATAAGAATATTTTTCAATAGGTAATTATTATTATTTTATACAATTTGTTTCTGAATTTTTATGGCAAAAATTAATTTCTTTCAATCTGGCTGGGTTTTTTGTTTCATTGTAAAAAGATTGAATAGTGATGGACGTGGTGATATGTATGTAGAAGCCGGTGCCTGGTTGAATGCGAAAAGAGACAGACAAGCTGTGCCTGACTGAATGTAAGTATGTGTGTGTGTATTCATGTATGTACATATTATGCTGTTTTAGATATTTTGTTGTTGTTATATTGCTGAACTTGCGAAACCAGTTTTTACAGACACAGTTAGGTGAGACATTCATTCGTTTTAAATTATTTTAAAATTCTCCCATTTATGTTCTTGTATTATGTTCTTATGGATATATTCTTATTATATAAAAAGAAAATAAAACTGGCAAAATATTATATTGGACATGTTGCTTCTTTTCAAAAAGGAAATATAATTAAGTGCCTGTCTCTTTATTCCTTTTTTTGACCTGCAACTTTCAAGGGAGCACACATGTTTTACTTACAAAATATTTCTTTTTACTGTTTCAGTAGAGGAAACAAAAAATTTTTTTGTGCCCATATTTTTTGATATTACTGTAGGTTTTGTTAATACATATAATGTAATAAAATTAAAACAACTTTTTTTGGAAAAAAATAATAAATAACGGAAATTGAAATGAAATGTTCTGTAAATTGAAAAATTTTTTCATTAAAATATTTTGAAAAGTTTGGTTGAACTTTTTTATAAATTCAATTTTAGCAAGTTTTTCTTATTAAGGTTACCACAGACGGTTTTCAGTTTTAATTTTATCAAGTACCTTATTTACTTCTTTCTACATCATGAAACATAAGATAACCTACTAACTTATTTTGTTAGTTTTATAATTATCTAATACCATAGAAAGACATAGCTAATGAAATAATTTAATTATGAGTAGAACTTATTTCGAAATAAAAATATTCGTATTTTTTTTTTAAGCAGTTAAGCTATTAAGAAATGAATATGAATTTCATATAATATTTCCCTCAATAAAAAATGGCTAATTTTCCTAGAAAAATACTGAATTTCGCAACATTTCCATTAAGTTCTTCCTAAAAACTTGTTTTTTGAGCCTTTTATTTAACCATTGATCTATTGTAGTTCATGATGCTGCTACCGTATGAATAATATAGGTTTATTAAAACAATTTAGTCACTAGGGCTCTGGCAGAATTTGATTTCCCACCTGAATACATGTAACTGAACTTGCGTTGGGGGGGAGGTGTAACAGTAAAAGGCCATTTAAACGAGTACTTAATTTCTGTTTATTAAAGAAAAAAAAATGGAATTTCCTATACGTAAATAGTTATTTAATAGTATTACCGGATAGAAAAATCTGAATTTTTTTTTTACTAAATAATAAAATTGTATAGAGAAGCAACCATTAGATTTACTATTAGAGTAGCAACAGAAATATGTTAATACTGAAAATTGAAGTGAAAGTTTCTTAACATAATATTATTTACTAAAATTGTTTAAAAGTTAAACACAAAATGGCACACTATATTTTATATAATTATGTATTTTATTGTATATTATTATTATTGTGTGTGTTTATGTCTCTAAACTCATATAATACGTATGTATATATGATAATGATGAATTTAATTTTGATATTAAAATTTTAATTTCAAACAAGTTCGTTACAAAATTCTTCACATGAAATCTTTACAAACAATACAAGTAAAAATTATTTATGAATTATTTATAATTATGTAGATTAGATTTAAGATGTTATTTCAACAAGATTGCAACTGTAAATATCGTTGGCACTTTGGCTCTTTTCAGTTGTTTAGAAACGAATTTTACAGTTCGTTTTGATTTTCATACCTATTTACAGACCGAATTTACTGAAATGCTTTTTCATTTAGAACAAATTCAATCAATACTGTATCTGGATTTTTATTGAATTAAAAATATTATTAATTCTTAAATTTGAATTTTTTGACGTTAACAAATATGTATGTATTTTTTTCTCTCTATAGATTTGACCTTTCATTTTTTTTTTTTTAGAGACAAAACAATTTTTTTATGTGTTCATATAAATTACATAAAAATATGCGATTGATTTCTTCTGAATAAATAAATTTTCTCAAACATTTTTATACGTTTAAAATTTAATGATGTATTTCAGATCAACAGATGTTTTTCTTTGAAATTCTTAATAGATTGTCGTCAAATGTTTTTGATTTCAATTTGGTAAAATATTCTCTTCGAATATGAAAAGTATGATTTGATATTATGATTATGCGAAGCAGTGTCGGATTAAGGGGCCTGAAGGCCTAAGGCTTTGCAACAACTGGGCCCGAATTTTTAGAATGATTCTATTTTCCAGAATTCACGAATTTGAAAACTTTTGTGCGACAAATATTTCTGTGTGTTTGCAAGGAACGATCATGTGTACCGATATATATGGGCCCTAAAAAGGAACTATTGTTTTAGTTTGGCAACATTGTGTTCACACTGCTGTAAATTGAAGAAAAAAAAATAAAGCGCGAAAATTTGAAAAAAGTTTACATACAAATGCAATCATAAAGTAATCTGTTTAATTTATTTTTTTTTATCCCAAGAATCAAGGGCCGAAAAATTTTCAGGCCTAAGGCTATAGCCTTATAAGCCTTGGAGTTAATCCGGCACTGACGAGAAGGGGAACTGATCTAAACCCATGTAATGGGTAATTTTGTCAATAACGTAATCAATTTAACAAATTATTTAAAAGTGAAAACGATTTCCTTGAATATAAATATAAATTTTTTATTTATTTTGAAAAATACATTCTGTTACTACTTTTTATTTCATAAATATATATGCATCATAAGTTAAGTGAAATGTAATTATAGAAAATTATATGTTTCCAAGAATTTATTTCAAATATTTTAATCTGTAAATAATTTTAAACACAATAGGATATATGAATAATTTGTTATCATCAATGGTTTTTGCTTATCAAAGAAAAGGTGATAAATGATAATGATAAATTAATTTCAACATTTTTTATTATCAATTTTTATTTTAGAACTATATGAATTAAAATTATATGACTTATTCAAGGACAAATTTGAATTCGTTTGTACTTCACGGAGCGAAGAACCTGTAAAACCCTCAAATTTATTCTGATCCAAAAAAATCACATTCCGATGGTTGAAACATTTTAAAAACATATGTTCAAACAAAAAAAAAATATATGAAAGTGGATATAAAGTAGGTAGAGAAATATAAAACTGTTTACAAAGAGGATTTTGTCGACAAAAAATGTACCAGGTAGAAACTACCAATTCTAAAAGGCATCCTTATTTCTCTGTGTCTCTCTACACATATAATTTAATATTCTTGTGCTGTAGCTAGTTGACTGTAGTCAGAGTCACCACACAGATATTACTACACTTTTAAAATAAATTTATGTTTAGAGTACAAGGCCATTTGACAGATTGTTTTACACTATTTGCCTTTTTGTTGATTTTGCTTGAAATAAAACCGCAAATGTGTTATAAAAATATCTGAAATTGTTTTTATCGTTGACTACATTTTTTTTTTATTTTATTAATTTTATTACGTTGTGACACAACCATAATTTTTTTTTCTTGTTTGAAGCACGTAATATACTCGGGGAAAATTATTAGTTAGAAATCAAATGATATAATACCTAATTCTAATAAAAAAAAATGATGTGATTTTGAATTGACTTCACGAATTTTTCTCAAAAAGTGAGATTGTAAATGTTTGTTTGTTTTGATCCCAAAGCAAGCGTGGGAATCTGTTTCGACCTACCAATCCACAGTGCCAGTGTCCAAGCACGTTTATTCAAATTTTGGAAGCCGTTAATAGATCTTTTATCAAACAGCTTCAATACAATTTTTGTTATGTTAGTCTGGGAACATATTTTCAAATTTACTCTGACGCTCGAATTCGCCAGGATGGGATGGGACACTCATGACTTCCAAAAATATTTTTTTTCTTTAACTAAGACAAAAAGAAAAGATTTTATCAATGAATTTTGGGAAATCCATTTCGTCTTTTCGTTGTTTCGTATGGGAATTCCCCACTTAACCCTCCTATTATTATCATCGTCTAAGAAAAACATTACGATTGGCTTCACGCCAAAAAATAATAACAAATAATACGGTATTTCTCTTGTGTATCAATTTTTTTTTTTTTTTGTTTTTGTAGCAAATGACAAATTTATCAAAAAGGACCTTGAAACTGAAACAGAATAGACGAAATATTGTACAGAATTTGTTCCAGCAGTAAAAACTTTCCAAACTCCAAATCGAAATCCGAAACAGAAGAATAAATCAATAATTTACGTAGATCACTCACATGATTTATCATCAAACATCATCACAAAAACCGGTCTACGATCTACGATTTCCTAAAATAGAAGTCAATACGTCTGTACTAGTACTAGCTACTTGGTACAACACAATACAATCATATTTGAAGGTTATAGCACAAAATAGACAGTGCATAAAATGCGATTACAACATGTCGGCCAGAGTGAGTGAGTAGTACCGTCTATTTATTCAAAAAAAAAAAACTAATGTAATTTCTCTTCTAATTAACGATTATTTTTATTACATTAATTAAAAAATTATGTAATTCGCAACCGAAAATAGTGAATTGTTTTTGTGCGATAAATTAAAAAAAAATTTTCCTCATCATTAGAAGAAACACAAAAAGAAAACAATACAATTTTTAATTATATATTTTAAACCATAAAACGTATCGTGCAAATTACCAAACTAATCGTAATTTACTACAATAGGCCAGTCAGTCACAGTCAGTCTCACTCAGTCAGTCATAAATATAAAAACAATATGATTGATTGACATCGAAAAAATTTAAATATTAGATATTAAAATGAGATGTAGAAAAAAAATTATCATATTGGAAAAAAATGAAAAGGAGACGAAAAATTAAAACTAGTTTTGAATTTGATTGACCTTAAAAAAGAAAATAATTTATTCTAAACATGTGTGTTGTATTTACGTATGTATTTTACGTGTGTTTAGAAAATTATTACGGATAGACGCGCGATTGTTGTGAAATAAAAGTTGATGAAATATGAAATGATTTTTTGAAATTATATCAAAATAAAATACATACATACATTTTGAAATGTAAATATAACGTAAAAGTCCCCATTATGGAACGGTATCTAATACTGGAACAGTTTTGACATTTACATATTAATGAAGTTATTTCTGAAAAAAACGTCTGATAACAAAAATTATTATTAATAGAATGATTGTTTTTCAATTTAAATTCACCTCGCATTTAATGTTTCCTTACTTAATTAAAGAAATAAATATGTAAATGTCAAAAGAGTTCCAGTATTAGAAACTACCTTTCCATAATGGGGGCTTTTACGTTATGCCATAATAATACAGCAAAATACACTAGCAATTTTTTGCTGTGAATTATGAGGAGAGAACCGCATAAAAAGCTGGTATTGGCAATTCGAGCCTTTAGATTAGCCGCAAATCAAATACGCAAAACAAAGCAAACTTTCGTTTACAAAAACTGAATTTTCTCGGAAACCAGTTTACATTTCTTTTATGTAATTCTTCTTTTTCTAATGATGTAAAAAAATGTTGCAAAAACTTTTGAACTTGGAGGAATTTTGGCAAAAAACTAATTTTTTTTAAACGAAAAATGCCTCCAAAAAAAATCCAAGATTTCTCGACTTTCAACGTTTTCACCAAATTTTGTAAAAATAGAATATACGTATATACTCATATAAATTTTAATGTCATTTTCAACTTCTATGGACCTCAAAATAAATTTCTATCATAGTCTCAGTCAAAAATTTGCTACGGTGAAAAAGAGAAAACACTAAAACAACCAGAAAAGTAAATAAAAAAAAGGTAACTTTTCAAACTAGACCAGAGGTTCTCAAAGTTTTTGTGTTTGTGAGTCAAATTGTAAAAACCAAAATATTTGGCACCTCAAGAAAAAATTCTAATGGAAAAAAAAGAACACAAAAGAAAAATGGAGTATCTTTTAGAATTTCTCTACTGTGATCTCTTGGGTAATAAGTTATAATCATCTGTCCAGTTCACTCAATATGTCGTAAATAATATAATATGAAAACTGGATTGTGATAAGACCGGTTTTTGAGATTGCTAAAATGCTATAATTAGATATATTCTCATTTAACAATTATTTTATAATTATATTTCACACAATAAAATGTAACTTCTTTTGTAAAATAACTCGAGAAAAATAATAAGAGTTGAAGATGTCGGAAAAAGTCTTTGAAATTTCTTAACTTTAATTTCCCAACTAAATATTAACACTATGAGGCCCTAGTACTTTCATAGTAAACTTCCCCGGAAACCGGCAATATTAAAAAAAAAAATTATATAAACAAATATATAAAAAAAAAATGATTCAAACACTGAATCGATTCAACATAGTTCAACATACATATATGTGTAAAACTGTAAACATACGTACGTGATACGTACATACATTCAAATCAATTTTATTTAAAAATATAAATCCTATTTTTATATATTTTTTGTTTATCTTAAAATTTTTTAATACATAGAAACCAAAAGAGTAGTGTGTGTTGGTATGTATTTGTGTGAGTAGAAACACATCTGTGTGATGAATGATGATAAACATCGCACACATAATGCGTAATCAACTAATCAATTAATTATTGATCGCGGTCGGCCTCTGGGGATGTTTTGATTGGTTTCGGATGCCGAAGCCATGGGACTGAAAGTGTTAATATAAAAATTTATTAACAAAAAAAAAAAAATTAAAAAAACTGAATTATCAATTAATTGTTTATAAATAAAATTATCAAAAATAATACTTTACGATAATTTCTCTATAATTATAGTGTGTTACATAATCCCACTAAATTGGAACGCCCTAGAAATTCATTTACGTAAATAATACAAATTACATTTATCTTGAAAATTGATACTTAAACAATTAAACCATAAACACAATTGTAAAAATTTTAAATCAATCACAATTTTGGGCGTAATAAACGAAAAAGTTTTAGAAGAATTATTGTGAAAAATTAATATTTTTTTGGTGACCTTGAATTGGCTTAGTATTGTCATGTTTGCGATGACCCAGGATGTTTCACATCTTTAAGAAGGGACCACATTTCAAATATCCAGCAGGCAACACATTTAGAAATACATAAGAAAGAATCAATTTTAGAAAACTTTTTCAAGATTTATGATGGCCCAAAATTTTAATGTGTTCACTTCCTTTTTATGTAACAATGATAATAATATATGCCATAAAAATTATCTTTGGATCGTATTACTTGGTCCTAAAAATATTTTAACGATCTATTTAGTATTCAAATTAAAATCTTTTGTTTGTTTTCGTTCCAAAAAAAGAGACAATAAAATCCAAAATGATAGATATAAATTACTTACATTAAATTTACATCTTTTTAAAATGTAACCTTATTTTAGTTTCCTCTATGTATTTTTGTTTGCGTGTGTATGTTTATACATAACGGGACAGGTGACACAAAAACAATATGGCGTCTCAAAAAAAAAAAAAAAAAATTATATTTTGGGCGGGAGATAATTTTCAATCATATTATGATTTGAGTTTTTGACCTTTTTCGTTTGATTGGATGAGTTATTTTTATGTGGCTGGTGGCTGACCTTTTTTGTGTAAACAATGACGGAATGATTGAATACTATTATAACGAATTAGAACAATAGATTACATTTCATTTTGTTGATGATTACCGCTAGTTATAATATGCCTGCCATCATGAATACTAGTCACGATTGAAGATTAGGGAAATTTTATGACTAATCTTTGTTTATAACCAATTAAGTTGGTTATATGTACACTGAGACTTTTTTTAAGGAGTCCCCACATTCTTGCTGAGGTCGGACGAAACGAGAATGTAGAGGGTCATTTCGTTGTATCTCGCGGTTGGTGTTTTAATGCTATTCATATGGCTGAGCCAACCTCAGCAAGGAACTTGACGAGGAACCTCGTCCAACCTCGGTGAGAATGTGGAGACTCCTTTAGACTATGTAGACTAGGGATGTTATGGATATCCGTAACCGTAGTTACCGAAACTACCGGATATCCGAAATAATTAATTATCCGTAACCGAAACCGTATCCGAAAATAAAAGTTTCGGATTTGTTTCGGATAATTACAGACAACTGCCGTTGAAAAACTGAATTTAAATCTAAGAAAATCTTTGCTGCATGTGCTTCTTGTGATAGATTTTCGTTGAGTCTTGTTTGGCGTTCACTTTTTTTTGCTGCAATTTTCCCTTTTTATCTAAAAAAAAATGTTCACGAAAAGCAATTATCCGAAACCGTAACTGTATCCGAAACATTATTATATATCCGTAACCGAAACCGAAAAAAATGTAGACGGTAAAATTCGATTCTTGGGAAATCCTACAACTTTCAACTGTTTCAAAAATGAAAAAGGTGATACACGGAGAGAAAATTCCTATAAAAATTACTGTGCTCATACTACAATCGACGTGCAACAGGCGAACATATCCAATTTTACCGTACAAAAATTGGATATGTTCGCCTGTTACACGTCGATTGTAGTATGAGCACAGTAATTTTTATAGGAATTTTCTCTCCGTGTAGAAAAAAACTAACAACTAGCCATAAAATTTTCATTTAAGCTATCACAAAAAATTGAAATTCGGGAAATTGAAACTCTCGGGACTTTCGGACGACTTTCATGACAAATTCTATTTCGCCGAAGATTTTTTTCGTATTTTATATGATTCATTTACTTATTTAAATAATACACGCAGTGCATGACTCGCACAATTTGATTGCACGCTACTGAATTCTTTCATTATTTATGTATGTAGTTATGTGCATTGAAATTAATATGGACGAAACAATATAATTGAATATTTTTAACTTGTAAACAATTTTTATTGTGTACTTTTCCTTGACAGATTCGTGATTTTCCTAATCACTGATTATTTCATGGGCAAACATTTTTAAATTAAATTAATTGACATGATCCGGTAAATTTATACAAAAGGAAAAAACGGTATATTTGTGTTGTTAGACAGAAAAAAAATGTAACTTATGTATTATTGGATTTGATTTTTTGTATTTTATATTCATATGTAAGTAAATCGCCTTTGGCCAACTGTACAGGTCAAAATTTTTCTTGATGGAGATTGACATTGTTTTTTATTCGGATCGTATTAGTGTTTGTTGTTAAGGCCACCTTTAACCACGTACAAGAAATGTTACCTTGATGACCATTTATTTGATTTTTTTTTTTTAGAAACATTTTTTAATATTTTAGAGGTAAAGTCAATGGCATTATTTTATTCTTAAAATTCTTTTTTGGGTAGAATTTTGGACTTTGTAAGGCGTTATTGTTCAAATTGACATTGCGGTCTAACACATAGTTCGTTTTTGGAGTTATTTTGTGCAAAATTTTAGCAAAATCGGACTAGTGGTAGTAAAATATCGGCATCGGCGGTCAAATGATTCCGAATCATGCGCGTTAGATGGCCTTGGTGGATACGTATGAGTAGAGTGGTGACATGTGTGCTGAACGCTGATTGGTTCCGGAATTTTCTATCCAAAGTTTGCGTAAAATACATTGAAAATAAATTAAATGTTAATAAAAACCATTTAGTTTAACTTAAAAAGAATAACTAAATTAAAATTGTTTAATTGTTCATTAATTCATAACTTATTAACAATAATTATGTACTTAAAAATATTTACTCAAACATGTGATAATTTTGAAGCTTCCCGCTCTGTTTTGGATAGAAAATGGATGACTGGTCATGACTCTATTTATTATAGGGACTCTACATATGAGCACTAATTATAGATGAATGCGTAATTTGCAATAAAATCTGAATTAAATAATACGAAAAATTCAGTAGGAAATTTTGATAAAACTTGATATGCCCCACTTCTAACCAATTGTGTTATGCTGATGGAGTAGTTGATTTATGAGACGATCAATTATTTTACAAATTCCTAATTCCAGTTATTTTAAGATTGTTGATTAATCACCATCATTTCCAATAAATTTTTCTACTTCAGTTCAGCGAATAATTGATTTATTATTATTATAATACTTGTTATTATTATTATTAGTATTTATTGCATATGGCACAAATCAAACTTTATTTATTAAATGCAATTTAAATATTAATTAATTCATTTACATAATACTGTACAAGGTTAACAGAAAATAAATTGAGTACTATTTATATTCTCAGTTAACAATTACTAGAATAAGTAATAAAAATATAAGTACTTAAACACTACCAATGGGCGATGGTACACAGCTTCCTCGTATTTTTCCAATCTTTAAAGTGATTTTGTACTTAAGGATATATTCTCAAAAAATAAAACAGCAAATTGAGGATTTTAACATTTTGATGCTATCTCTACCGCACACAGAATTCACGAAAATTATTTTTAAATTCTGACATACACTTTAAAAAAGAACAGACTTATTAAAACTTCCGTAAATATAGTATTGCTTGTCTTATTTAAAATTTTATTTCCGCCAATAACAATATTCTAATGATACTGAAAATATTTAAGGAAAAAAGATGTAAATATAAAAGTTTAAGGTGACAGTATATCTTATTCTTTTTTACATGTGCATATACAATGAATCTTAGAAGGATGTGAAATTTAATACATATACATATTTATGTGGTATTCTCCTACACAATAGTCCCTCACAGCATGATATAAGTTTTAGTTCAAGGATTGGATATTTTTAATTTTTGTAAGCTTAAGTATTAGCTCGACCGGTACGGTCTCTCGTATCATTGCTCGCAATACTTTTGGAATTATAAAATAATTATATTATGGTGTTTGACATAAAAAGAAAAGGTGATATTATCCTAAACTTATATGAAATTATTTTTGTAGAAACCCAATATCTACTTAACTATTACTGGTCAGAAATTATGAACCACTTAAGTTTGAATTTGAGTTAAGTAGTGCAATGAAATTTTACAGTCATTATGAGGCATGATACGTTTGCTCGCAGGTCGGGCGAAGCTTTACTTGACTGAAAATACGAGTAAATCGTTTATAATCAATGTCAAAGATAGAAATGGCAAAAGATATAACAGAAAAAAAAAACCCACTTGTCCAGTAAAAAGAAGTTTAATATTGTGTATGCAATTTTTATTATTCTGTAGCTTGAATATGCACCAAATAAAAGTTGAATTTAATTTTTTTTAGCAAAAAAAGTCAATGAAAAAAACCATTTCTAAGAAAGTTGTTGGAAACGAAATTGTTTCAAATTAAAATTTCTACAAATTATATTTTATAAAATTTTTCGAAATTTTGCCCCTGGTTCCTCCCAGGGCAAAAAGTTTCTATTTCAAGTCACCACCAGCCACTGTGATGCCAATCTAAGAAAAATCGACTGCCGACTAGATGTATCCTACGACTCCCACCTTGCTAGAAAATTTCAAAAATTTTTCATTTCTAATAAGAAACTTAGGATTTTTTAATAGAAAAAAAATTGAAATTGTTCTAAATAACGTGACTTGCGAAAAAAATTTTACCCAGTGGCGGATTTACTCTAAGTGCCGCTCTAGGCTCAGTAAAAAATGACGCCCCTGAAAAGCTAAAAAAAAATTTTGCTGCCCTTTTTGCCAAATTTGCCGCCCCTAAAATCGGCCGCCCTTCTTAAAAAAACGTAAGTGACGAGCAAAAAGAAAAACAAAAAACAAATTCTACATTTTACCGCCCTTTTTGGCCCAAATTTTCCGCCATTAAAATCTGCCGCCCTAGGCTCCAGCCTACTCAGCCTACTGGTAAATCCGTCACTAATTTTACCCTTTAAATTTCCGAGACTGTCTATTATACTTTTCTTCACAAATTTCATAAAAAGTTTCAATTTTTATAGACAAGGTAGGGTAAAAGCCCCGATTGTGGAACACTATTTTTAGGTATTTCATCAAACTTGCTTACAAAAATTAATAAATGAATTAAACACCCATTTTTTTTTCTTAATAAGCATGAAACCAAGTTTTTTTAATCCAATGAATATGTTTTTAAGAAAATATAACCCAAAAATTTTTATTTATTAATGTTTTGTTTTATAATTTGTTGACATCTATAAAAAAACGGACAGAAAATATTAACACCGTTTAAAAAATCAGCACATTGACACCTAAAAAAGAACACGTATGTACGAACATGAGATACATCAGACACATCTTTTGCCATCTTTTCACTCTATGACATAGAGTGACATCTAGTAGTAAATAGAATGTCAAATTAAAAAATATAGAATGGTTTAAATATTCGATAAAATAAACGACCAAAACCACAGAATATACCAAAATACCACAGAAAAATACTATATTTTGTTTCGCCATCTATGTATTTTGGTAAAGTTCTAATCAATTCTAAACCTTCTAAACTAACTTATCAAAATGGCGACAATTTTTCATTATTAATAAAATTTTGCAACTTTAAATCAATATTTTTTTATTTATCAATTGACGATACGCTCCGAAATAAAAAAAATATTAAAAATTTTACGATTTTAAAGCAGTAAGTAAATATTTTAGACTCAAAAAGAAATTAAAACTATTTATAATATAAATTTTTAGTTATTTTACGTACATGATTTTAGTTAAATACACAGGTTATATGTGTACTCAAAGAAATACACATATATATAAATTACATTTAAACCGAATAAAAAGATGATTTAGCTCTTATAATCTCTTAACTGGACTAATAAAAATTATTTGTATAGTTTTATTGCGCTAACTTCGAAAATTAACTGGAAAATGTTGAAATTTATAAGGCATGTGTTTCTATAAATAAGCATTGATCAAACGCAAAAGAGACACATTTAGCAAAAACTGTTTAATTTATATATGTATTTCTTTAATTAAGTAAAGAAACATTAAATGTGAGATGAATTTAAATTGAAAAACAATCATTCTATTAATAATAATTTTTGTTATCAGACGTTTCTTTCAGAAATAACTTCATTAAGATATAAATGTCAAAACTGTTTTTCTATTGGATCGCGTTCCACAAACGGGGCTTTTACCCTACCGGAAAATCAAAAAATCCAGGGAAATTGTTGTGCTATGGTATAAATTTTTAAAATTAAAATATTACAATTTATGGGTCCCTACAATTATATAACATTGTCTACTTATTCATAAAACGTATTGCATGTATTTTTATAACGTTTTTCTCAATAAGGCCTTCAAGGTCCTTTATTATATTTTTACTATTGTCACATTTGTTTGAAGTTTAGACAGAAAATAAAAAGATGACTACCCCATTTAAAGAAAGTCTAAATATATCTGTTCCGATTTCAGTTATATTTGGTATAACGAAAATAAAGAGAAAACATATTTTTAAATATAAATAGATCAGAAAAATGTCCACAAATGTTAAGTTTACTTTTCTATTTACGCGGCAATGGGTAGCTCGAGAGTAATTTTTATTTCAAAATTACATTCTTAAAACATATAAAATATGTTATTAGGAATCAGATTTTTTTTTAAATTTTCCAATCGTTGGTAAATTGCACTGAAACTAAGGCTATATTTGATGCTTTTCAAACTCGTTTTTCACCCACTTAAAAATGGAAATTTGAAATTCTACTTCCTAATAACATTTTTTATTACCTTTATCTTTACTCACTAAAAATTTGAAGTTCATACGTTAATTCTACGCCGAGAAAATAGAAAAGTAAAATCGCCTATTTTTGATGTTTTTTTTCATTGGTAAATATCCCCTTAAGGACGTTCGTGTGTCAAACATAATAGTAGATAAAAATTTTAATTTTAGAGAATTGACAAGTTCAATTACATAGTTATCTTCCCTCAAAGATTTCCTAAAATTGACGATTAAAAATCAAATTTTTAACACAGAGCTATTAGGAAAAAATATTCTAAACAGCATTTTTTCATTTTAAAAATTATAATACGTATACTATAAGAGTAGATATCAAAATAAAAAATGTTTAAAAATATTCTTTGAAATATGCAATTTATATAATTGCACAAAAACAATCGTGTTGACGAACGTTAAAATGAAATATTAATTATTGAAATTAATATTCGGGTAGATTTTGATGTGTACACGTACATAATATACATACAAGGTCAAATCAGACTACTAAATTTCAATCAACAACTGTGTATGCATTGATGTCATAGATCAGTACATAGGTGGTACGTATAGCAATCACCCATATACACGACACGATATGACACATGAACAAGTACAAGCTCTGTATGCATAACAACAGGTATAGTGTTTTGTGGTGGTTACATAACATTATTCTGTAGTGTTTTGTAGACGCTCTCGAACGTCTTCAAACGAATTTCGTGTCGTATCACATTAACAAGGTCATGTTTGAAACAAGAATATAGAATGAACTGCTTCTAATCGGCTAAATAACTATGGAAATTACGAAGAGACTGATTGTGTAGTTTTTTTTTTAATGTCAGACAAATTCGTAGATAAAATTAAAGAAACCAATAGACATTATTTGATATTTGGAAAACATATATGGCCTAACTCGCAAAAATATTCTAAAAATTTGAGCGAAATGAGAATAATAATACGTGAGATGCCGACATTTAATGGAACCATTACTCCTCCGATTGTGATGAAATTCGTAGGGGACCATCTAGGAATCAAACCGCACAATTTCTTCAAACACGATCGAATGGTTCCAAAGTTATACCACTTAGTGGGGTCTTCAGACACGAAACCAAAGTTATTTAGGAAGCTTTAAAACGTAAAATGTACGTGAAATTTTCATTTTGAAGGGAAAAGAATTTTCATATTCCCAGAAGTGATCATAACGTTTTTTGCTACTTTATAAGTCTCCGAAGCAAAATGTTAAACTGATAAGATTGTAAAAGAAGTTTGGAACGTTATCATATCTTTTACTAAAAATGTTATTTTTCCTTTTTCAACTATAGTTTAAACAAGTTAGGTACTCTCCTATAATTAATTCGTAAATTCTCCTTAGTTAAAATAATTATTTCTTTCCAAAAAAAAATGAAAATGTTTGGTTTTTCAAGAATTCAAATAAAAAAAGAAATAAAATTATTCCAATCTATGATAGGCTTCCATCTGATAAACTTTTTTTTTTAGATTACTAAAAATACATTAACATAAACCGTTATTAGATCCAAATATATACAACTGATATCGTTTTTATTTTATAACCAGTTAAAAAGGGATACATCGTCCATATGCTAGTATTAATTAATACTCGGCAAGTAATCTTATAACTATTGTCTTGACATTTAAAATTTAATAGATTGTCAATTTTAAATTAAAAAAAAATTTGAAATTTAGTGAAATATTTCAAAATTTATAATGTAACGTAAACTTTCATTCTAATCATAATATTAATAAAAAACCTAATAATAATGAATTAAACAATTAATTATCAAGTCTGAATTTTTATCATAAAAGTAATTAATTACTGGCAGCTGCTCATATGGTTATATAATTATTTTTGACAATGAACCAACAGTAACAGGAATCGATTCCTTTTACAAAGCGCTCATGTTACGTCATATCCGTTACGAATAGCGAAACAATATAATTGCATATTGTGAAAAAGATTTTGGAATTGGTAACAGAAGTTACAAGTACTATTTGACCTTGAACTTTGATATAGTTCACTTAACTAACATTAAAAAAAAAAAATATTTTTAAAAATATTTACCTGTTATTTTCCGCGAAAAAAGACCTGAAACAATAAGCAGAATTATTAGCTTAAATGTTTTACAATTATATTATTCCAAAAATATTCAGGGAAAATCGATTTTTTTTTTTTCATTAATTGTACACTAATAAAAATCGTATTTTCCAAGAAAGAATCTATTTTTATTTAAATTTATAGAGAGATATGAAAGAGTTGTTAACTAATATAAAACACAGTTGTAAAATAATTTATTGATTTTTAATTAGCATTTTGATTAAGTGTAATTTAACGTAATTAAAATGAAAGAATCAATAACAAGAAATTTCACACGAACACACCGAGTATGGAAATTCCATTTTTCCGTCATAACGTGATTTGAAAAAAAAAAAAAAAAACAACAACACATAAAACTGACTTTTAAACGGCTGCAATTTATTTATTTCATAATGTTAAAGTTGTTACACATGTTTGACCAGATTTTTAATAATTTATATTTTTATAAGCGAAAAAAAAAAAAAACAAAAACAAATAGGAATGTTTAGAATTTGCCCATTTTAGATGTAAATAATGTTGGGATTTATTTTGTTATATAATTTTTATTGGTAGTTCCTGAAAAGCCTGTATGAAACTGCCCCATTCCTAAATCAGAATGAATCATTTTTTTTTTTAGGTGTGACGTGGAAAAAATGACTAATAACCAGCATAGTTTTCAATGAAATGAGTCAATACACAAACTAACACAAACCAACTTTGCTCTTGAGTTAAGTCGATTTGTATCGTAACACACGGTTGTTAGAAAGCACCTAGCAGATAATTGTTAATTTTAGTCGACTACGCTAGCGTTCGCCAGATAATTTTGTTAGACTAACCAGAGGGCTTTCTAATTCAAAAAATTAATGCACGTCAAATATTTTTTCATAGTTTCCTTTGGTTTTTCACGGTATAAATACTTAACTACTAACGTGCAGTCACATTTAAAAATTATGGCATAAATAAAAACAATCAGTCACTATGTTAGAAATTGTAATTTTAATACCTAAAGTATGTTAATTTTTTTAACCAGATCAGATCAAAATTTTCTGGTGAAAGCTAGCATGTTTTCTCGCTGGAAAGCTCTCGTAAATATTTTTACGACGGTGACCTTAGATATAAACTTTTCTTAGACACTAATTATTCTTCTAGATCCGACGCTTAGAGTAGTGTAAAAATTTCCAGGAATTTCAATTTTCCTTTTTAATCAGGATACATATTTTATCTTGATTACCCAAGTTCTTGTTAATTAACACTATTCTTAACGTAATTCTATCGGGGAAATAGTTTTCTTTGCAAAACTGTTTTGCATAAATTGCAAAAAAACCATAAGGTCCGTCCGCCATATTGATTCCTCACTCTAACTAAATAGAGATATTCGATTCGTAACTATTTTAGGAGGGACCTGAAATTATTCTTAACTTATCTTCATCCTGTTTTAAATTGTATGTTTGTATGTTGATAGCATCTACATTTACTTTATGCTTTGTCGTCAATTAAAAACCAAAAACACAAAAAGAAGCATGGCATGCTATTTTATCCCATTATGAACACAAAAATAAATATAAAAAAAAAAATGTTTCATAGCCGTTTTTAAACTTGAAAAATAATTCAATTAGCAATTTGAAATGATTGATTACAGAAGGCTAACATAAAAAAAAAATTCTCTCCATAACTGAAACTTGTCATTACATTACATACTTATTTTATTGTGCACATTTTGAATTGAAGGTCAGCTTGCTAAATACATAAGTATATAGTTTCGTATCTTATCTCTGGCACGCAAAAAAAAAAAAAAATTTCAACAAAAACGTACGTAACAGAAAAAAAATATTATAATTGCAAATGAAAATTTTTTACTTGGTACTTAATTATCCAACCCACATAGTATCAGCAGCTACTATTTGATGATTATATTAATTAAATTGTCTACTTTCAGAGAGCTGTTTAAGTATCCATTGTCTCGTTTTTTTTTTGTTTTTTTTGTTTAAATAGGATAAAAAGCAGGCGTCGATGTGAAAAGGACTCGTTTATCTTTTTAGCTTCTGATCTAGCTTTTCTCTTAGCTTAAGCTTACGAAAATTTAACATTAAATTATCTGGCAAGTTCTCGCTAGCCATAACATGTCGTTCAATCTTAGTTTCCCTAGCTAACAACAGAGGTAGTTTGACCTGTTTCACCATTGGCACGCATTGAATATACTCGGCTGCCCAGGCTGCGCTATTTATTCGCTAAAAAACGACTGTTTTTTTTGTTTTTTTTTGTAGACTAACACAAAACATAGGGGTACTTACATGCTTTAATTTAACAAAACATAACTTCAGCTGTAATAAGAATGAGAGAGGTTTGTTCGCTTTATAATGTACTTATTTGTGTTGTGTATGTTCGTTCAATGTACTATTCAAGGTCGATTTCAATCCAATTTTTTTTTTTATTATTTTAAATTTCAAATACTTATTTAACAGCCATCAGCCGCCGACTATTGCGGTTGTTGTGTTCGATATTGTTATTAAATTCTATTTTAAAAATAGCTTTTAATCAGTTTTTGTATTTGTATGTACATATTTATGTATTGATTGGATTTTTGCTGTAGTAACGTCCTGATGTGGAGCGTAGAGGTCGCTCGCAACTGATCACTATTTTTTTTTTCATCATCTTCATAATATACGACGTATTGTGAAATAATAATTAATAATTTGGCCGGAGGAATTGAGCAATTTTTTTTTTTTTTGTATTAGATTTCTTTTCATTATCTGTGTCTTCATTGTTTCTATTTAATTTTTTTGTTCTGTGAGATAATATATTCATATTTTATTAATGTCAGTGAAATTTTTATATTAATATTTAATTATAATTCTTATAGTAATAATAATTGTAATTAGTATTACTACATACTTTATTATAAAATTATAAAAAAATAAAGTAATTGCAAGTTTTAATACGTTTTTTTTTTTTTCATTTATTATTTTTTTTTAATATTATGATTTACTTGTAGCAGTTGTAACAGAATTGAGGTTAGGGTAATTTATTGTCTTTAAATTAATTACTATTTTTTAACATCTGCATGCATATAATTAAAGTTTATTGATTTTAAGTAATTTAAAGCATTTTAATACTCTTTTAAAAACTTCCAAAACCAGATATTAATTTATAAATATCTGCTGGCAGGGGCGTAGCTACCGCCGTATCAGCCGTATCAATGATACGGGGCCCCCGGGCTACAGAGGCCCCTAACGTGTGTAAGCAAAAATTAGTAAAATGTTATCCACAATGTGACTTAATCTCGTGCTTCCCGGGAAAAAAACATCAAAAAACTGCCATACGTGTCTATAGTAGAGTTTTCACTTCAGAAATGACAAAAGTCAAAAAGCAACCCCTTTTTTTCCCGGGTTAAGCGTGCGCCCAAAAGTTGGCAACATGGGTAACTTCAAAAATGAGACTTCGATGGGGCAGGAACGGCTATCAGACTTGTCACTATTGTCTATAGAGGCAGAAATTTTAGAAAAATTGAAACCGTCTTCAGCTCTAGATAATTTAATAAATCAATTTGCCGGAAAAAAGGCAAGAAAAGTGTATATTTAACTTGAATTGTTTGGCTAGGCTCAATTTCTAGCAGGAAGCGATAACTTATAATCAATAAATATTTATTTTAATTTAATGCAAGCATTTTTGTTTTTTTTCTGAGAAATCTTTACCCTTCATTTGGGCCCCCCAACTAATTTTGATACAGGGCCCCTCCAAGGCACGCTACGCCATTGTCTGCTGGTAAAAAAAATGGAAATTGAGTGGAAACTGTTTATTTTTAATTATCTCAACACAACATTGAAATAAAATGCCAAATAAAACTGTTTTTTCAAATTAACGAAAGGTGTACTTCAGGGATACTGTATTTCGCCAATATTATTTAAAATCTATATATCAATATAACTTGGAACGATTGGAAAAAGAAGTGCCGAAAAATGTCGAAGAGTTCATCTGTTGCATTTGTAGCTCAAGACCAGACACCAAGATAAAGCTAAAGACGTTAAGGAAAATAATGAATTGCATAAAAGTTGACAAAAACGAAGAAACAGTTTTGTGCCTATACATAGAGAGTAAATCTAAGTTTCTGCGCTCAAAAAGAGGACAGTAGTCGACAGCCAGAAACACAGAAAAGCATCAAAAAATAACAAAAAATAACAAAAAATATACGCGACTCATTGTTAGAATTATCGTCAATTTACAATTTTACTAATCAAGATCAAACGAAACTGCTTATCATTGAAATGGATTATTTACGTTCAATTTGCAAGAATTTCACGGGGAATTGATGGCAAAAATTCTGACATAATTGGTTCTATACAGAGAAGAAATGTCTTACTTGAACCGCTGAAAAGATGGAGTGACATTGATTTGGCTTGCGCGAAACAGTTCTCTTTCATCGAATTAGTGTCTTTTATCTGACAAATTTCTTACCAATTTTTACTTCGATAGCAGCTTCAGCATCGTTTAAACTAGAATTAAGTAATTCCGAAGACAATAATTTAAAAAATTTTCAACGGCAACACCTTTTTATACACACAACTCCTCGTAGGAATTCTTTTCTATTATTTTTTTTTTTCTAAAAAAACTATTTCCGTATAAATTACATTTTTTAACGGTCATAGAACGTACACAACACATATACAATATATATATCTACAACACTATGAGGTCAATTCAATTATGTCTGGTCGGGCAGGTGTACATATGTATGTATTAACTGACAAATAATAGCGAATGATTATCATACATTACAGAACGTTTACTGTTGCGAAATAATTGTTCTCTTACTGTACCTCGCTCATACTGTTGTGTTTGAAATATAATAACATTCCACCACACATGGTGAATTTCATTGTTCTTCAGAAATGATCTTGACTGGTTTTGTATTTGTTTCTCATCTCTATTGTCGTTGATTCTCTTAACTACAACGAGATGGCGATATCTGGTGGTATTATATCTATTGTTTTACAATGTGTATACGGAAATTAATTTGAAAAATTTAATTAACAAACACACACATTAGCTAGGCTCGGCGCAACAGAATAGAACACAATTTTTTTTTTTTTAAATTGTTTTGTTTGAGTTACATAAAAGTATTTGATGATTGTCTTTTTAAACACACAAAGAATTCACATGAACGATCTTTTACAAAACAAAAAAATTTCACTTTAATTTTAAACGGAAACTAAAATTGTATATTATTCGCAATATAAACAGTAATTTGGATGATTATAATGGTGGAAAATTAGCGGTGTAGTGATTATTAACGTGAATTATTTATTATTGTCTCAAATTGAATAATTATACACAAAACTCTACAATATTGTTCGATAATAATACGAATCCTTTAAAAATCTTACAAAAATCGATTTAAGTTTCCCTGAAAAGGAAATCCGCAAGAAAAGTATCAATTACATATTTTATATTTGGAAAAAAAATATAGGACACCTATGGTGAGGGTCACTTTTTATTACAGTAGACGCCCCGTAAATTGCACTCCATAAACTCTTGGCAATATTTTCTCCCACCATGACTCTTCCGTAACCAATTAAATTCGTAATTAATGACGCGTATAGCGTATATTTGGTATCCTTCTCTACCTATCTCTTTTTTTAATTTTAAATTGCGTATGTTGCGCATTCAGTGCGCATGGGAGTAGTAAATAGTGGGAATGTCAAGATTAGAGAATGGTCCTGGACATGCTTGTCAAGATTAGGGAGCTTTTACTGTATACTGTGTGTGAACATGAATCCATAATATACACTCAAACCCTAAAATATTCTGTTTCTGTAGCTTTATTTGGTAGTAATTTTACAAATTCAAAAATTATACAAAAAATTATATGTATGTATGTTTTTTCTGCATGTTTATTTTCACTTCAAATTTTCATTTAAATAAAATTATTATACAGTGGAAAATTTTAAATTAAAAACAACATTTATTTACATAATCTTATTTTGACGAATGCAATGCATTTCAAAAACTTTTCAATATGTTATTTACATACATATCATTGTAAAATATGTGCATATATTTTTTGAATAATTTTTAGAATTTTTTTTTTTTCAATTTAGAGGAATTTTAATTATGTTTGGGAAATTTTACATATTTTACAAACATGTAAATTGTTAAAATAACCACGAAAATTACAACAAACGATGAGGAAGTTGTGGGTAAGAATGTACATAATATACTCATATCTCATTATGTTTCTTTGGTTGAAACTGATCTAAGCCGATATTAATAGTTTGACCTTGACGAAATTTTATATCTAAATTTATATTTTATCAATATTCTATATTTAAATCACAAATAGTTTTGGAGTTTGTATGGGAAATCCAATTAGTTTTCCTCAAAAATTTTATTAAAATAACGGGCTTTATTTCACGGATCACGGAAATATTTGCAAAATATACCAAATCCAAGTTCTTTAATACTATAAATTGGTGTAATTCAACTATTAAACTTCGTCCATTTGATAATAATTGATAACTTTCATTACTTGCAATTTTTACATGATAAATAATAAAACTGACCTAAAATCAGCCGATGCGTTCTTGTCCATTGAACACATTAATTCCGGAAAACCATTAAATACTATCGTTTTAAAAAAAAAATACTTTAATTCTTTATAATGATTACAAAACATTTCTTAGTAATTCGTTTATCAAAAAAAAAAAAAAATTATTTTTTTTTCCACATAATTCATACATTTTTAAAAAGTATTACTCATTGATAATAAATAAAACACAAGTGGCTTGTTACAAAATATTTATCAAAGCCATTGTTTCAATTTTTTAAATATTTAATAATATAATTAACATAAATTTTAATTAAATAAATAAAATATTAAAACACAATAGTCGATAAATTGATTTTACTTTTTTTCTGAAAATTAACACGATCAAATATTTGTTCTTTTTATATCGAAAATAACAATCTAAAAGACCTTCGAGAATAAAAGAATTATTTTTCATGAATAAAAAAAAGAATATTTTGCCGGGTAAAAAGTATTGTTTCCATTAAAAACCTTGAAATACGAGAAATCTTTTCTTCAACTTCAACGAAACAATAATGGCAACCCCTAAAAGATCTAACATGTATGACCACCAAATAGTTACTTGGGGTAGTTCTAAAATTTTTTCATGTTATTCAAGCTATGGATATTTAGTCATTCCGTAAATTAAAATAGGATGTAGCAAAAAAAAAAATAATATTATGTTACAATAGTAGAATTTCATTTAAAGCAAAAGCTATACAACATATATATCGCGCGTACTCTTTCTCAACCTCGTACATCAAAAATTGCATGTTTTAGGACACACAAAAAACATTAAATATTGTATTGTTTTTCTTTTATGTGTCCAAAAATTGGAACTTTTTAGATACGAGGTTGAGAAAGAGTACGCGCGATATACGATTATATACACGTATATTTTTTTTTGCACGTGTTTGCGTGTAGAAATAGTTTTAAGAAATTATTCCAGTCATGTTCGTTATAGAATAAATGTGAGTTTCAAGTGATTTTTGTTGTTTAGTTACATAAAATATGGTTATAGTCAGCTATAACGGCTATGATAAACCTAGTTATAATAATATTCTGTATGTTTAATAAGCACCATATATGTATACATATACTTATACATGTTTGAGTGAATCAGTTTCATCACAAATAGTACACAAACCATCGCATATAAGTGTCAAAAGTTTGGACCTGCGCATTAAATCTACTGTAAAGGTACGAATCAGATACGTATAGTAAGCGAACATTTCGTAGTCAGCAGTTAGAGTTCAGAATCATTCTAAAAAAATGTGGTTTTGAGGGATTTACTCAAATCAATATTTTAAACTTTTATGTTGTATTAAATACTTTAATTTAGGTAGGTACAGTTCAAAAGTAAACATAGAAATATTATGCAATATGCAAACAAACGATTTTTACATGATTTTTATTGATTAATGATTAATAATAGAACACAGTGATAAAGTGTGTTTGATAAACTGATAAGGACTCATAATATTTGACATATCTGATATCAATAACTTCATGTGACTGTGTGTTCCACTTGAATGGAACAGGCGACGCGGTAAATGTTACTTTATCACTATCGAATTTTACACTCATTCCATGATAAGAATTGATAACATTTAGATTGATAATATTAATATTAAATAAACAGTATTTACTGTATTAGAAATAAATAAATAAATAAACAGCACACAATAAATATGTAATACTACTGCGAGCAGGTATTGGCCGATAACATAGGTACCACTCTTTCAGTGTAATGGTCGTGATTAAATCAATTAAGAATTCGCTTTCTATGTTGAATTAGAGTGAAAAATTCATAAATGATAGTCATTGTTAAACTACTCATCTATAATAAACACCTGACCGGTTTATTTTTATTATTATGTATGTATGATTTTATGGCTTGTGTTGTTCGCTGTAACAGCACGATTTTTGCGTTCGCTAAGACAACACCCACTATGCAAGCATGTAATAATTTTTTCTACGGTTAATTGGAAATTTTTACAAAAAAAATTCTTTTATGAATAATTGGAATTGAAAAGAAACCGATCATTGAATTTTTACAAGGACACATTTATGTAGATGTTGAAGCAACATAGTAAAACAAGTGAATACATTATAATAATTATGATATTATGATAATTTTAATAATTTATGGAAAGTAAAAATTACTAATAATGCAAAATTATTTGAAAAAAACCAAATTAATTTTTATACATACATAAATTATACGGACGGATTCAATGTTAAAAAAATTTACAAAATCAAAAACCGCCACTTTGGCGACTTGAAGTAGTACTTAAGTAATAATAAATAAATATAATATTGTAATCTGGAAGAAAGAAGTCGCCACATGTGACGTGACCGGCGCATAATCACCTTCTATTTTTAAATACTATCTAACAGCGACAGCAGGCAACGAACGTATGATTCAGCAGCGCAACTTAAAAAAAATGGCGGTAAATAGTCGAATAGAAAGTAATAAAATAAAACAAAAAAAAATAATAAAAAATTTGCACACCGCAAACGTTATTTATTTATTTCATCGTCATAATAGTCTCCTCAATCGAGACCAGACACATTTATTTAATGTCTGACAATGTTTTTTTTTTGGGTGGAATGATGCATGCATGTCTTTTCGCTCACTTGTCTTGATGTTAGTCTTTATTACTTTGACTAGTAAATTTAATAATATTGTAATAATACATCACAGTAAGTGTGATATAATGTTACGTTAACATCTGTTAAATTTATTATTATAAAATAATTTTAAAGCGGAAAAAACACAACAAAACATACCAAAGCAATTTGGTTTTATGTAAAAGTGATTCACACATTAATTTATGTATTTGTAGATGTGTATGCAACAATTTACAGCAAGTATGAGTCAGAAAATGTTTGCAAATTTTAATAAATTATAAAATATTACATGCACGAAACTACTACTTACTAACTGATATTCAATTTTTAGGAAGTAGTTAATATTTTTGAGGAATAAAAAATCATGACCAAGTAAAAACATTCACAAATGTAGCCAATTGTAGGGGAGACGAGATTTCGCATTTTAAATAGATTTTGTAAATTAGAACGATGGATTTGGTAGACTTTTTAAAAATTAGCACGATTAGGACGATTTGTTTTAGTTTCTCCACAATATTTAGTTTTATTTTATTTATTATTATATATGTTTTGTATACTCTGTAGCTTGTGGGTGCGGCAAGGGGTACGGTAAGAAGAAAATGTCCCAAACTCCCAAAGTGGGTTAATTCACCTTGTCGACACTTTTTTTAAGCATTAAAGAAATGTTTGAAAGCAATTCTTTAACTCGGAATAGATTTCTTGTTGCCTGAAAGCATTTCCGCCATCAACTGGAATAATATTAGATCGTGTAATACGAAATGTCGTTTTCCGACCACTTACCCGACCATGTAATTCAGAAAAATATCGATACTTTTTTAAGCATTAAAGAAATGTTTGAAAACAATTTTTTAACTCGGAATAGATTTCTTGTTGCCTGAAATCATTTCTGCCATTAACTGAAATATTAGGTCGTGTAATATGAAATGTCTAGCGGGTGCCATTTTGTAAAATATCAGTGAGTTTAGTACGTGAGTTTGACCACTTGGCTGATCAATATAAATGCATGTATTTGCAACTAATATTCAATTACGAATATATTAAAATTATTAATTATTAAATATCGAATAATTAAATTACACATCTATTTTAATAAAATTAAAATAATTTTAACAAATCTACGCTAATTAATTTCACTAATGACACACACACACATACACGCCATGTTTATATTTTCTATTTTTATTAAAAATTTAATTAAACAAGTTCACTGTTCAGCCTAGAAATGGGTGTTTTTGAAAAAAAAAATCATTTACACCAATACATAATTACGTATCTGGAATTTAAAATTTGCTACTACCATATGTGGGTCGTAAACAGCACACAACACAATATGTTTCTGCTGTTGAAAGTGAAATAAAATCCTTCATAGACGTTTCTTAAATCATAATATAAATCATGTTCCTTCCTTGTCCGTTAAATATAAATCATAAACTGACTACTGCACTTAGTAACAACAGACTACAGTCATATATACATCTTTTTTTTTTTTAATAAATTCTCACACACATGTTGCAATTTTGCAATGCATGACATTAAATAACTTTAGCTTGATCATAAACTAACCATGTGTCGTGGTTGAAATAATATATTAAATGATAGGTATGCATATACATATAAATTACCTTCTAATAAATAAGCTTGAAAGGCTCATTAATACGTTCAAAATTGTAATCCTAGAAAAAAATATTAAAGTGTGCTCCTTTTCAAAATTTCAAAATTTTCAAAAAAGTTCCGACAGAAAGCAAACTTTTCCAGAAGTATTATCGTCAAATACAAATCCATGGTTTTGCTAGCACTGGAATATTTTTTAGAAATTAACTCGTAGAGTACAACTTGTGGATTTCCCCATTAATGTTATTCAATAAAAAAATTCGGTAAGTGCATGTTAGACATGCATAAAGTCAAGATTTCGTAATTTAGTAACTCTCGCAATAAAATATTTTTTGCTTTTTTATTTAATAATACCTGAACCTTTTATTTTTTATATTAATTTTAATAAAATCAATAAAATTTTTGAAAAAACAACACTGTTTATAAAACTGCCTAAGATCCGACACTGATTATTTAAAAAAGGTCAAATGGATTTCGTTGTTATACTACGAAATTTTAAAAACTGGAAAATAGAAATTTGGAAAAAGTTTGAATGTTTTAAACATATTTTTTTTTCAATTAATTTTTGTTAAATGGTACAAGATTTCAAATTAAAATTTTTGATAAAAATTCTGGACTATGTATTTAAACCAGGTATTTGAACTTCAGTAAAAATTCAAATTTATAGTACTAACAATTTTATAACTGCGCATGACTTTTGACTAATCTAAACTGTAAATTCGTAAAAAACGAACAAATCGCAAATGAGGATCATTAAAACTAAAAGATTCAATCCTTCAAAAATTGGTAAGAAAAATTTTCAACATAATTTAAATTTTTACTCCAACCAATTAATCAATCAACTACATAATATTCTACCGTTGCTTACGTTGTTCTGTTCTCATTTCTCATCGTTTGCGCTACAATCAGTAAAAATTGTGAGTCATCAATTTGACCTTCATGGTATACTGTATTATGTATTTAAGTATAAAAATTTAGACATACCTACATACAACATAATAAACTGAGCTGATCCCCCACGACATGACACGACACGACATTCAAATCTAGATTGTAATAGTTACATCATAATGTGTAATTTACAATAAATTTTTCAATTATGTATGTAGATTTATTTTATTTATTTTTTTGTAGAGTAGTGAGTGAGTGAAGTGAGTAGCAGAAATAATACATAACAACAACAAAAACAAGTTCATGTTTTAACTAGCAGAATCGATTTACCTTGAAATCGATTCAGTAAACTATACAAATAATACTTGGAGCGACTGTACTTAGAGCTACGAGTTAAATAAGCAGGTGTAAACCGCGTATTAATTTCACATTATTAAATGGGGATTTGGAATCGGAATTGTTTATGATCACAGAATGGGAATCTTTCGTCCAAATATGTGTTGACTATTGAACCTCGACCACACCAGTCCCATACGCCTAGATTAGATGCCGTCACGCCTGTGCAATGGTTACTGACAAATTAACCAAACTAGATGTTTTTGTTTTTTTCGCATAAAATAAATGCCTACTTAATTTTTATTACTCAGAAATTGTAAGGGTTAAATTAAATTTCAAATCATTATGGGCACTAATCTGAACGAACACAAAAATTAAAAATTTCTTTGAATCAAAAAAATGTTTTTTCTGTAGTCAAAGAAATATTTCTTTGATTACAGAAAAAAATAATTCAAAAAAATATTTCCTTATTTTAAAAAAAATATTTTTTTTTTGTTTCAAATAAATATTTTTTTCTGATTCAAAGAAATTATTAATCTTTGAACAGAGAAATCGATACTGTAAGAAATGAACTTCCAACCGTTTTTTTTTTTTTTTGAAAAAAAAAAGGTTTTGTAGTATCAAACTTTTCATTTTATCTTTTTTTGTAAATAATAAACAAATATTTTACTTCGAAAAAATACCACTTTGAAATTTTGAGTATTTTGAAAAAATATTGTTACAATTTCAAAATAAAAGTGGTATTTTGCGAAGTAAAATATTTGTTTATTATTTACAAATATGGAATACCATAAAGTAACGCTCAAATCTATTAATGTTATCTTTCTTTTTTTTTAAATATTTATTGTTTTAAATTTTCTTCCAAAAATGAAATGCGTCTCTATCTGCTGAACGATACGAATGTACGCAAGGTCGCAATTTTTTACCGACCCTCGAAAATTCTAGTTTCTATCGATGCCGTCAACTACCAGAATAAAATCCTATAGATTTTCATTTTGTTCGGTTGAATAATTTAATTTATATCTAAAAGAAAAAAAAAACCTACGATTTGGAGAATGCATAAGGACTTCGAAGTGTCCTTCGTATCGTAGCCCTAAAAATATACACAGCCACTGTAGCAGCGCAATTGTTATTGAAATGACTAAAACAAGAAGGAAAAAATTATGCCATAAAAAATGAATCATCTATCCCACTGTACTAAAAATAAAAAATAAATAAGTAAATAAATTTTGAACTTTGTAATAATCACTACAAAACAATTATTTACACTTAATATTTTTGTAGGTACCATGAGTTATTTAAATTAAAGACAAAAAAAAATGGATGATAATGAATTTTTTAAAGTATAATTACATCATTAAAAATCACATTCGCAATATACATATTATTTTTAATGAGAAAATTTTTGTGTCATTATTTTATAACTGAAAATTTTAATATTATGTATAGTTTTGACGTCAATTCCAGATACATATATGAATAAAATTTTATTAATTCTATAGAAGAATTACATAAAATTATGTTTGTTGATACATAGAACTTTTAAAATAGATTTTAATAAGTATGTATGTTGTTTTATATATAAAATTTGCAACGACATACGTGGTATTCTAGTGTTGGTACGATTATAGACTTAATTATTTAGAATGTATGAACTAAATTAGTACTAATGTATAAATTACATTTTTAAATAATATACGTATTCATCTAAAAATACTTTACATTGTATCCAAATATTTGCATAAAGTATTACGATGTTTTTAAGCGAAAAAATATTTTTTTTTCTGCAAAATTTTTTTTATTTGTTTAATAATATTGTTTGAGTTAAGAATATTTTAAAAATTTTTTTTTTTTTTTGTATCAATATTTGACAATTTAATAAAAATGGTCGCGGTCGCCCAATGAGCCAAGGACAGCGGCTTCTAATCGGTTTGCAAATAGTCGGCGGTCAAATTATTCTTAAAAAAAAAAAGTACAAATATTGAAGGATTTATGAAGTTTTGGAGTCTCTGACTGGAAAGGATCGTCCCGACTAGTATCAGTGTTCGGATCATGTAATTGTGCTAGATTTTTATGATTTTTTTTTTTCAAATGTTTGGCATTACGGAGGATTAAATTTAAAAAACACTAAAACTCGATAATGATATTGAAAACGCTGGGAAACTTTGTTAATTCTGAAAAAATTCATATCTTGATAGAAATACTTTAGTGGACACGGGAGCGTCACTGAAATTCATTCTCGGGTAAAGGCTAATTTAATTGCGAACTCCGATTGTAAATAATTAACTTTTGCCCAAAAAGATATAAATTATTTCAAATTTAATCTAATCAATCAAAAAAAATTAGTTTTTTTATAGCCAAAAATAGGTGGCGTCGTACTTTCGCGTAATTATGTTAAGTACGACAATACCCACAATAACCACAGATCCAGGCGCCAGCCAGGACTGGTGTGATCGTGGCTTACATCACATCATGTAAGATGCTGTAAGATTATTTAAATTTGAAAGTGAGAACATTACCTATAAAATAATTTCATCATCATAAAAAATGATTTCATTAACAGACAAAATGTAGAAAAAGAGATTAGAGAAACTGTTGGTAATTTATTACAACAACAATAAATTAAGGAAAGTTTCCAAATACTAAATACAACACAACCTTTTAAGTTGTTTATTTCTAATGAGTTTTTAAAATAATTATGTATTTCCAGTTTACTTCCTTTTGCAATTATTATAAATTAATACTCTACATTGCTAATTAAAAAATAAAATAAAATAAAATGAATATTCACTTTCATTCAATTCATCAGAACGAAACAAACACAAGTCAGGTTATGTACATGTATTCCGTTTGTCATGTCAGTCGGCCATTTTATAAAACATGCCACGCCATTGACGATGACATGAAAGAAACATCTGTAAGTGTTTTAAATGTGTATAAAATTTATCTCTCTTTTATCGACAACAGATGGCATTTTAAAATAGCTCGGCATTTATGCGTAATGTTTTAAATAATATTATGAATATGTATTATTTACTGAAATACAACACAAAAAGAAAAATATAATTATTTAAAATATACAAAATTGAAATTATTTCACGTGCTAACAACAAAATTAAGTAACATGTGCACATGTATCGAGGCGTGCCAATGTTTTTAGTTCATATTTTTCAGGAAAAAACAAGAAATTTTACAAGAATCTCTTTTTAGAAATTGGTTTTAATTCTAAACAAGAATTAGTTTACACTTTAATTAATTTCATTTCTATAATATTGTAAAAATTGCAATTCATACACGTGTAAAGGAACTGAATGATACAATCAGTAATTTACATGATGATAAAAATGGTTAGAAACAGTCAATAACTAACCTTATCGCAAATTAATATTCAAATTTCTTTTTTATGACTCCGAAGCACTGATGTCTCGGAGTCATTAATGGATTCTCCACGAACAGCCAATTGCGTATTTGATTCACATAATATAACAATGTCGCATTACTGTGGCGGAAAGGGGTTGGATTTATTTATTACAAAAATAGGTAAATTTAAAACACTAATCTTGGACGTAAGTGCTAATTGTTTAATAATCGAACGTGTAAAATTAAAAGTTAATTAGATCTTTTGTTAATTTCCAAAATGTATTTTTTTAATTTTTTTGTTAGCAGTTAAGGAATAAAAAATACGCTGCCAATAGGGTGGGCACACAGCTTCCTCGTAGTCGTAAAAGGCTTTAAAACAGTATTCTACCAAATATACATATTATATACCGTGAAATTATATTTTCGCCTTGAAGTTTATAAAAAACTGTTGTAACTCAAAAGACTTAAAGGCTAAATTATAAAATAATAGCAAAAATATTTTAGAAACTAACCCCCAATATACCCTAAAAATTTGAGCGAGATAGGACTAGCAGTAAATAAGATATTGACATTTAATGGGATTTCATGGTAGCGGCGTAGCTACCGTTACTCCGATTTCGATTAAATTCATAGGGGACCATATAGGAACCAAACTACATAATTTCTGAAAATTTCATAAAAAAGAATTGAGTAGTTTAGAAGTTATGCCACTTGGTGCAATTTTGGAATGACATGGTAGCGGCGTTGCTACCGTTACTCTGATTAAATTCATAGGGGACCATCGCGGAGCCAAACTGCATAATTTCTGAAAATTTCATTAAAAACAATCGAATAGTTTGGAAGTTATGCCACTTGGTGCAAAATTGGAGACACACAGACGGACAGACAGACGGACGGCCCAAACCAAAATTGTTCAGGAAGCTCTAAAACTTAAAATGTGCGTAAAAAATTTGATTTTGAAGAGAAAAAATTTTTTATTTTTGAAAAGTGATCACAATGCTTCCGCTACTTTAGTAGTCTCGGAAGCAAAAAATTGTTGCCACTTATGAAATGAAAGCATCCAAAAGAAATATACATTTTTATTTTTTTATTTTTTAATTTTCATTCTCAATATACACTTTGACGGGCATTTTTTTTTTTTAAATCGCATAAAAAGAGGTTATTCTATATTTGCAAACATACTATTCATATTTATTACCCTGATATATGTACATACCAGCTTTTCCTTTTTACCTAGATCCCCTCTATATTTAATTATAATATTGGGTGGAATTTTGTAACTGCATCAATTAACGGATGCGTTATTAGGTGGTCAAGACAAAGGTCATTATACTAGGGGGAATTTATATTTTATATAAAAATTATAAAATATGTACAACGTAAAATTATTTTGAACTTTGTCAAATAGTTTTTTTTGTGAAATACATATTGAGATTTAGTTACAGGACAGGTGTTTGTTCCAATCTGGGCGTTGGCCTTGCATATCAACAGAAATATGTGGCAGTAGTGGTTAGAAAAAGAATTACTACAGTACAACCTCTCAATAATGCCATTCCTCTACATCCCCTTCGGTACACAGCGAAATTTTCAATCCACTCCACCATAATTTTTTCTCATTTTAATTGCTGGCATTATTTTGAAGGGGTGAAAAAAATGTGATGGTACAAAAGGCGACGGGGATAGAGTGGGGGTCTAAAATTTTTCAAGAGCTTTACTCCTCTACTGAACAAAACTGGCATTACTGAGAGTTTGAATGATTTTTTTTAGAGGAATTTCGAAAATTTTTTAAAGACATTCGTACATACCAAAACCGCACAATCTCATCAAAATTGAATCAAAAAGATGGATACGTACCTGGAAAAAAAGAAAAATTTATTAAAATCATAATTTTTAGTTTAAAAAAAATATCTAGGCATAGTTACAAAAATATAATTTTCTTTTTTTAGAGTTATTATCTTGACTGACTCGAAAAAATCACAGTGTCACTCACCCACACCCAAAAATATAAAAAAAAGCGTCGTTTTATACTGATGATGCATACTGATAATACTTTTTCTGTATAGAGACAACACAATTTATATGGATGATACACACACATCGGTTCACACCCTTCTAATTTAAATGTAAAGTTACAACAACAACGCCACCAGACAAAAGAGTTAAGCGTACAAAAATATGTCGAGGACATAAATACAGAAATAACCGAAGGGAGAATAAACAGCTGTTCGTACAGGTACCTGCATGCCCTGCTTGCTCTGGCTACACTATTTAGGTATGCAAAGTAATCAATCATACATAAAAAACATTTATTTTTTTTTTTAAATTGAAAAAAAAAAAAGATTTATCAAGCTGTGCAATTTTATTTTATACACGAAGTATACATTTTTTTGAATTCAATCTTTTAGGGTTTCGAAAACATGAATCTGTTATTTTCTGAAAGTACCCTTATAAGATCTTTAAAAAATGAAATTTAAAAATTTTAAAAATTTACAAAGTTATAGCCATTTTAGTATGGTGGATTCAATTAAAATTCACATAGTGTTTGAAAAATTATCAAAATTGGATCGGCTGATAATTAATCAAACACATCCTCTCTTTTAATGTGAATTTTAATTAACATAATGAATTGGTCATACATACCAAAGTAAATCGAGTGTTCAAGTATGCGCTAAAGCTGGACATCAAGTGAACATATGAATATTGGTGTGTGTGTGTGTGTGTGTAAATATGGACAAAAGTCCGCCATACATTAATAATGTTTCACAGACACTCGAAAATTTGAAATTAAAAATGATAGATTCAGTTATCAGGTATGAACTTCAAAACTTTAAATGCATTTTGCTTGAAACTACATTTTTCAAGGTGGTCGACACGATATCTCGAATTCTATTTATCCAGTCGACTTCGTTTTTCTTTATTAATTCCTAAAAATAGCCGAAATTTTTGCTCTCTAGACTAAAAGACCTCCTTCTTAACTTACCAAAAGAAAATCAAAATAAATGATTTCAAATAGAAAAAGTTTATCAATGGGTGGGTTGATGTTCCACTGGGTTTTTTTTTTTTTTAATTTAGACCCAACGTTCTCAACAAAAAGGTACAAAAAAAGTGTTGAAAACTCTAAATTACAATTCCCAAACAAAAAATTACATCTTCAACGAAAAGAAATGAAATTCTTTTTTGTTTAGATGAATATTAGAAAGTGATCAACAATTAAATAAATAAAATAGAAGAAAATACGTAATTTTAAAAAGACATTAATGTGGATATAGAATCATTAAAAATCGTCTATCATCAACTCTACTAACTGACTTTATATTAGGTACTTGAACAAAAAAAAAAAAAAAAAAAAAAACATTAACTGCTATCAAAACTAACTGAACGCACGCAAATACTACAACATAATGTGCTCTAATACAACTATTTTATGGTCAGTAACTTGCCAAGTGAAATTCCGTTTGCATTAACTACAAGTATTGCTGAGTAAGTATCGAAGTCAGTTGTTGCTGTAATTACGAAAACGAGTTTTTTTATTTTTTAATTAATAATATAAAAAAAATAGTATGGATATTTTTTTTTTTGGTGTATGTAATAGTTAATTGAATTTTTTCATAGGAACAAAATAACATTATTTTGTATTTAAAAATTATTCATTAAAAAAAAATTACAAAATTTTTATTGAAAACATTTTCACGGTTAAATAATTATTCCAACAAGTTTTTTAGGTTCGTTTGATAACTATGTAATGTTTAACATTTCACAGAATAATAATTTAACCTTTACTCTTTTTTTCCAATTACGTAATTTTTTCATAAAAAAAAAACAGTGTTGATAAAAATAAATTGTATATTTACAAAATTTTTCTTTTAAATGTAACCGAGACTAGTCTTTTTAGTAATTTCAAGAATACTCTTTTTAGCAATCTATTAAGGATGTTATTTTATCTTACTGTTAAGCTGATTCTCTTAATAAAGGAGAAAGATAAGAACGATTTGAGATTCCTTCTAAAGTTGTTAAGAATGTTGCATCTTTATTCAGTTAGAGCAGGGGTTCGAACCGTAAAGTTTTGGGTCGGCTGGGCCGGCCAAATTATAAATATCGATAAGAATGAAAATTTCACACACAAATTACCCAAAGTTTCACCAATGGATCTACTAAGCTATTAATTGAATTCGAAAAAACTGAACTTGACGACCTCATCACGTGCACTAAATTTTTAAAGAGTTCAAAAACCATAATTTTGACGACAGAAATTTGAAATTTGAATCTGCTTATAGATTTTCGATACTGCTTTCTTGATTTTCACAAAATCGTAATTGCAAAAACAACATGTGGAAATTAAATCACATTTCCTGAGGGAATTTGGGAAACTTGCATAGCAAAAAAGGTTTAATACAAAAAAAATACCAAAATTTCGTATTTTTTATTTACGAATTTGAGATTATAGATTGTCAGTGCTAGCCGCACTTTTGGAGCTTGTGGGCCGTACTTTAGAAGTTCCTCTCTGAGATAGAGTGAAAAATCAATATGGTCAGTTTTTTTTTACAAGTGTTAATAACTAAATTTGAATGAAAATACTCTTTCTGATGTTAATAGCAACTTTTAAGAAACAAAACAGCATTAAAAACATAGTTATTCTTCAAAAATCCGTTCAGTAGTCACTGAAAAAATTGTTTACCGAGGCAGAGATGCCAAAAACAGGCGTTGATATTTCTATCCACGACTTTCCCTTATTTGACATACATTTATATAAAATTTGATAAATACCATTAAAAATCTACCGCATTCTTACACATTCAAGAAGTATCTGTGTGTTTTTAAAAGCTCCTTACATAATAACAATATATGTATACATTTTTATATCGTATGTAATTGCCGTAAAAGGTATCGAATTAAAACACAGTAGTTATAATTCTGAAAGGATGTTTTTATACCTCTTATACAGTAAATGCTCCTATTATGTCATATGATCTACATCTACACGGATTTATATCTATAAATTATATGGAATTGATGTGTTTTTTTTTTTAAATAATACTACTATTTAGATAATTTATTTCTTGGTTAATACAAAAACCGGTTTACCTACTACTTACATATACTAATCGTTCTGAAAAAAGTAAAATTATCTAACAGTACTAATATTTCTTTTAATCTTCTAATAATTCATTTTAATTAGATCTTTTGAACTCTAAACAAGAAGCATAGTAATATTTGAAGAATATAAACGGGTACAAGTAGTTACCGTGCATAACCCCCAACAATGTTAAAAATAATTGCATAATATTTTATGGAATTTTATTTAAATAAATATGTGCCGAATATTATCATTTATCACACTAGTGTGGTAAAGTGTATTATTGCTTTATTGTATACTTATTGTATTTACAATGAGATTAAAATTAAATTGAAAAAAACCGTTGTTATTATTATTAAAATAAAAGAATTAAAATGGAATTAATTATCTGTTTATTTTTATTTAAACAAGACTAGATAAGAATAATTACTTTTGAAAAAAAATTATGTACTTACAATCGTACAAATATATAAATAATAAATTATATTTTTACACTTCCTATCTGTCAATAAATCAGAATCAGGATACTATTCGATATGATATCTTTCATATGTTGATACACCCTTACAGCGAATTACCGAACGGAAATTGAGTTATTACAGCAGATTTGAACCCGATACTGGGATAGGAATTTTTTTTGAGATCCCTAAAACCTAAAAATGACCCAAAAACTCTCGAACGAAACATTCTATTCTTACGGAAACCTGGTGGAAACGTTAGAGGTTTCAAAAACCCTTGGATGAGTTCTTTAGCTAGGCATAGGTTCGAATTTTTTCTACTTTCTTTGAATTCATTGATTAAAATTTCGTGGGGAAATGGACTCCACGGAAACTTGAATCGGGAAACGAAATCGAAGCGAACAATTTCATCCGAAAAATTCCGAGTTCGAGCCTTTGGTTTTGAAAACGTTTAGAAAAAATTTTTATAATTAATTAAAAAGTTTTACTGGTCTGTTTTGCACGAAACTGGCGAATTATTTTATGAATTCTCATTTATTTTAGTGTTAATGAATATCATTAAACGTCTATCAGTTTGCACATAACTTGCATAATTTAATTTTTTTGTGCCACTGCAATATTTAATGTGCAAATTTTTATTTACCGCAAGAGACAGTGAAAAATAAAATATACACGTAATTCTATAATTTTTTTTTATTAAATATTTAGCAATTGCAAACGATTACGTAAAATCTAAGTACACACAATATTATTTTACTTCTAATTTAACAAACTTGTTATACAAGTCAACAGAGTACAATATTACGTATTTGAATTGACTAAATACGTATGTTTAACTGAGCTATTAAAGTGAATGTAGTAATACAACACCGTCAATTTAATTCATTTACGTAAATTATGTTCTATTTTTAAAATGGAACAACAGAATTCATTAAATATTTATTTATTTATTACATAAATTCAAATAACAAAAGTAAGAAGAAAATTTCATCAATTTTTTAATAACCTTGATTGAGCAAAGTTAAAATCGATCGGCTGATTGGTCTATATAAAAAAATTGTTTTAGGGGAATCAATAATTAAGTTGATGCGAGGTAAAAATAAAATTAGGTTGGTTCTTCTAAAAGAGGTGTGACATTTACATGACCTTCAAACTGAATTCACGGTTTAAGTCATCGCGGTAAAAGTAAATATTACGCGTAGCTGATATTTAAATTCTTGGGAAACATTTTTTTTTATTTAAATATGTGTTTAGATAATGATACTAATTTTAGTATATATTTAAAACATTTTTGATAAATGATAAAATAATTTTTATCAAATTCAGTAGGCAATTCAATTTTTAAATGTTTCTCGAATTGAAAGTTTTTTAGAGCTCCGAAAACATTTTGGAACCATTATGAAATCACGCAAAGTTTAGCGACAGCCAAAGAATCAATTGCACACTCCTGGAGGTATTTTAATTGCGAGGCTATTTTTAGCAAAATTTGTTCGATTGGTTTTCGATTCGTGTGTTTTGGGATTATTTTTAAAAACTTTTATCTCACAAACTGTACGTTAGTTAGAATTGGGTACAAATACAGAAATTTTTTGTGTGGTTTCAGACAAAATTTTTTAGATTTCTTCGACAAAAAACTAGAAAAGACAATTCCAGAAAACTTTTTTCTACACTAAAATTAATTTTTAAACTCAATCTAAACATTCTCACATACTTATTTTCAGTAAACAAAAGAAAATTTTTAATTTTTGCCATGGAAAAAATATTTTTTTTTTTTAAATATTGTTTATTTCAATAAAGAAAAAAAATAAAACATACCTGTTGTATTTTTAATTTATTATTTTTATAAAAATTTAATAAACAATCACGACTGTCACGTATAGCAACCACGTCACCTTTAAATAATTTATAAAATATTAATAATAAAAATGATATAAAATACGGAATTAATTGTTAATAGAAATAAATCTTATAAAACCTACTTACAAAATTGAAGAAAAAAACTGAATATTACGAAAGCAATACACACACTTTTAATTTTTGAAAAAAAAAAAAATACTAGACACAAAATATGAATTTATATTACTATACTGCCGATTCATTCATTAAAATTTAAAAAAAAAAAAAATTTTTTTCAAAAATATTTTGAAAATTTTGATGTTTTCGTATTTTATAATAAACATGTTTTTATTTACCGTTTAATTATTAATTTTGATCAAAATAAAACGTTTATGTTATGCAAACCCGTAAATATAAATCAAATCGGGTTTCTGGAATTGGGATAAATAATTATACGTCTATTATTTTAATAATTGAATACTGAATATGGACGCATTCCTGGAAATTAAGTTCAATATATAGCTTTCCACTTCTGTGAGTGAATTATCTGAAATTAGTTATTTGAAAATTGGATGTATTCAGAGGAGTAAACAATAATGGTAAATTGGTTTGGATATGTTCCTGGAAATTAGTGTTAATTAAATTATTATTATTGGGAATAAATAATAATTTTGAATCGTTCAGGCGGAAATTCAATAAATATGTGCAAATAAATTTGAAAATTTCCTATGAATAGAAATAAAACTTTTAGTTGTGAAGTAAATGGTAATAATAGAATTGGTGTACAGTGTTGAGTAGGGATTACGGTTTACCGGTAAATTACTAAAAATTCCATAACATTTTTACCGGTAAATCACTGATTTTTTACCGGTAATTCGATAAATTAAAAATAATATGTTTGAAGATTTTTATAAGACCTTTATTTTATTTCATAGAAGAATGGTTCAATTTATTGAACGTAAATGTACACAATCAAATTACCCCTTACTGTGTATCCATAATAAACTATTCTAGGATACAGTAAAATCGCACAATGCAATGGTCAGTTTTAAAATGCCAAATGAATACAATAAAACGTCCTTTTTGTATTTACTTACATAATATTATTCAAATCAGCTGTATATTTTCCAAAATAATTAAACATTACGTTAAATGATTACATTGTAAGAAGAGATAAGTAAATTTTTCTAACAGGTACCGAAGGTATATATAATTGATTGATATTTTATGATTACTTAACAAAATTTAAAATTATTTTTTCAATAAACAATAACAATGGGCGGTATATTTCTATGAAGGAAGCTGTAGGATACCTACAAAGTCGTTGGAAATCAAACAGATAAAATTACCGAAAACTAATCTTGGGCTTTCCAAAATTTTTATAATCATAAGTATATACACGTTAAAATATATATGATGACCTTAGTAAAATAACTTTTTTTTTTCAATATTTATTCTTATATTTTCTGTGCTTTAAAAAATACCGGTAAATTACCGGTAAACTAGTTTTGCTAAAAAAAATTACCGAATTACCGATAAATGAAAAAGTCGGTAAATTTACAATCCCTAATGTTGAGCTATTTACAATGAAACAAGTCCTGTTCTTTTTGGCAAAAATGTTAAAAATAAAAGAAAAATATTTATTTTTGTACTTCAAGCAGAAATTCTTATTGAATGTAGAAAGGGCATAGCCGGGTAAGATAGGGAAAACGGCCCTTGACGCAAAATTGATTATTTCCTATAAAAACAATCAATTTTGTGTCAAGGGCTGTTTTCCCTATCTTCAGTCAAATGACCTCAATTGACCATACTTTTGTGTGGGGTTAGAACAGAATTGGATTGAGAATTTTGCCACCTTAGAATTTTGAGTCCTTACCACCTTTACCCTATGATAAATCTGCCTAATAATCTGGTTGTATGGTATCAAAAGAAATACATGAAAATTAAATTCTATTTTTTTTTTTTTGTAAAAGGTGACTCAAAATATTTTTACAATATTCCTTAATGAATACACTGAATATACAAGATGTGATTTAAAAAATAATAATACAATTCAAAGATATTATTAAATAAAATAAAAAAAATTTAAATAGAAATATAATTTTCAAGGGTAACAACTTGTAAAAATATTTTTTTTATTGAACCAACACAAATAGACTGATTGACTAATAAACGTTTTGAAAAACATATAAATAATTAAATAATTAACAAAAAAATTTTTGCATTACTAATCACAGCAATAATCACGATTTTGATGATCAAATACACATTTAATACAATGTACTATTTGCTTTCAAGAATTACCTGACGTGTTTAAAAAAAAAATTATTGTAAAGTCATTAAAACTTTCAATAAAATCTATAAATATTTCTTATTACTAAATATTGTTGCAGCCGGGGCCAGATTACTTAATATGTAAATTTTACATGTGTGATTGAGAGCCACAAACAAGTTAGACTGCTGACAAGGTTACCATCAATTTATCAGTAAATAATAAATAAATGGGTAATTGCTAATTTGTTATTTAATTGTACTAGATTTGATCGTCCTTTATATAAATAGAGGAAAATTAAAATTATTCAATTTGACACACTTTTGTGGATCAATATAGCAGTAACCTAATTCGAAATATTCTAATAATGACTCCATTAGGAAAATTAGAGGAAAATTTATAACAATTTTCCAGGGAAAATATTCGGATCTTAAGGAGTAAACGCGTGCGTCTTGAATTTCAATTGTATTGTGGGTAATTTCTCAAGAAATCAATGCTGCTTTCTGAGCCAAAATTTTTGATCAATTTTGAAAAAATCTATTTTTTTTTTTATCGATTTATCAATTATCCCACTAGAATACCCTTGATTTTTATCAAGCGCAAATACAGGGGGGGTGGTCATGGGTATCAAATTAATTCAAATTTTATCGTGGTTAACTTGGTGTCATTATCATGTCTTACTAAAAATTTTTAATACCTTAAAAACTGTGACTAAAATGATAGATTGATAAAACTAGAAGCAAAATTATAGCTCTTTGAAGCCCTTTTTTTCATTTTTACCAAAATCAGGCACCTGGAGATATTAGGAAAAAAATTTCTGTAGAGTCGTAGTAGAATATTTTTGAAAAAAATTTCGATATTTTGTTTGTAAAAATGAAAATTTCATATGCAGATTATCCAAATTTAGATCATTCCCATAAAGCTTAATTTGTGAAAAACATTTTTTTTTTTTAGAGTTGATGATGTCACTAAGGCTAATTAAAAATTTTTCAATGATTTAAAAACCATTTATGAAATGACAGAATGACAAAATCGTAAGAGAACTATTGGTTTTCGAAGTCGTCCTTTTTGTTAATTTAAAATTTACAATGTTAAAAAAGTCTTTTGAAGTCGAAAAAAAATGTGACTCCCTCCTAATTGGAGAACTTAATCCGCCCTTGATTTTTACGATATTCGGTGGAATAATCCAATTTTTATCTAAAATAAATGGAATTAAAAAAAAATCAAAATTATGTTCTTGTTATTTTACAGTCCCCGTAATACCATTATGTGTCTCTAGTAGGAATATTAAATAACATTACTAAAACCCACCGATTTTTTATAACCATTAAAATATTTAATTACGTGTTTTAAACCGAATTTTTTCATACATTTAAAAAACATTCGCAGTTATCTCTCGATTTGTCACTTAAAATTGTAAGTTTGAAATATAAAATTTAAAAAAAAAATGTAGGAAAAATATAAAAAAGATAAAACATGAACGAATATCAAATAAAAAATTCGAAAATTTGAAGTATGTTGGTACAAATAGATATCACGGTTCATTACACTGCAAAATTTATTAATTTTATCTTATCGTGAAAAAACAAAAATACACAAAAAATTTTACAAATACATAGTTATATTAATCGATAAATATTATTTAAACAGTTGTAAAAAAAAATACTTGAAAATTTTAACATTTTATTTTTTTTTTTTTTTTTTTTTTGAAAATGATACCATGAAAATTTATATAGTTGATTATTTAATAAGTATCTAAGAAAAACATTTGTGTTTTGTTTAATTTTCCCTCTCTTTATTATATAATTGTTGATTGTCTTTTATTTGACCTTCAACTGTTTCTAAATTATTCCAAACATGTAATTTCCAATATGAAGAAAAAAATTAATATAATTTATTGCGAATTTGAAGATATATTGGAGAAGGGACCGACGTACCACGATACGACAGAAAAAAAACCAAAAGGAAGAAATTTATTGCTGGATATTTTGGAAAATATTTTTTTGGAATTATTTGGGAAATTTTATTTGATGAGCCATGTACAAGCTGTTTTTGTTTATTTAATAAAAAATTTTATGCAATAAAAATTTAAATTTTTAGAACACGTGGGGTGTTTGTTTTATTTTCTGCATTACAAAACTAAAATGATATTTGCACAAGAAAAAAAAATGTGCCTAGTAATATATGCAATAATTCTCTTCTTATCTGAGTTATTGTTTTTTTTCAACGTAAGACTTTTACTAAGATTGCAAGATTATGGCTGAAGGTCGCCCGCCATGTAAATAATATAATAATTATATTAGGTGTTCGGTTACAATTATGTATATATTTGCACTTTAGTTGTTGATAAGAATGTAGAAATAATTATACTGTTGTTAGAAAATGCAAATATTTAATTTACATAATTCATACTTTCTTAGGAAATTATTTATTATATATGATTATTTTGTATTATTTTTTTTTTAATCTATGTTGAGAAATATCGCGATTAATGTTAATTTCCTGCGTCATCTCTCTGGTACGAATCTGGGACTTCAGGTAACTCTAAGTAATTAATATTTTACCGAGTAATCTTATTTTTAATCTAAATATACATTTTACATACTAAGTGCAATTTTTACAAGTAAATTAATATTTCTATTCACTAAAAATTACGTTAAAAATACTTCACATTACTTTCATTATTATTACCAATCAATTAATTTCTATCCCTGTTCGATTACTAAAATTCAACAAATCCGTAGAAATCAAAAATAAATAAAAATAAATTTTAAAATTAAAATAATTGAAATATCAAAGCCAACCTCGAATCGGCTACGAGATTGTCATAGAAGTTTTCATTTCTGTCGTGTGTGGACCTTTTTTTTTTAAATGGAGGTCATATTTAAATTATAAATAACGAGATATTTGGACACTGATGAAGTAACTACAGAACAAAAGCAAGTCAATTAGTGTTGAATCTCTACCAGAAGAAAAAAGTTCATTATATGCATTGTTTTTAGATAATAAAAATTGATATGCTCTCAATTCATCTACAAAATTATAATAATGAAATTTTTAATTAACAAATTACATATGTGTCCTATTTTATTCAAAATGGGCTCCAGGCACTTAAATTTTTGAGGTGATGAAATACGATTTTAAAAAATACAATTTTTCAATTACACTTTTCATGATCCAAAAAAAAAAAGTTGGGACAAAAAATTGTCCAGTAACACACAAAATCTTAATTTTTTTGGACTCTTCTGAATATATCCTCAAATTATGTACACTCGCTTCCTTTCAGTGCATCTACGAACCATATTTTTGCTAATAATAAATCATTTTTTTCACCAAAGAATCCATTTTCGAATATGAATACAGATTAAAATTAAGATGGTTACCTTGTGACATGTTAGTAGAAAAAATTGCAAACCAAAATTGCTTTATGTCATTATTGTCTCTATTAATGGATAGATGTTGATGCATACAATTTTTCATACGAACGTGTATGCATGCATTCAAACATAGTCTGTGCATACACACTTATACTATCAAAGTTTTTTATAATAAATGCTTTGACATCATTGTTATTTATCCAACAAACATATTAAGTGGTATGCACATGCGTTTGGAGCGCTTTATTTTTTCACCTGTGCAAGATAGACAGGTGCTCTCGCGGACTTTTTTTTTATAGAGAATTCGATTCTCTACAAAAAAAGGTCTTAACACTTTTTAATGTATCTATCACCGTTTTCGCTACGTAAGCGGTGAAAGGTCAAAAAACGCTATTCATGAATTTTTAATATTGTTTAAACAATAAATACAAATAAACCAGTTATTTAATATACAGTGTTGCCAGACTGCTTCAGTTCAGTTGGTTGAAATTGGTGTATTTATTAAAATACTATAAATTTTAATTTTTCTTTACACTCGGGACTTCTTTTCCTAGTTTTTTATTGAATTCTGTCAAGTCATTATATTGTTAAATACAAAATAAGGGTACGTAGTCAGAATTTTGAGATCTAATATATGGAGTAGATACCAACTTTAACCCTAATTATCTTAACTCAGAAACGATCAATCTTCCCCAAATTACAAGGACAATCAGATATAGCATTCTTCTTTATACTATTAAAATTTGAAACTATTCTGTCGAAAAGTTGAATGTCGAGGTAATCTGGTTTTCTGGTTATATTCTTCAATGCATATGCTCTTGCTGTTTATAACGAAAAAAAAAAAAAAAAAAAACTTCAAGAAGACAGGTTTAGAGTAAAATACATTTTATAATAATGTCGATTTGTTTTTAGGCGTGTATGACGGCAGTGCGGAACGGGGATTCCAAGAGTACATTATTATATGCATAAGAAGTTGTTTGTTTAAACGGTTGTTTTGTTGAGTCGATCAAAATCTTGTAAAACTGGTTTTTTTATTTTCTTCTTCATTTCTTCTTCTTTCTGTTACACCTATTATTCTGTGTGCTGCTCAACAATGACTAATATTATTTAACCACGTAATACACTCAAATCCACTCAAATATAATCACAAATGCGCTCTTATTTATTGGTCGAAATAAACTGCTGATGCATCATGGCTGAAACACCTACTACATATCTAAAATGAACGTTTTTTTTTTATTGATTGTTATAGAATGAAATACATTTTTGTGTATTGCGTCATCTGCCACATTTTTTGTGTGTATGTGTGTGTGTGTATCAATTCTGAATAAAATTATTAAATGATGGTCGATGATTAATGTTCAAAAAATTATCGGAAAACAATATTAATATTATCTATCAAATATGTCTCTACATATATGTATATATACTTTTACTAATATAGTAAAATTTTCATAAATAAATTACGCATTAAAATTTCAAATTTAATATTTTGTATAATATGATAGATGGTTTTTATAACAAAAAGTTGTTTTCAGGGTCACAGGGTCATTTCATTATAAAATGACTTGTCAAAGTCCTAATACGATTTCTGTGGGTAGAATTTAAATGAAGTCATAGATTGTGGTTACACTGGTTACGGGTTTGTACAACTTTTTAATACAAATAAATTTTTTTTCTATGGGAATTTGTACAAAATAAAAATGGTTCTGATTGAATAAAGGCCACTTTTATGAAATAAAAAAAAAATAATTGAGCTCTTGTAAATCATATTCAAATAATTTTTATATAATTGCTAGTGAAAGTCATCTATAAATTTTTTTAGGGCCGGATCTAGGGAGGCAGCCGGGGCACGTGTCCGGGCGACAGGCCTTGGGGGGCGCCAAAATTAGGTATGTGACTGATTTTTTTTGCACTTATTTAAGTGAGGAGAAAAAAATCTATTTTCTACAGGGCCGCCATTTTTTGACCTTGTGCCGGGCGCCACTTAGGCTAGATTCGGTCCTGATTTTCTTAATTTGGAAAAATTTTAGAACACGTGTTTCTAATCAATTTTTGATAACTTTATCCACGGAGCATTAGCAAAAACCGAATAATAAATATGAATTTGTACGAAAATTTAGACTTTCCGTAAAAAAAATGTATTCTTAATTTTTTTTTTTTCAAATTTCAATGTTTCAATGGTAATTTGCAAAATAACAAGGTCACCTGATACTAAATACTATAAACTCCAAAAATGTCACATTAAATTTATTAAAGGCCAACAAAAAGAAAAGATTTTTTGAATAGCATTCAAAATTTCTATTATTTCATTTCAAATAAAAAAATATTATTTTAGAATGTCATGTTTCAAAAGTGTAAATACATAATTTTTGAAAAAAAAAAAGAAAGAAATATGATTATATGCGATTTATTTTCATTAAGACGGTTGATTTAATTCGATCCGCGGGGACTTGTCACAAGTCACAACAGTATGAAAATGAAGGTTTTTAGAAAAAAAAAAAAAATATATGTAAATATTATTTTCAACAGTCTTAAAAGTAAAGTTCTCGGATTTTTTTCATATTCACTCTAATTTATCTACTAGTGGAGCTATGTCCAATTTTGATATTCATTTCTCAAAATTATTATTTAGGCTCGAGATATTTTGCTTCGAAAATGGCGGTAATTATCACGTTTTTTTGCATCTCTTTTAAAAAAAATTCTATATTTTCCAAACGAGAGATTTGAATTGGATGATGTTTCGATAAAACGAGTTTTTCAAAGGATTTTAACAAAACTTCTCTAGATGTGTATATAATTCAATACCCGAGCCCTTTCCCGGGTTAAGCGTGCGCCCAAATGTTGGCAACATGGGTAACTTCAAAAATGAGACTTCGATGGGGCAGGAACGGCTATCAGACCTGTCACTATTGTCTATAGAGGCAGAAATTTTAGAAAAACTGAAACCGTCTTCAGCTATAGATGATTTAATAAATCAATTTCGCCGGAAAAAAGGCAAGAAAAGTGTATATTTAACTTGAATATTGTTTGGCTAGGCTCAATTTCTAGGAGGAAACGATAACTTATAATCAATAAATATTTATTTTAATTTAATGCAAGCATTTTTGTTTCTTTTGTGAGAAATCTTTACCATTCATTTGGGCCGCCCAACTAATTTTGATACAGGGCCCCTCCAAGGCACGCTACGCCACTGATTATTACATACATATTTATTAAAATGGTAAAGAAATTGTTTCAATTCACTGGAGCATGTACATACATTTTCTTAAAAATATTTTTGCCTACACATTGCGTGCGGAATGGATTTTAATAATAGCCCGCCAATAATAATCCGATAAAAGCGAGAATAATAATAAAAATGCTGAACAGCAGAATTTTGCTTGCTAGAAGCGCGCTTATGCGTTTGTTACACGACGATAATTAAATTGTAATATGAATGACGTGTATAAAATTACAGCGTTTTTTTTTATGCTGAATTGGAAATTTTTATTCTAGCCGTATCAATTTTATGTATGAATAACAAAAAAAAAAAAAAATTGTAACTCGAGAACATCAACGTACTACCCGTGATATATATGTATATACGCAAAAAACTGATATTTGCATATATTGCTGAATGAAAATTGCATTCGACTACATATTGTTATAAATTAATTATTTGCAAAAATGTCAAATAAACAGAAATAATAATAATAAAAAAAAATTGAATTTTTGGGCTTATACATTGAATGGAATGAATATGGTTTGTCCAACATTTTGTATTTTTGTTAAAATAAACGATTTTTTATTTTTTTAATTTTTTTTTAATTCGTTGGCAATTTTAATTTCCGTTTGTTTTCGGTTTTAAAAATTGATATAACTAAACAAATTTAAATGTTATAATTTTTATAAATATACAACAAAATACTGAAAGACGTAATTATATTATGAAGTTCTGTTCATTAACCCTTTGTGAACGGATGTCGTGAGTAATCCTTTGAACTCGTGAGGTTTGTTTGTCTCGATTTCAAGCCGCAATCGATTTGAAACTATGTACAAATATAACTGAGAAATCGAGGAAGAAGAGAGATTCACGTGGGAAAGCCTGATTCACGTGGGAAAATATACTTGACCAAGATTTAAATTTTTGTTGTGCTTGTCCACAAATATAAATCGTAGCGTTTTTGGTCCCAGTACCTATAGGAAAATTATTGTAATGGGTCCAAAAATCAAGGTCGACGTCACTACAGTGTTTTAAACACTATTTTCCAGAGTGGCGATTGAAAATCAATTTCAAAATTCCCTGACTGCTCCCTGAATTATTTCTGACTTTGAATAAAATTCCAGGCCTTACTGAAAAAAAAAAATTGTTTAAATGTATATTATATTTTCTAGTTATTTCGAGAAATAACGTTTCCATCAGAATTTAAAAGTACTGTCAAAAACTGCGTGAAGTTTTTGAGACTATGATTTACTGGGTCAATCTATAATTTCCAGATTTTTGTTTAATTAAAAAATTTTATTTATATCAATAAAGTATCAATTACTTTTAAAATTCTCTGACTAAGATTGAAATTCCCTGACTTTTCTCTGACTATTCCAGACATTCGAAATTCTCTGACTTGTGACATATCTCGCGAATAAAAATGGTATCGACACTTTGTTGGAGTACTAAGAGAAGGTATTCCAAAATATTAACATTTTTTTTTTTTTTTTTTTTTTTGACGGAGAACTGGGAAACTTTTGAGTGGACCTTAAATATAGGATGTGACCTGCAGTTTCTTCCGTTTCTGTATCCGACCATGACAAAATTTTTTACGAAACTAGGCTAGTCTTACGAAAAGGACTAACCGTACCTTTTTATTTATAAATTTTATAAGCTACCTTTCTGTTTCTCAGTTCTGTTAAAATGTTTTAACGGGATATTTTTAAAAACTGATTATGGTTGCTGTGGTTGATTTTATTAACTGGCACTTGTGTTTGACAATCACTGGTATAGATTCAATGCCAAATATGTATGTCTAAATAAAATACCTATATTATAACATTTTCCATACCTAATACAATTTAAATGAGTATTGAACGGAATTATATTATGGAGAAATGGATGACTGCTCTTCTGTTCTTGCTTTGCTTTGCTTTGCTTCGCTCTCAATTGTGTCAATGCAATTTAGGTTAATTGAATTTATTTTTATTGTCGTTAGAATATAGTGAGCAGATGAAATAAATAAATATTGTATAATGTTGCAATGCCGTGGTAGCTGTATGAAGTAAGTTACCCGTGAATTAATATTTATGTACCAATGTATTTGCCTTCAATGTATAGCGATGACAGCAAACGCGACGTACGTAATTACATTTTGTTGAATTATTTATTCTAAGGACGTTCCATCATGGCAGGTTTTATATTGTACAGACACCATTTAAAAACATTTCTAAATTCAAAATTAATTTCATTAAAAAATTTATATAGTATTTTCTTTATTGAAACTTGAAGGACACAACACCCTCGGTTAAAGCTCCTCGCTAAAGAACTTGGCAGGCGAAGTTGATCGGAATTCCAGGAGCGTTACCAGACCATTCGTACAACTTCGCGAGCAAGATCTCAGTGATGTAAACTCAGGGCCGGATCATCGCAGAGACAAATGGCTAGGGCCCGGTGAAAGTATCTATTTGAATCAATACTTGAGATTTGTTTTAGTTTTACCCAATGAGAGAAATGGTTGGGGCTCGGTTTTTTGACGATTCGCGTCAAACTGTCTGTTTTGAATATATTTGAAATTTGTTGGGAGGGTGCCCGGTAAGAAAAAAATGTCTAGAGTCCCAAAGTGGGTTAATCTGTCCTTGTGTAAACTGTACAAGTTACGAAGGTACCCGAATGCATGGAATATTGGGCCGAGGAGTGTAGTGAGTCGTTTTGTGCTCGAACCTAGGGTCCTTTGGTTCGGGCAAAAACCGACAAGGAACGAAAGTTGTCCGTGGAGTGGCAACGAAGCGCGCGAAGTGACTTTCACCCACTCGATCAACTCCAGGCAACTTCACGGCTAGTGTGATGCACGCTTTAAAGGCACTCATTTCTCACGTGAATGACAATAATATCTTCGTGTCTATTAAGGTCAATGTCATATAATCCCTTTAATAAAATAATGTGTGTGTACATAATATTACATAAAAAAGCATTATAAAACGCAAACAACTGACAAAGACATAGTTAGTTGATGACGTAAATATATACACACGTAAATGATATCTAAAGAAGATTATTTATAATGAGGATAATTGGTTTATAATTCCACCATCTTGTTTATCGAACTGTAAACTAAATATAACAATAATATGTTAATTATTTTTCAAACCAACGCAACGGACGTCAAACCGGAGAAAGAACACTCGCTATAAAGTTTAGCGTGGTGACTAAGAAATTGTTAGACATGATAGTTAAGGGAGGGGAGGCGTGATAGATTTCGATTTAGTCACCCAAAAAATGACATTTTTTTCTTTTAGCGAATTTCCATTCTTACAGCCTTACTCATGGTGGAAGTTCAGCCCGCGACTGTGGCAGAAATTTGTTTTGAGGTCCCTAGAACCCAAAAGTAACATTCACTAAAATTGTATTTATGTATCAGCACGATAATTCTCCAGAAAAACCTTTTAGTTACACGAAATTTGGTGACAACGTTGGAAGTCCAAGAATCTTGGATGAGTTCTTCAGCCAAACACGTCGGATGCCAGGAACATGGTTTTTGTTCTTGCAAAAAATTAGTTTTTTGCAAAAATTTCCACTTATTCAAAAATTTTTGCTAAATTTTTTTACACCATTTAAAAGAGGAGAAAAAATTACATAAAAAAAGTCCTTAAACTATTATTCTGTCAACTAGTTTCCGAGAAAAACTAATTTTTATAAACGGAAATTCGCTATGTTATGCAGGATACTGCGACAGAGGTATTTTGCGTTAGAGTGCGTATCTTATCGTGTATTTTATCTTCCTCTCTACATTATTCTGCTGAGTTTTGAGTACGTTTTTGAGACTTCGCATCTGTAACAGACGCCACCCACATCATTATATATTTATTTACACTTGATACTGAGTGTAGAAGAAGTAAAGTGTTAGGGGAGAGCAGGATTTGGAAGATGTGCGGCTGTAGTTGTGAACGGAAATCGCAGGAAACCGTGGCCTAAGTACCACGTTCGGGCTACACCGCTCAATAATTTCTCCATAACCAAACTTTGCAGTACTAGGAATAGGTACTTGTTTGCTCCGGTCAAAAACGAGCGTATCCCTTTCAAGTGAAAAGGAGACTAGCGTCGAATGTTCTAATGTTTGTTATGATACTTGTCTTATGGTTATAACTACTTTCAAATGAATTTCTCACTCTGAATAGAGATCATATGAATAAAAAATATCAGTGTAATCGTCAAGTTTCATGATTCTGATGTCTATTGCATATTATGTAGTCTTATTTCTCATTTTTATATATTATGTACCTTAACATATTTATATACGTACATACATACTTTATGATGTGTTTGTATGCGTAAGTGAAGTTCTTATATCGCTGTTGATTGCGCCGTTTGCTGAGCTGCGATCAACGACCGGTTTTTTGTTTCTATACAGATACTTTATAAACGTTAATATAACGGTATATTCCATTTTAAAATATAATACTTACGTGTATTGAAAGATTACTTACTACTTGTTCAAATGTATGTATATAATTAGTCGAATTTTCTCCGAAAAATTAGACTTATACAGTCTATACGATAAGAGCTGCGAGAGGCGAGACCAGGGGCGCTATCCGTTTTCGGACCCGTAGAACACGATTATGTAAAAAAAAAAGATGTCTGATATATATATATATATATATATATATATATATATATATATATATATATATATATATATATATATAATATATATATATATATATATATATATTTTCCCGCAACCTTTTAATATGTGTAGGGCCCCCCTATGGAAGTTAAGAGATGAAATTTGGTAAGTGGGGCTTATTCCGATGCACAACAATACTATCAAAGTGGGGTCAAATTTTGGGCAAATTTTTTTTCGGACCCGACCGTTAAGGGGGTGGTGGGGGGCGTAAAAGCAATAAAACTTTTCCAAACCGGTTTTAAATAATGTTTCGGTCAATTATCTACAACATATCCAAAATTCAGCTTCCTAGGATGATATGGTGGGAGTAGAGGGGGGAAAAACGATTTTCGCTGGATCTAATAGGCCCCCAGCCCCCCAGAATTAACGTAGAGGGTTGAAATTTGGTGTGTTGATAAAGTTCGTACCTAGGTTGTGCTTTTTGGAGGTTTTAATATTGTACCCACACCCCCCTCATTTTTAAGCTACAATTTCATGCATTTTCGACGTTTTCGAAGTTTGTACCACTCGCACAGGTCACCCGAATAAACCTGAGGGCTGAAATTTTGTATTCGGATTGAGTTAGTATCAAGGGGGTGCCTTTTGGGGGTCTCGACTTTTAACCCCTACCCCCACCATTTTTATACCCAAAAGAACATGATTTTTCTTGTTTTTTAACAGTTTCGTTCGGGTCAAAATCTCCCCAAATAAACCTAGAGGGCTGAAATTTGGTGTACAGGTTAAGCTAATAGCCAGACACTGTTTTTTGGAGGTTTCAACTTTTAACCCTTACCCCCACGATTTTTACGCCAATATTTCCTTAATTTTTTTGCTTGTTTTCTAACATGTCTAGAGACTCCATAAGGAAACCTAGAGGGCTGAAATTTTGTACGTGTATTCAGTTAGTATCCAGCTAGTACCTTGTAGGGAGTCCGCATCACTTTTCCCCCCACTTCTCCCATTTTTACATCGGAATTGAATGCTATTGTTAAATGTGTTTTAAAAGCATTATGTTTATTCTAAATACAAGTAGGCGAATAGTAATTTTAAAAAATTTAAAAAAACGCCGTGAGCAGCGGGGCCCCATCACGGTAGTCGAATTTCCCCCTTCATCTTCGGTATTGAATGTTTACAAGCGAAATGTGATTGAAAGTCTACAACCGAATTGTCATTTTGTTGGTTTCAAAACTGGTGATGAGTGTTCGGCTGATCGAGGCTTTAAAAAAGGTTTTAAGTATTTAAGGGTTGTATCTCAGTAAATTTCAATTTTGTGCCGAAAACAGGTAGCAGAAAAAAAACCAACACAATTCGTACGAGGGCATTCCTGCCCATGTTTATCCGCTAATTGCCTTTATGTTTTAGTTTTAAATATTAAAAAAGGACCTTAAATAGTAAACTGGAAGGCCTTTATAAAGATATTTTTTCATTCAAAAAAAAAAAAAATAAAAAAAATAAAAAAAATAAAAAAAAAATTATTTCTTCGGTATTGAGTGTCTACAAGCGAAATATAATTGAAACTCCACAAGCGATTTGTAATTTTGGTGGTTTCAAAACTGATAATGAGTGTCCGGTTGATCGGGGCTTTATAAAAAGATTTTAAGTTTTTAAGGGCTGAATCTCAGTAAATTTCAATTTTGTGCCGATAGAAGTTAACAGGGAAAAAGCCAAAACAATTCGTACGAGGGCATTTCTATCCATGCTTATCCGCCAATTGCCTTTGTGTTTTACTTTTAAATATTAAAAAAGGAACTTAAATAGTAAACTGGAAGGCTTTTATGAAGATATTTTTTCTTTCCAAAAAAATCCAAAATTTCTATTTTATAAATAATAAAAATCCAAAATTCCTAAATAATAATTAAATAAATAAATAAACAGTGACTTTAATAACATTTGCAAATTACTTAATATGTATGTATTTCATTTGTTAAAAAATTGTATTCACTTTTTTTTAAATTTTTTAAAATTACTATTCGCCTACTTGTATTTAGAATAAACATAATGCTTTTAAAACACATTTAACAATAGCATTCAATTCCGATGTAAAAATGGGAGAAGTGGGGGGAAAAGTAATGTGGACTCCCTACAAGGTACTAGCTGGATACTAACTGAATACACGTACAAAATTTCAGCCCTCTAGGTTTCCTTATGGAGTCTCTAGACGTGTTAGAAAACAAGCAAAAAAATTAAGGAAATATTGGCGTAAAAATCGTGGGGGTAAGGGTTAAAAGTTGAAACCTCCAAAAAACAGTGTCTGGCTATTAGCTTAACCTGTACACCAAATTTCAGCCCTCTAGGTTTATTTGGGGAGATTTTGACCCGAACGAAACTGTCAAAAAACAAGAAAAATCATGTTCTTTTGGGTATAAAAATGGTGGGGGTAGGGGTTAAAAGTCGAGACCCCCAAAAGGCACCCCCTTGATACTAACTCAATCCGAATACAAAATTTCAGCCCTCTAGGTTTATTCGGGTGACCTGTGCGAGTGGTACAAACTTCGAAAACGTCGAAAATGCATGAAATTGTAGCTTAAAATGAGGGGGGTGGGGGTAAAATATTAAAACCTCCAAAAAGCACAACCTAGGTACGAACTTTATCAACACACCAAATTTCAACCCTCTACGTTAATTCTGGGGGGCTGGGGGCCTGTTAGATCCAGCGAAAATCGTTTTTCCCCCCTCTACTCCCACCATATCATCCTAGGAAGCTGAATTTTGGATATGTTGTAGATAATTGACCGAAACATTATTTAAAACCGATTTGGAAAAGTTTTATTGCTTTTCCGCCCCCCACCACCCCCTTAAAGGTCGGGTCCGAAAAAAAATTTGCCCAAAATTTGACCCCACTTTGATAGTATTGTTGTGCATCGGAATAAGCCCCACTTACCAAATTTCATCTCTTAACTTCCATAGGGGGGCCCTACACATATTAAAAGGTTGCGGGAAAATATATATATATATATATATATATATATATATATATATATATATATATATATATATATATATATATATATATATATATATATATATCAGACATCTTTTTTTTTTTTTACATAATCGTGTTCTACGGGTCCGAAAACGGATAGCGCCCCTGGTCTCGCCTCTCGCAGCTCTTATCGTATAGACTGTATAAGTCTAATTTTTCGGAGAAAATTCGACTAAAAAGTGAACTTACTTTTATGACAAATGAAATACATACATATTAAGTAATTTAAAAATGTTATTAAAGTCACTGTTTATTTATAAATTAGGAATTTTGGATTTTTAGTATTTATAAAATAGAAATTTTGGATTTTTTTGGAAAGAAAAAATATCTTTATAAAGGCCTTCCAGTTTACTATTTAAGGTCCTTTTTTAATTTTTAAAACTAAAACATAAAGGCAATTAGCGGATAAACATGGGCAGGAATGTCCTCGTACGAATTGTGTTGGCTTTTTTTCTGCTACCTGTTTTCGGCACAAAATTGAAATTTACTGAGATACAGCCCTTAAATACTTAAAACCTTTTTTTAAAGCCTCGATCAGCCGAACACTCATCACCAGTTTTGAAACCAACAAAATGACAATTCGGTTGTAGACTTTCAATCACATTTCGCTTGTAGACATTCAATACCGAAGATGAAGGGGAAAATTCGACTACCGTGATGGGGCCCCGCTGCTCACATTTGAACCCACTCACTTTTACGTAAAGAGTAAAGACATAAAAAAGTAATAAAAAATAAATAAATATACAACCGAATAAATATACAAACGAAAATCACATCGTATTTAGGAGTCTCAAATCGGAATATTTTGCGGAGACTTCGCACGTCTGATGAGAGTTTTTGTTTGAGTGAAAATAAATTTAATAAAAGTGAGATACCACAAACAGAATTGGATTAAACTTCTACTGGCGCTTTAATTACGCTCACGATGATTACTTTTCTAAGTTTTTTGAGTTTCAAAAAAACATTTTGGAACCGTCCCACGGAATTTTATTTTGAGGGTCTATTTTGTCCATTAGCAAAGGTATACTGAAATAATTATATTTTACAAACATTATATAAAAGTTATAGAATAAAATATTGTGCAATAACTGCGGGAAATTGTCCGATTGCCCACGAAAGCGAAGTTGAGCGCACGAACGTAGTGAGTGCGCTCATTCGCTTGAGTGGGGCAATCGATAATCCCGCACGAGTTGCACATACTATTTTTTATTTCGAATTTCACATACTTTTTTCTATTATTATCACTATTTTTGACATTTTTATTACTTTTTAAAATAATATTTTTAAGTGTTCGTCTTTTCTTTTCTGAATTAATTATCGTTTAAATTACTTTGTTGATGGTTTCTATAGAAATAATTATGAAATATTTATTAGATGAAAAATTAAGAGGCGGTTTTGCGTGTTTTATTGTCAATTTGCGTGTGAAAAGTTACTTTCCACACGCAAAAAAGTATACGGGAAGAGTACAGTGGGCAAACAGCTATTTTGCGTACAGAAATGTGTGCGCCAAGTTAGTATTTCTCCCGCATGAATAATAAAAAAATTAATTTTGGACGAAAGCGGACATAAGGTAACCCTAAATTGTTAATTCCAAACTGAAATTCCAAATTGTAAAGTGAAATTAATTTTATCAATGTGCATGAAGATATTTTTTTTTGGAGGAGTTAATATTCTCTGTATTTGACTAGATTCTGTATTATCTTCGCCTTCGACGCTACTAAAGAAATTCAGTTTTCTGTTAACGCTTGCAATGGAGTTTTGCACTAATTTCCGCTACTAAGGATTTCAATTTCCGTTCTATTAGTTTATTATTTATTCAAATTTTTATAACTTCTCAGCGAAACCAAATATTAATATTGTAGTGTAAATTCGAAAATTAAAATCAACATTTTTGGCATATTTGTGTGCGTTTACACGATGTTTCGCGAATAAAATATGATTCGTTTTTCTTTTTTTCAGAAGTGTCACCTCCAGTATCAAAATCCGTATCTATTAGTTATTATCGGAGACTCGGTACTGTGAGCATAATCGAAACAACCCTGAGAGGACCACACAGAAACTAAACGGATTGAGATAAAGTTTTTTTCTACTGTTAACTAACCTTATTATTAAAACCTTTTTTTTTTTTTGGTACCCTTAATTCAAATGAATAATCAAACACAATACAAATGTAAGTAGATATATAAAATATTTCTTTTATTATTTGATGGCTGATTATTATAAGGTCTATGACTTCATGCGCGCCATATAATGAATTTGTAAAATAATAAAGTGACCTTGGTTTTAAAATATGTATAAAAATTTCTTAACATTATTAATTTATTATGTACCAGTATGTAGTCGTATAGTAAGTAATTATTTAAATTATTTTTTGTTATTACACGAAAATTAATTTGTTTTTATAAACAGTTTTTTTTTTCTCATTTCATTTAATTTCAGTTCAATCATTCCGGTTTTTGTGTAATTAACAAAAAAAATTGAAACACATTAAGTATAAAAATTAAAATAATATTAATCAAATTCTCTCATTCTGGGAAATATTTGCTATAAAATATTGCAAAATGTTATGTCACAGATATGAGTGACGTTGGCTTTCCACTGAAAAATTTTTTCTACATTTGTATTCAAAAATTGAAAAAATATTTTTGCACGATCGTGTATTTTCATGCATTTACCGATGCTGTTGACAATGCTGGTAAGTTACATTTCCCGAACGTTTGTTTATATCCATGGAAACCAAAAAATAACAGTGCGGTAAGTGAAATAGATGCGTGGTAAGTGAATAGGAGTGCGGTAAGTGAAATTAGCTCAAAAATGGTTGTAATTATTTATTTATATTGAAATTAAAAGTACAATTTGAACAATTAGGAAAATAAATCGATTAATATGAAAATTTTCACTAGTTTGCACACTATTATTATTATTGTTGGCATTAGTCTTCATATTTTATTGACATTTCAAAAGGTCGTTCAATCATTAAAATTTTCTGTGGTTTTCATAATCTTCCCTTCATTTTACGAGAATAAATTTGCAGCCAAAATTAAAATTCTTCTTCAATTTCATTATTCTCGCTAATATTAGAGTTTAACAAACTATTTTTCCTAATTTTTTTAATAGAAAATTCAAAAAAAATATTCACATCAATTAAATATTGACACTTAATTTTTTATTTACAAATATAGTTGTCAATTGTCACTAAAAAGATTCGTATAGTTGCTAATATAAAAATTTATAATATTTATTCATAGCATTCTATGTGATAACATAGAAATATAAATTTCACCTATATTATCTGAATTTTATTTTTTATTTACTATATTTTTATTCTTTAATTATTTTAAATCGATCGTGCAAAAAATATTATACAATACACGATGCGTTAAGTGCCTTTACTGATCTCGAAAATTGCAAAAACTCGACCCTGCGGGTCTCGTTTTCGCAACATTTTCTCGATCAGTAAAAGCAACTTACCGAACTTATATTGTAAAATACTATTTCAGTTTTGTATATTTGTAAATATGATTATTGCGTGGTGACCTTTAATCTATTAAACATTATTTACATATTTTGTTTTTGACATTTAGATATTTTGTTGTTTTGCGTGGGGGACCAGTCAGTGAAATCAAATTTTTTATTTGATCAAAAGGAAATTTCACATATTTATTACCATTTTTTTTTGTTTATAAGCGATGATCAAAAAAAAAAAAAAAAAGAGAAACCCAATCTGAAATAGGGTTGTTGTGATTTGTGTTTCATGTTGAAAACGAAACAAAAATAACTGAAATCCTCTAATAGGGAGGATATAATCTAATACTGTTCCTGGAAGTTTTGATATTTGTATATTTTTATACAGAGAAATTTTTTCCTTACCAATTCAAGATAATTTTCATTACATTTCAAATATTATAATAATTTGTACACTCATTAGTCATTAATGTACATCCATTACTCTGTTCGTGAATAAAATATAGATTATTTAACTATATGTAGTGACTAGTGGTGATATCAAATTATACACTTTAATCAAAATTGATAAAATAGGTTCATATCATGAAAAAATATAACTTCATATCATATCATTAGCGTTACTTGTTGTCTGTAAATAATATGTCAGCTTTTTTTTACAGTTTGATAAAAACGACAAAGAAATCAAACATAAAATATATATGATTATGGGGCAGTCGAATTTTATTACAATATTATTTTTTATCAGAAAAAAAATGAAATTTAATCGAATGACCTTTGTAGCGCGTGTTTAAAATAGAATTACTGATATTTTTATATCTTTATTAAATATTATTAAATATTTTATTATAAAAATAATACCACATAAGCCATGAATTTTTTGCAACATAGGCGAAAAAATTTATTTAACTGAATCAAAACCTTCTAAACAATTTCCAACTAAATCGAAATATTGATCTATCTATTGAAAAAATTTTGCAATAAAACAAAAAAAAACTATTGTTCTAATTTGATAATTTTTCACAAGGTTATGAAGTTATGATATAAAAACAAATTAAACATTTATTAGGGCGTTTCAAATATCAGTGAAAAAAAATTATTTAAACAATAAAGATAATAATGAGTAAAAAAAAAAAAATTTTAAACTGAAACGGTTACTTTATTTATTATACGGATATGCAACCAACGAATCAACTTACTACTACAATTAAATATGAATTGAATGCATACTGAGTTGACTGTCGTAATCATTTAATAATGACTTGTGTGACTCACATACCAATTTAATAATAAAATACTATAATATCACAACGTGTTAAGCCAAAAGAGTATGTATAATTATTTCGATATCACGTCTTAAAAAATTCTATACCATTCTTTTATTGGGAAATATTTTAATTATACATTACAAATTTTACTTCTATTGTTGAAATGGCATAGATGAATCCGTAAGTAGAGACTCGGCTCGCACACACAATATTATTGACAATAATTCAAATATTATCAATATTGTAGTAATATCAATTTAGTACGGCGAAGTTAAGATATATTCAGGCATGGGACAAAATGGTCCCTAACAGAATCGCCATATAAAATTTTTTGTACTGGGGGGCTCCAAACAGAGCTGGAAGGCTCTCATAAAACGTAAGAATATTATCAATCTTTTTAAAAATCAGTTTTACGACGTTTTACTATTAATACCACATCGTTAATGTTGTTTTTTAATGTTTTTAAGTTTTGTGTTTATTAATTGCCAATATTATGAATCATTTTGCTTGTTATTTGTATAGACATATCTTTACATTTTTCTAATGCAAAAACAAAACCATGTTCAATCTTGTAAGCGACCTACTAGGATGATACAATCTACTAATACAATCAATTTTGTTTACATTAAAGCAGGTATAAAGAAGGTGAGATATACATATTATTTAAATAATCACAACGGAAATAGAGATATGTTTATATTATAAATATTTTTAACTCGACTTAATTAATTTCTATTACAGTTGACCACTTATTTATTCAGCATTAATTTTTTTAAATTATTTTTAAAATTAAAATTATATATTAAATTATGAAAAATGGGTAATTTTTGATTTTTACTGATTTTTTCTCAAAAATTCCTTAGGCTAATCTTCAAATCCAGAGGAAAATCCTCAGCTTTGTAATAAAATTTATAGCCCCCCAATTCAAAATATTTTATATGGCGATTCTGTTAGGGACCACTGTTTTCCCAAGTCTGGATATATTCTTTTGACTTAATACGATTTTTCCTATACACAGTATAATATGTATACATACCAATTTATAAAATATTATAATAATATAATGAAAATAATTTTTCCATAAACAAACAAAAATGAGTATTATGCAATGTTTATTTTTTATCGTAATTATGTTGTTGTTATCTAGTAGTTATCTAGCAAGTACTGAAGTGGGGGGGGGGGGGTACAATTGGAATTTATAATTTTGCGATTTGTACTACACTTGATTTCTTTTTATACAATTTTTTTTTTTTGAGGTATAAAAAAATTTTTCTCTAATATGCCTAACCAACTTTTTTGAACATACACACGTATGACCTTATTTTTAAAAATATTGATCTACTGATTGAAATTCGATATTTGAACAATTCTAACCTCAAACCACAGCATTAATAATTTGACTGTACTAATTCCATAAAATTAGTAAGTAAATAAAATGCTGGAAGTTAAATTCATAATTTTTTAACTAGTTTGTTAAAGAAACGCCAATGAAATATTAATAAAAAAAAAAAAATCACTTTTTAAAATGCATGTTAACCAAGAGAAAGTAATATGAAAAATAATAATTAATGTATAATATTTTTAGTTGGTGTGTTTATGAAAGACATTTAAAAAGACAAAAGAAAATTTTTTGACGAGTAAAAGGTTGCTCTGAGCAATAAAACGCGTCCTAACACTTTGCATTAATATGTCATGACGTATTTAACGAATTAGACAGGTGTTTACGCGTTAGAGAAACGATAATATTGAAAAAAATTTTGTAAAACGTATTAAAAATAGTAGAGTTGACAGAATTTAGCGTGAGAGATGCGTAACAGCGCAAGGTCACGCCAGTAACTTCCAAACTTACAATTGGTATACTTTCATATATACTTGACATGCGCGTTCGAATAGAGCTCTCTCTCATTTCAAATTCGTTCGAGTTGTTGCGTCCGTTAACCGAATAATTCAAGGTCAACGGTCACAAAAATCAGTTTTTCGCGAGTATCTTCTTTTTTGTTGATCGTATTATAACAATTTTAAATATTATAATAAATAATTATTCATTAGAAAATTCTCTATAAAAAGGGTTTTATTTTTGTGACATATAACCTTGAACAACCGCAGTTTTATTATGTTGGAGTTAAGTGTGTAAAAAATCGATTTAACAGAATTTTTTCAGAGGTTAAATCGTAAAACGACACCCATTTTTGAATTACCTACATTTTTTTTTTAAAAAAAGCCCTTCCTTACAGCTTCTACAAATTTCAATAACATTTTAGATAAAATCAGTGGCACATAAAATGTTATTTATTGCAATGAGAATTTTATACATTTAAAAAATTATCACGTAAGTCGGTATAATTTTATTAATTTTTTTTTAACCGCAATTTTAAACGACGTTAATTACGTAAACGATATTTATATATTTTATATTCTTTAAATTTTGTACCTACAAGGCAATCCGACTAGGAAATTTTTTTTTCTAAGATTAGAGTCTTCTAGACGTGTTTGTTATTTTTTTGTTACAGGTTTCTTTTTTTTTTAGTTTTTTATTGGAGTATTGGAAAAATTTAATGGCTTATAAAAATTCCAAATGTTTTTAGACAATTTAGTGGATAGGCAAAAATTTTTTGTAAAATATATGAAATTTAACTTTTTGTTTAAAATATAAATAACTAATTACCTATACACATATACCTGGGTAGTGGGTACATGTGGAATAAGCAATTATCATTAATTTATTCCATAAGAAAAAGAATTATATATTGAAATTGTTTGTAAATTAACCAAGGTTACATTAAATTGGAGTAGTGAAATGGAACCACTTAATTTGTTTATAATTTATGAAGTCAACTGTTCATATACATATGAAATATAATTGGACAGATGTGAAATATAAATGTGAAATATGAAATATAATCGAACATATTCACATACCTACAATATATATAATTGCATGGCTGTGTACCGTTCGCTCCAAGCCAACAATGAGGACTGGTCGTCAACCGCTAGGAATACGTTTTTTTTTTTTTTTATTTCAAAGTTCACCGTCACTGACTAACTACATACGACCGCATGTAAAAAGAAGGCAAGCAATAAACAACTTGCTGGACTAGTTAGTTTACTTGTGGTGTACGTACTACATATATGTACTCGTATTGTGTTTGAGCAATGATAGATGGCAGCACCAGCTTTAAAAACATTCATCATTTTTGACTTGTTTGATAATATTATGTAATGGAATTTTATATGAGAAGGAAATGTACTGGAAAAGTTTTTTATTTTCATAATTTACGATTGGCTGTTTTGACAAATTTTTCCAAACTTTTTGAATATTAAAATTTGAGGTTTGGCAATATAATCTAATACTTGGGAACGCTTTATTGAAACTGTTATCGTGGCTTTTAACTCTTTGCACTCAAGCAAAAAAAAAAAGTGAGTTGTAAATAGGCTGGTAAGACATGTAGCACATGACAACGACCGACGTTCTTTTTTTGACGGATTCTTTTGACGTTCTAACCTTGTTTCCCCAAAGTTGAATACTAAATGCGCTAAATACGTCCTCAATGCTGTTTTTATTAGTTTTTAATTTTAAAAAGATAATTCAACGTGATTTTGTATTATTTTATTTACAATTTTTCTAATAAATTGATGTGTTTGCAGTTATTAAATAATATATTCATGTAATGCGAAGTATGAGCAGTCATTACAGTTCAACATTCAGTGTGTCATGTGGTACATGTCTTATGATCCAACAGACAAAACACCTTTAAATATGGTAGAGTTAATGGACAAACCACCTTATCATGCTGTACATGTCTTATAAGCGCAAAGGGTTAATTTTATAGAAAACTATGGCTGCTTGTACAGGATTAGTAATACTATCAATAAATTATTGTTTTTAAACGTGAATTTGATGTAACAGCATGTGAAAATAGTCAAACATTTATTCGTCAGATCATGAGAAATACTTTGAAGTTCACAATTATTTTCTCTAAAACCAAATATAGTTTCAGTTAATTAAATCAATCAAATTGTTTATAACAATTAATCACGTCTGAATAGTTATTAATTTTTCCTTTGACACCCTACACAATGTCCTTGAAAAAATTCTTATCCTCCATTTCCTAATTTACCCATACTAAAATTAGAGTTAAAATTAATTTTTTTTATAATTTCATAATAGATTTAAACTTAACAAATTTGAACAACATTTAAAATTCAGTTCGGTTTAGATTTGCCCTAAATAAAAATTTAATTGCACGATTCTTAAAGTAATACGTATTTATATATCTTGAACAAAAACACATAAGTACATAATTATAGAAATTAAAATGGTAAAAGTGAAAATATAATTAAATTCAAATTAATCATGGCGTTTATAATTTCTTAATCAGTATTAAAAAAAAAAAGAAAAAAAAAGTTACTTAATTTTAAATTCAATTCATAAAACACGATATACCTAATACCGATCATCTTGAAAAAAAAAAAAACACGTCTTGGGTCAACACGTGTGCTACAATCGATTTCGGAATTTTATAATCTCGTCACGTCACACATCCGTTATCGAAAAAAATACGTACATTAAAATTAACAGGATTAGAAAAGAGAGAAAACGAAACATATATAATTTAGTTCTTTTTTCTTTTTAAAGAAATTATAATAAAAATGGTTGAAATTACTGTTTTGATGTAATCAATATCAAGGTGGATATTTAGTAGAAATAATTCTTGAGCTCTCTTACAACACACACCAATAAAAATAATTATTATTAAAACCGGTTTTGAATAAATACAAATAAATTACCTTATACATGGTCTGTGACTACATAACTAGTTTAAAAAGTTATTATAATTTTTTTTCACTAACCGCAAAAAATATGACTGACTGACTGACTAACTAAATGTACATACATATTTTTTTCCTCTCTAGAATTATTTAATTTTTATTAAATTAAAAATAAATTATCTGATAAAATTTTTCTACACGCAATCACCACCGGTCAAACCTAATTTTTTTTTTTTTGTATGTATGAATTTTTTGCCGGAAGCCATTTGTTTTTTATTGTTTTTTAATAAAAGGGCCGAACAGTATGATTAGCGTTTTGACACATAAAGGTTATTCTTAGAGGGCGTTATTAAATGAATTATCGCTTGAGGCGCCAAAATGAAATGTCTAAGCGCAAAATTCGGTATTTCCAAATGGAACATTTCTTAAAAATATATTATGTAATTAATTAGATTTTTTTTTTTAATGGCGATATTTAGAGTGATGACCGGGGGGGGGGGGAATGATTTGTATTTTTACACAATTAGTTGTGCGTGTAGTAGCAGTAGAGTTTGTTAATTCAACTTATCATGCATAATAATTATCTGTTATATCGATACTTGACAATGGTAATAGCATCAGCAACTTTCTCTATTATGAATAATCAGTGAAGTGTTAAGAAACTGGATCTCCCGCACGTTAAACAAATAGATAATGCATATACAAATATAAGGTTTGTTCCAACGAACATTCGACAATGTCATTTGAAAGTCAAATCGAATTCCTGACTGTTAGGGTTTTAAAAAAAAAATGTCTACTAAAGAGATGTGTTGTTATCATTGGGGTTAAAAGAATTGATTTTGAAACAATAACTTTCTTAATATTTTGCATTGATTTGATCCAGAAAATCTTCTGAAATACGAATTTATACTGAAACGGTGTATTTCCTATATATCTCCTTCCGTTATTTCTTTTTTTTTAGGGCTACGAAGGTCACTGATCTTTGTAGACCTTATGCATTTACCACGGAACGGTAAGGTCGTGATGCATGTACAGAATATCACAAATTTGTAAATAATAAACAAATACTTTACTTTGCAAAATACCACTTTCATTTTTGAAACTGTGACAATATTGTTTCGAACCGTTAGTTCATTTTCAAACAGAACTAACGGTTTTTGTTTGAAAATTCTGTTTGAAAATGAACTAACGGTTCGAAACAATATTGTCACAGTTTCAAAAATAAAAGTGGTATTTTGCAAAGTAAAATATTTGTTTATTATTTACAAATATGGAATACCATAAAGTAACGCTCAAATCTATTAATATTATCACAAATTTCTTTGCGGTTTTTTTTTATTACAAAAATAAATAAATTTAAAGCACTAATCTTGGACGTAACTACTAATTATTTAATAATCGAACGTATAAAATTAAAAATTAATTAGATGTTTTTGTTAATTGCCAAAATGTTTTTTTAATTAAAAATTCAGTAAATATAAAAATCATTACACTAGAACATTAAAAAGAATCATCATTAAAAACAGTGATATTGATAGTGATTTTCAAATTTTGACAGTACGATAACTGTTAAAGCGCATGTCTAAGATCTGAAACACTTACTTTATTACAAGAATTTTAAAAACTCGTTCTAATGAATTCATGAAATGTGAAATTCTATCTAATTCGAATGATTACAATTCGTCAGTAAAATAAATGTGCGCATACTCATTAAAACGCGAATTAATTCGAGTTTGCTTGTTGGAACAAACCTATACACACGTTAGTTGAGAACTGACAGACAAACAGATCCATCTATTTGCTTTTTTTTGTTTGAATTTCTTTTATTTAAATATTATTATTACTAAATGCAAAGTGAGTGAGTGAGTGACTGAGTGGCAGCTAAACACTTCTCTCATTAATATTTAATTCAGGGACACATGCACATGTAATAATATTATAAATACACAAATTTATGCGGATACTTACCTCTGCATTCTTTCACGATCTTGTGCATAGGCTCGCTCGCGTTCGATCAGTTCCTCCGTGGCCGGATGAGCAGGTGGCACGAGTAGATGCGCGCCCACCGGTAATGGCGGATGGTATCGTTTCCATAGCATGTCGGGCAACGGGAGGTGGTGCGCGGCAGCCGCCGCGGCTGCGGCCGCGTGATGATGTAACGGATACTGACTTAGCAACGGAGGCGGTGGTGGTGGCACGCCCGGGTACAGATGTGCCGGCGCGCCGGCCGTGGGTGGTGGTGGTGGTGGTGCCGCGGCGTCAGATCCGGACCTGGCGGCGGCGCTGGCGGCCGCTCCGGGCGCCTGTGGATGCGACATGAGCAACGACTGATGTTGAACACTGTCAATGTGGCGTACGTGCGGTTCCGTTTCCAGCAGCAGGCTGGGATCACGCCACACGCGCACCGGCTCTGATGACGATGCGGAAGGTGGTGCACCGCTACCGCCGGTGTTCACTACCACTGGATTGAACGGGGATCGATTTGTCGACGAATGACTATTAATATGTATTAGTTGCGATGATGTTGTTTGTGGCTCGTCGGAGCTACTTAAGGCGCTGGACCGCGATCCCGATCGTTCATCCCCGCTGGCACAGCTGCCTGAGCGCAACGAGCTCACGCCCGAGTCGGATCGATCGTCTGGGAAACGTAACAGAGCGGCGGCCGTATTGTCCGTAAGCTCCATCCTACTGAACGGCGAGGACGAGGACAGCGGTCCGTCATCGTCGTCCCGGCTAGAACACTCTCTTACAACGGGCTGCTCGGGCCGTGATGTCCGATCCGTTAAATCAGTCGGCTCCACAATCACACAATCCTCCTCCTCTTCCGTGATGACGACGCTCTCGGTCACCTTCGACTCTATAGTTGATTGCGTCGCACTTGGTTGCGTTGTTGTTGTTGGTTGCTCTAAATTTGAATCCACCCGCGTCTTCGCTGCGTCGTCGTCGTCGTCGTCGTCGTTGTCGTGTTCTTGGTCCTTGGCGACGCTTGTGGCTTGTTGCGGTGGTTCACTACTACTAGTTGTTGTTGATACACAAACGTCCGTCGGTCTTATTAACGCGTCGGTCTTTAAACTATTATTATCGTCATTGTCCTCTTCTTCATTGTTATCATTGATCACTATTGTTTCACCACTGGTCAACAACTGAACACCACCACCACTATTGCTGAGGCTATTATTACTGTTGTTGTCATCGACACCACTGAACTCGACGGACTCTCTCTCGTTGGTGGGCTTCTCCTCGCGTTCCGACAAGTCATCAGCACTACTAACACTAATTATCGTTGATTCGTTGGTGGTTGCGGCGGCGAGTTTCTCCTCTTCGGCTTCTTCTTCCTCTTCTTCTTCGACTACTACGTTACTCCTGCTGCTATTGTCCTCCTCGATGCTATCCTCGATCACTTGGATGATGGCCGGTTCGACCGGAGGTGGCGGCTCCGGTTTTAGGTCGGGCGGTGGCACGGCCGGACTAGTGCCGCCATCGGACGTGTTATTCTGGTCGTCGGCTGTGACGGGTGTGACTGGTGTGACTGACGGTGTCTCTGTACCGGATGAAGGTGTTGTTAAACTATCGATATATTGTAAACAATCTTCAACTCTTACGGCAACGTCGCGTAACTTACTGGTGGTGTTATTGGCCGCCTCCTCGAGTACTTTCTTCTTCGTTAGTTTTGTCGCTGGTGTGGCCGCTGCTTTCTTTTTATTATTAATTTGCTGCTGCTGCTGCTGCTTGTTCTCGAGATCGTCTTTGTTGTTAATGCAATTCGTAAAATTAATGTGGCTGCTGGCGTTGTTATTGTTTCGTGTTGTTTTCACCGCTACGTCATTTTCGCCGGGTTTACGTTTTCGTATGCTTTTGGCTGTTGTTCCTGTAACAAAATACAATATACTGTTATAGTTACGGTTTCATTATTGCTACTACATATATGTATATATGCAAATGATTCTTTTTATTTATTATTACAAAAATAATATGAGTACGAAAACAGTATTCATTCATTGTAAGATTATTAGGGTTCGATAATAATCAAAATGAACAAAGAAGATTGAAAGAATATTCTCAACTGCACGGGAAAACATCGAATCATGGATATGTTTTATAGTTCAATTGGTAGCTATTTATCTGTTTTAAACACTTATGGTCATTTTGTACCTCCAAAACCATATCAATGTCAAAATTTTAAAAAAATAGATTGTTATTTAAACTGTGTGGAATAATATGACATCAACTTTGGGAAAATTAAACAAGCTTGCTATTATATATAATTGTTTGTCTTTACTTAGGTAATTGCTTGTTTTTATTTATTACAATAATTTAAATCATAAATTTATTACCTAGCAATGTTAACAAATTATTATATTTTTGATACCACTTTTAAACGTTACGGATTTTTTTGAATCTGTGCCCTAGCCCAAAAATATATATCCATGTTATAATACCCCTGTCGCAGCATCCAGCATAACATAGCGAATTTCCGTTTATAAAAGTTAGTTTTTCTTGGAAACTAGTTGTCATAGAATAATAGTTTAAAGACCTTTTTTATGTGATTTTTCTCCTCTTTCCAATGGTGCAAAAAAATTTCACAAAAAGTTTTTGAATAAGGGGAAATTTTGACAAAAGATTTATATATATATATATATATATATATATATATATATATATATATATATATATATATATATATATATATATATTTGTGGCTGTAATACATAGCTGAATTCTATTTTGGAAATTCGCGAAAAATAGAAAAATTAACATTTGATAAAAACAATTTCGGCTTATCGATAGCTTTTTGGTGATAAAGGCAACAAAATTCTCGAAAATTCGAAAGCGAAATTTAAAGTAGAGACAATGATTCAAAATAAATGAAATTTTGCATTGAGATATGTTTCATCATAGTGAAATCCTCAAAGGATATATTAGAAAATGGAGGCTTCATTGGGAAATTTTTTTTAAGCACTTTTATTTTGAAGTCTTGAAGAAGTCAAATTTTCAATTGCAAATCCAAAAAATCTACCGAAAAATCATTACAAGTAACAGCACTTGTTAAGAACTTTCAGTGAGAATTATTTTGTGGCGAAATTTCTAAAAGATACGGTGAAAAAAATTACATGTTATAATGACTGCTTAACTACTTAAAAATATAAAACTACTTAAAAACTCGTTACTGGTTATGGAACCTTGAATCAACGCGCGTCCAACACACATTTGAATGGTGAATTATTATTATTTTTCTGATGTATGTACAAAGTTTGTCGTGCGCGCAATAGTACCTAACTGGCTGATGCATTTTCTTCTAATTAATTAACGGTAATAAATTAACATATCTACATAAGTGTTCACGCTACATGCGCAAATGGTAAGTAGGGCGATTATTACATACATTTTTTTTTTTATTGTCTATTGTTTGGTTATTTACCAGTTTTGAATATAATTTATTTGCTGCGCTTGAGAATTTATATGAAAATTCCACACTAAATTTTACTTATTATTCATATTGAAGTAATCATTTTACATAGATAAATCTATTATTAAAAAAAAAACCGATTGTGCAATTTTGACAATGTTTCTAGAAAGAAACAAAAAAAAAAAATCATTCAAATCTTCTCTTTCAACACTCCTCTTTCCAATTTGGCATGTAAATTAACTTTTTTTGTTTTTTACGAATCTATTTTTATCTCTATGTGGATTACAAATCGGAGAGTACAAATTACATTGATCAAAAAATTATAATACGTAAATTATAATCTAAATGTAGATTCAAATTCCTAGGATTTTAATAACAATGAACGATAATTAACATAGAATTATTATTTAAAGAATCGAATCAGTTCAAATTAAAACTGTTGACCGGTCAATCATTCAACAAAACCTTGATTCTTGATTGCGTCTATACTCTATATACAGTTGATCCTTTTTTTGTGCGGTGGAGGGCACCGCATAAAAAAAAATCACACAAAAAAAATATATTCAAAAATATCATAAATAGCTATAAAATGTATAGTTTGATCCAGATTGTACAAAAAACTTTTTTTATGCGGTTGGTCGGGACCGCATAAAAAAAGTTTCACGAAAAAGCATCATTCAAAACGCTCAAAACTTAGAAATTTCCTTAGAAGTTGCTTCTATAAACAAGATAAAGCCTTAATTTACACGTAGAAACATTTTATTTCAATTTTATAATATTATGAAAATTTTGAAAAATACATCTGTAACAAAATTTGATCCAATAACTTATGTTCTTATGCAACGTATTGATTAAATGCTTAAAAGTCGTTAAAAAGTATTTTTATCAAAGAAAGTTATTATAGTTATTGTTTAAGTTTCTTACTGTCTCGTGATTTTGATTCACATTATGCATTTTAATGGCCATTTTTTCCAAACCGCATAAAAAAAATCGCACAAAAAAACCGCATAAAAAAGAGTTCAGCTGTATATAACAAGTTGTATTTGCGCAAATAGTTAGTGTTTCGTACTATCAATTTTGTTATAATGGACTTGATGTATGAGGGTAGATAAAATATTCTTTCTAATGAATAAATTATATCCCTGAAATAAACTATAATTGTTGATTTCAAAACGATCGTATCTTTATTTTGATATATTTATCCCACAGACCAATGAACACTATTATATTATACTACTAGACAAAACGTAAAGCCAGTTTGTAGGCATTTTTTCTTGTCAAAGCAGGTAACAGGGTGAGACGGGTGAGATTTAAGGAATATAATATTATAATGTAAATTTTTGAGCAAACGTTGACGTACATATTTTGAAAATAAAGCGAATACCACTTTTTTTCTTTCAAAATTTTGCAGTTTCTTCTCATCATCAATATTTTTATAATAATTATTATTTGGAAACGTTACTACTGGTACCATCCATTACTATATTACAGAATACTATTAAGGTCGGAACTTGGCCGCAATTGGCTGCCTCAATTATACATTTATATAATTAGTCGATATAATATAATAATATAATTATATTCATTGGTCTGTGGTTTATGTTTGCCAAAAATAAACACTGATATCTATTTACTGAATGAGTAAATCAGAAAATTAATTTAAAAATTTTGTCAGTTTCTTTGAGTAGTTTGGAAAATTATTTCAATGGATTTGTTAAAGATTTGTCATCAAGCTTTCTTTTTTATGTACCAAGGAAATTACGTCAAAAAATTCAGTCCTAATAATTTTCGTTCAATCTCACACCACATTCTTAACCTTCATGAATTTTTTCAGATTTTTCTAAGCGATCTTTCTGGTGATAACGATCGGGAACAGTCATTCATAAAGAAATTTTCTCCCAAAAAAGCAAAAAAATTTGGGCCACTACCTTCTCCCTATCTTTGTGCTAAATTTCAAGTTTTCACATCGAATAATTTTAGAGAAACTATATATTATAAGTGATCTGTTTCGTCCCAATTTTGCTATAGAACACTACTAAAAAGCCAGAAATTTGACAATTTAAAATGAATGGAGTCCTCAATAAATTTCTTTTATTTTAATTTAAAAACAATGTAGTAGAATTTTTATTTTATTTATTATGTAAGTTGAATGTATTGTAATATTTTATTGTACATGGGAAATGTAATATGAAATTGCGTGCGAGGTTGAAACACAATATGAGGAAAATATAGAAAGAGAGAAAAGGAGAAAGAATAAAAAGGTGGTAGACATTTTGCGGAATGTTGTACAGAATACCAATGATGAATAGCAGTATGGTGTGGCGTGTTCGTCGCTCTAACAACATAACATATTCAATACAGAATGATACAGAAAATGAAGAGATAAAAAAGTTTTATGGAAATCTATGTTCTTGTATGGGACACGAAGCAATCGGCCGATATTGTTAAATGAAGGGGGAAAGTGCTAAATTAGGGTGAATGCGGGAGAGATACCGCACGTTTTGAAAACACTTGGTAATTCTTAAAGTATGCATTTAATTGATTTGAAATTTTTGTACACAATAAATGAAAAAAATTGTTCTTTAAAATTATTTATAAATAATTTTAAATTTTGAGTCATAAAGGATTCATAATTAACATTTTTGTAGAGCCTGCAAAGCGGCGTCTCTCCCACACCTATGGGAGAGATCCCGCATCAAAGGAGAGTCGCCGCATAGTTCATATTAAAAATTTTGCATTTTACATACATCTCCATACATGATGCATGCCATACGTAACAATTTTTGGCACTTTATACATAAACTTTTTTTTCTTTCTGAGTACTTTTCAAAACATTCAATACACAGGCAATCATCATTATTTTCGTTATCTTCACTAATATGAGGGTTCTTCCTGATCCATTAATGGATCTTTTATATTTACGTGGCATAATTTACAGTCCAAAAAAAAAAATTGAATAATTAAAGTATATAAGTCAATGTTTTTAAGATGTAATATGATGCGGCATCTATACCAACTTTAAATGCGGCATCACTCCTTTTTGTTGGGATAGCTGCCGCATGTTGCTATAGCAAGCATAGTGCGGAATTCCAAACTAAAATTTTATACAGTACTTTTAACCCTAGAATCATACGTACTCGTCAAAACGACGAACAAACTTCTCTACCTGCTCCAATACTGTGACTTATCGGTACCTGCTTGCTGTGAAACTTCTGTTATCTAATTTATTTGTTATTATAACACACAAGACATATAAATTTTGTTTATAGCTATTGTCGTTTTTTTTATACTGAAATAGTGTGCGTCAAAAGGACGACGATGTATGATTAACCTATATTTTTTTTAAAGATTTTGTACTCCACATATAAAAGTTTTCCTAATTTTTCTAAAATTTATTAAAGATATGGATGTTATAATTAATTTATTCAATGATTATGATAATGTGAAAGATAATTACAGCTGTTTGACTTATAGAGACGACATAATACTGAAGTTTTAATATATTGAATCGAAAACTAAAGAATGCGTTTCGAATGACTAAATAAAAGATTAACAATTTATTTTGTGGAAAATATTTTAATTTTTATTATTTTTTGAGATCTTATTCGAAAAATTACTAACAAATTTTAGAAAATTTACAAATGTGCCTAATGGGGAAATAACTACATATCTATAGGAATATTTATGACTGAGAAATTTCACATTCTGTAAAGTCACACATGTCCACTGATTCATAATAGTTCATAAATTAATTATTACAATTGATGTATTTATCTATTTTTTTAATTTTTATAATGAAAATATGCTTTGATAAAAAGATTAAAAAAATTAATAAATATTTACATTAAGAAACTTTTCCAAATCCAATTTTTTTAAATATTTTGTTCGCTTTTGTAGTATTGTTATGTAAAAAAAAATGTTTTTTGCAAATAAACTCTAAAACTCCCCGTAAAAAGTCCATTCGTCGAAACGACGCCGATGTATGATTAACTTGACTCGTAGACCAACGTATGATTCTAGGGTTAAAATATACCTAAATTAATAACAAAACTCATTTTCATTAAAACAATGAAATATACATTCTCAAATTCTAATGCATTAAATGCTTGATAAAATATTATGTTAAAAAACTTACTTTTCAATAGTGAAAAGTTGGATAATTACTAAATTGATGGACTAATCATAAATGTTACCATATATAGCTTAAATAAGTAACTTATTTTAAACATATAATCCATTAATAGCGCTATCTATCAATCAACGGACGAACTATGGCTACTGCGGCATTTCTCCCGACACGGCATCTCTCCCGCACTTACCCTAGTAATGTCAATTAAATGCAAAATTTTTTAAAATGACCGCATCGCAAAGTAGTATTTCCTAAAAATGAAAAATGAAAACGATAACGAGGAATAAAATTCGAAATAATTTTTATTAAAATTGTATTTACCATACTTGGAACCCCATTTTTTCCATACCAGTTTGCCAAATTTCAATTCGATGTCAATAAATGGTTTTACAAAACTGTGAAGTTATAAGACTCATTTATTATAAAAATTGGTGGAGTAAGTTTAAAATTTGAAACACCCTGTATACAAGTTATAAATTGTGTGCAAGTTTCAAGTAACACCAGACAAAAACGGAATCAATGCCAACAAAAACAATACACACGAGGTAAATAAAAAGTAAATGAACGCAAACATACAACTTCGATCAAAAAAAAAGAAAAAAAAATGTGAATTTGTAATAATAAAGTACCTCCAAGATACACATTTTATACACTCTCGAAATCTCGTTCAAATATATAATAAGTAAATTTAAGGATAGAAACATTCAGAAAAAGGAAAATAAACTAAAAATGTTCGATTTCTCATTTTTGGATCCGTTCCAAAAACATCTCTTTTTTCAATTTTATTTATTTTTAATCGTATCTAATTATTTTTGGTTTTATTGAATTATGTGTATATCCTTTTTTTAAACAAAAATTTTCAAACGTGTTCGAAAAAGCTAAAATTATATATTATAACAAAATTTATATATTTAGGTTATGTAAACTAATGTGGTTTTATGAATCGTAGATATAAATATAGTTTTTAAATTTATATTATTTTAAATTAATAATATTTACAATATAAAACGTTTGTATAAAATGGTTATTAAAAGTTTCCTTAAACAAGCTGTAAGTATGGAATTTTTTAATTAAACTATAGGAAACCTACTTTCCTTGAATTTATTCACTCAGTCCTAGGACTGAGTTTAATCTATTACGAATTGGTAAGTATTAAGGTAACATTTTAAATTCATTCTGGCAAAAAGTGCACCGGTAAGTTCTTGATGTGGCACATAGCTTCCTCCCATTCAGAACATGGTTGTGTATAAGTTGCATCTTTTAACCAATTTTTAACACTTTGACACAGTCACTGACGTTACAGGACGTCAAGTGAAATCTTACTAACTCACACACCACGTCGTATGACGTCAACAATTCCATTACAAAAAATTAGCTGTCAAAATAGTGTATCAGTTGAGCGTTTTGTCATTTCAAGGTTATGACCGTGATGGTGTTAAAATTATTTCATACAAAATTTTAGCGCAATCGAGTGGGGGGACTTAATGGATCTGACATTTGCGTTTGCGTAGTGGCTACCGCAGTATAATTGAAAAGGACGTATGCATTGAGGTTACTTAATGTTCTGAGAAATGATTCTAAATGCTTTGTTCTTACGTATAAATTACTTCATTTTTGTTAAATTTTCAAAAAAATCTTCAAAAAAACCATTGTTCAATTTTAAATGAACAAATCGGCGGGAAAAACGACTTAGCGTAGTGACGTATACAATGACGTCACGATTTAACTCAAACAGATGTCGCTTTCATTCATGTCAACACTTGTCAACATGGTTTCAAATTTGTACACAATATTCAGCAGTCATCATGCTCAGTTTTAGTGGTATTTACAACTTTCTACTTTTTGTTATCTTCTTCATTTATTATCACTGTAAGATTTTCATGAAGCCCTACAAGTATTAAATGCACTTTAAGAAAACAGTTTGACGTAACTTTAAAATTGTAGCAAAAAATAAAAGCATTTTTAACATAATATTTAAGACAAGTTGATAAGGATATTTTACGTATTAAGTGAGGATGTATTCCGTCCATAAATCTTTTTTGAGTGCAAAATTAATTGCAAACCAAAAAGTTCAAAATAAATTACAAAGAAAAACAACTTCTCTTGGTCAACTAGAATTGTAAAAATGTCACAATGAAAATGCAATTTGTCATAGACAATACGTAACTACAGTAATAAGATCTGCTATAAAAAATGACGTCATTTTCAAATATCACTGCGTTTTTAATCATTTAAATGAAGGCGAAAAATTTATAATTTTCAAAATCGAATTTTTAAATAATTAAAGAATATTTTTATTTGTCACTACTAAAATTGAATATATCTAAGGATAATACATAAAATTATTCAACATTTCAAACAAATTTTGAATACAATCAAGTACCGTATTACAATAAAATTTGGAGGGTATCAAAGAACCAACTCGCATATTTTTTTTTATTTCATCCATATCGATGGCATTAATGGACCATTTTCTCAAATATGTAGCAATTTGTCACCAGGGCGGCGACACAGGTATTTGGGAATACATGTCTATAATCGAGATATTAATTTAACCAACCAAAAATCACCTTCTGTTAATTCCACTTTAGCAACGAAATTTTCCAATTCGGTTACCTAGGAATATTGTTTATTTTTTAGAAATTAATATTCTAACTATAGAGATGTAGTTCCGAATATCCTGTGTCGCCGCCCTGGTGTTAAACAATTTTCTCATGCGGTTACATAGCAATTTTTAAATTAAAATTTCAATCATAGAGATGTAGATATTTTGAGAAAATGGCTCATTCCGGAAGCTGTAACACATGCAAGCAGAAATTTCCATTTTGGAAAGCAACAATTCTACCACTTTTCGAAAAAGATTCCAAAGCAAATTTAATTTTGAATTCAGTAAAAGAAAAAGTATATGTTGGAAATTATCACTTAGGAAGGTGAATAAATTTTTGGGCACAAGAAAACAAGAAGTATGTATGTCTGTCGCGTCAAAACAAGGCAACATTATTTATATAATTTTCGATTCTCTTTACAAACATTTTCCTGCTGCCTTTTGTTTTACTCACAATAACCTCTGTGCCAAATACATAATAAACAATTTACAAGTATTTACATTTAAAAAGAACATTTTAATAACAAAATGTAAAATGTTTGACATGTTCTACTTCTTACAATTATATGGATTTGTGTGCAAATATAAAATAGGCAACAAAAAAATTGTTCATACACTCAAATATTTTCATAAATTCAAAAGACACAAAACTATTTAAATATATTTTAAATAGCTTTGTGACAGAATGTCTTTCTTGACTCGGGACATGTTGCCAAGATTTTGGTTGGTATTCGTTATTATTTCTATTATGACTTATAAAAATTTTTTTTTCACTGATAGACATCATGTATGTAGCTACAGTTACTATTTGGGCTACTCTTTGACGCTGGCGGGCTTGTACGTAAATTTAATGGAAAAACACATTTGTTTGGCAAAACATCAAAAAAACTTCGTATGAAAACAAAACGTCATAATAGATCTAAGAATAATAAACTTATTTAATGTGTGTAGAGCGTAGCAATTTGAACAGCAACGAGTTTGTGTTGTGAATTTTTTTTTTGCGAAATTTTTCAATTGGCACAAAATGGACTAGTGGGTACATACATATGTACGACGATTAGAAAGAATTACGATAAATTTTCGTAACTGTTAGTAATGTTAAGAATAAAATAATATTGCGTCTTTCTGTCGTGACCTACTTTCGTTAATATAAATATTTTGTTAACGTTTCTAGGAATCTATCGAACATAAGGAACCTGTCATATACATATGTCCGGTCCTCCGTTTCAGTCGTCCAAAATCAGAACTGAATGATGATGAATTAACCAGTTACATCCGTAAACTAATCCAACTGTTAAATATTGAGCTCCAAAAGTGTTCTTCTCTGATTTTTGAATCATGGATCCAAAAAATTTAAAAAATTACATGATATTTTCAACGAGAGAGTTGAAGAAATTTAATATTTACGAAAAAAGCTAATTAATCTGACTCCACTTACGATTCTTTTTAAGTTTAGAATTCCCACATCATGTATTTTGAATTGAATAAATATGTTTTTATTACTCATGCTGGAGAAGTACTAACTTGGCGCACACATTTCTGTACGCAAAATAGCTGTTTGCCCACTGTACCTACTCTTCCCGCATACTTTTTTGCGTGTGGAAAGTAACTTTCCACACGCAAATTGACAATAAAACACGCAAAATTTAATCAAAACACGCAAAGCCGCCTCTTAATTTTCCATTTAATAAATATTTCATAATTATTTCTATAGAAACCACCAACAAAGTAATTTAAACGATAATTAATTCAGAAAAAAAGACGAACACTTAAAATATATTATTTTAAAAAGTAATAAAAATGTCAAAATTAGTGATAATAATAAAAAAAAGTATGTGAAATTCGTAATAAAAAATAGTATGTGCAACTCGTGCGGAATTGTCGATTGCCTCACTCAAGCGAATGAGCGCACTCACTACGTTCGTGCATTCAACTTCGCTTTCGTGGGCAATCGACAATTTCCCACACTTATTGCACAATATACTATTATTAGTGCAGAATTCCGTAATTTTGACAGTAAATATGGAAAATCTAGGCGCAATTTATTAAAATTTTATCAGAATATTTATACAAATCAATCAAGAAAAAATTTTATTTTGAAATAATTTAAAAAAAAAAACTCCCCTCTATGACGTCATCAAATACATTCAGCCGTTATTAGGCTACAAAATATCAAATTCAAGCAATAAAAGTTGAATGTTTGGTATTAACTTGAAGTTTTCGCTATCAGTCTTTTCATTTCTGATTGAATTAATTTTCTGTATGGATTGTGTGAAAATAAAATTTTGAATCCAGACTAACAAAAAAATGAAAAATTCACAAATTAGTTACTTTCCAAACTTTGTTCTTAAAAAGGTATGTAAACAATTTACTTCTGGAAACACGTATGAATCAAAATTCCAAAAATATTCATGACTCAATAATTTTGTGTTCTATAAATAAGAAAAAGATAACAAAACTATGTAAATGATTGAGAATAAAATTAGAGACAGATTTATATTACCTATGTATATTTATGTTTTCCATTTTTTTTTTTTTTTTTTTTTTTTGCTATATTTACATTTTTAAACAGGAAATTGCAAAATAATTTTTTTACATAAACATATATATGAATTTTTTTTTCTTTTTATTGGAATAAGTTATTTGTGAATATATAAATATTTAAAATATTTTTTTTTTAAAAATATTTAATTATCTGAAATACAAATTAATGAATAAATAATACATAAAATGTAATACACAATTATTAATTATATATTTACGATTAAAACAAAGATCTTTGGTTATTTTTTTATGCATTTCCTAGAATTGTGTACGACTCACGTCAGTCATTTAATTTATCTTATCAGAAACATAATATTTGATATAGAATTTCACTTTCCAATAGAGAGATAATACTTACTTAAATTAAGTTACATTATTAATTTATTATTGTGTAAATTATTTTTATTAATTTATTACGCATTTTGTCTTGTAAAATGATATGAATTTTTTTTCCACTACGGTTCCAGAAGAATTAAGTCTTTAATCTATTTGTAAACTTTTCGGTAAAATAACGTTTACGATGTCTTAAGTAAAATTGTGACCTTGAAATGTGGTAACAAAGTGAATTGTAGGAATATTTTCGGAGTTGTAAAATTAGAGAAATAGTTGGCAATGTTTTTTAAAAAAAAAAAAAAACTAACAGGACTGCAGAGGACTTTCAAAAAAAATCCAAATTTTAAAAGAAAAGAAAAGGATATGCCATTACTCCCATCTTGCTGCAAAATCTGAAGTTTTCAGCACTGATAAAAAAGATAAGGAAGCGAAAATTTTTCCCTTAGAAATAATGGGGACCCTTTGTACCACTAGACGGGGTTCTAGAAAAATTTGAAAAAAGCCAATGTGTTAAAAATGGCGATAATGCCAGGAACCACTGAAATTGGCTTCCAGAGACTTCAAAATAAATTATTTCTATCATAGTGCCGGGCTCGAGTAGCATCAAGACAGTGACTCTTCTAATAGCTGAATTTTCGATTCGAAAATTCGTTAAAAAAAAAAAACTACTTAAGCCACATACTACATTGCAAAATATTTGACTGTGCCGCCCGCTAAAAATTATTTTTTTTTTTAAATGGCCCGCCATCCAAAAAAGGTTGCCGATCCCTGTTCTATAACATTTTACAAGCTATTTTTTTGGACGGAAAATGTGAAATAAAAATGACCAAATTTTGCTCATTTCAATGCCTTTTCATTCTATTTTGGAAATAAAATGTTAAAATTTGACGAAAATCGCATATATTCAAATTTTCCCTTATTATAACCGGATTCAGTGTAGGAAATTTTTTAGTACTATTCCTCTGATTTTTTAATTCAGGAGGGTACACTTGACTTACTGCGCGGAAAAGGAAATACAATGGATATGAAACACGATGGAGAATTTCACAGTGGGGCTTCATGGAACTTTTAGCAAAAAATTTCAATCAAAAATCCCCCCGCATCCCAGAAACTATTTAAATTGCCTGAGTTTTATCGATTTTCTATGTTTTTCAGAATGTAGCCATCCTGTAAAAGTCGCTAACACGTCCAGAAGACGCTAACATTGGTCAAATATTTTCGATATTTTATCATTTCCAAAGTAAATAAGTTCAAAAATACACTATTATTGGCCACTGAAAATCACCTCTTGAACTTCAGACAAAATAATTATTTATTTCAGTATTCCTTGACATACAATACTCCACATATATTTAGACTACTTAAAAGAAAAAAAAAAAACATTTTATAAACGACAATATTTGACGTCAACACCACATATTTATTTAATTAAGAGTCACGATTCATTTTAAGGATCATTAATATTAACAATTTTTATTTATTTCTGAAAAAGAGGAAATCTACTAATTCACTGTTTGACGTCATAAAAATATTATTTTGTAAAAAAAAAATTATTTTCATAACTGTTGTATTATGTCGTTATTATGAATGATAAATAATTTAGTTGATAATATAATTTTCAAAAGACAAACACAATTAAAATGTTATCAGCTAATAACAGAACATATTAAAACACACTACACAATATCCGTATTTTATTTCTTTGAAAATTAACTTGGAACTCTGTCAAAAAATTAAAATAACATCAAAATTGTATACAATTTGAAAAATAATGACCGCGGATTATATTATAAGAAAAAAATGAACACACAAAAACGAACTTGATTGAATTTGGGATAAAAAAAAAACCTTTAGCTGACCTTTAAGTTGACCGTTTCTTTCTTATTAACGGTTTATTCACGATTAGTAGCGAAAGGTAAAAGTTATTTCAAAATTTTTTTTTTACAACTCTTACGTTGATGAAATAAATAAAATTATTACAATTTGTTGATTTATTGATGATTTTTTTCTCTGTAAAATGTTATTACTTATTACTTATTTCGTTTATTTGATGTTGCTATTTTACGGTATTACGCGATATCTAGTCTATTTCCGGTTTCATTTTTGATTAAAAATAACCTGAATGTACTCAATTTATTTGAAAATAAAAAATTAAAAAAAAAAATTAAGGCAGTTCTATATTGAGATTGTGAATTAATATTACTAATATCAGTATTAGGGTTTTCGCCATACTCAAGTATGTACTCAAAATAGCCTTAATACCAACAGAGCAGTTAATACGCATACACACATAGTATACTTATATTGGTAATTTGTGAATAAAATAATGAGATAAATGCAGAAAATTTGAAAATTTCTTGAAATTAGTTAGAAAAGCTATTTTTAAAATTTCATCAATTTCAAGTGCATGCTATTAAGACTAAAATTTAAGGAAGGAGGGACACAGGTTAAGAATCACTTTTAAGTCCATCTAAAGTAGTTAAAAGCATCAGATACATTTATTTATTCAATTAGAGTGAGTAATTTATATGATAGTTGTCGTTGCAATTAGCAATCATTGTGGTTATAACCATACGACAGGTATCATAAAAAACTTCAAAACATTCACTATCGGACAAGATTTTCTTCTTTAAAAATTTCAGAAAATTATAATTTCCAATTAAGTCAAATCTATAGAATGACGTTAATTAGACAGGTGATTAAACATTGTGTGTGTAAAAAATTTGATATTAGTTCCAGTTTTGATGAAAACAAAAATTTATTCCATGACCCAAAACAGAAATGTCATACCTAAACATTCTATAACAGGGGTTGGCAACCTGCGGCCCGTTGCAAGCTTTCATGCGGCCCACCAAGCAATATAACTTTTCGAACAATTAGCCCTGCCTACGAAGAGTTGAGCATACTTGAGCGAATTTCCGTTTACAAAAATTAGTTTTTCTCGGAAACTACTTGACATAGAATTATTGCTCAAAAATCCTTTTTATGTGATTATTTTCCCTTCTTTCCAACGGTGTAAGAAAATATGACAAAAACTTGAGGAAATTTGGGCAAAAAAACATATGGGACTTCCAATATTTTTATCAAATTTCGTAAAAACCGGATTTTTCGTTCGAGAGTTATATAAATTTTAGTGATTTAGTCATTTTTGGCTTGTAGAGACGTCAAAATAAATTATTTCTATCATAGTTCCGGGCCTCAAGTAGCATCAAGACAGTGACTCTAATAGCTGAATTTTCGATTCGAAAATTCGTTAAAAAAAAAAACTACTTAAGCTACATACTACACTGCAAAATATTTGACTGTACGGCCCGCTAAAAATTATTATTTTTTTTTTTTAAATGGCCCACCATCCAAAAAAAGTTGCCGATCCCCGTTCTATAACATTTTACAAGCTATTTTTTGGACGGAAAATGTGAAATAAAAATATTTTATACATAATTAAATCTTCAAAAAAAAAAAAAGAAAAAAATACTTATTAATAAAATTATTAATAATAAACAGACACACGTTAAGAATACAACGGAGACAAGACGTCGTCGTGTGTTAATGCTCCATTTAATTTTTTCTTGTTCAAAATTTCTAATCATAATCATCGTTTTCGGCGCAACGCAGAGGCAGAGCGGAGCAGAGCAGAGCAGGCATGCAACACTTGAGAAACTACATATATAAATCACCACGTTGGTCGTTTTTTTCTCACTCTGTGATCTATTTTTATAAATAAAAATGGTGTTAAAATTATTTTATTAGAAATTGTGTGTGTACTTACGACGGGAACTCCCACACAGAGAATGTGCGGCATGTGTTCAATAATTACACACACACACACACACACTCATACATTCACTTTACATTTTATCCGGACGTGTTGCCAAAATACATAATTTTGTTATAAATGCATTTTGGGAACAATATGTTGACAATTACCAGTAGAAAAAAAAGAGGTTAAGTTTAGAGGATCGAAGGTGTTTGTGTTTTTTATTTGTAACGCCACTGGATCGTATTTGAATTTTTGGTCTCGGTCGTCGGGATCAGATTTAGATTTACATGAGGGCACTTGAGATATCGCGCGTTTTCTGTCTCAACCTCGTATCTGAAAAATCCCAATTTTTGGACACACAAACAAAACGTATTTAAATCTGTATCTTCATCACTATGAACTTAAGATTTATGCTAATTACACCCATTGATGTTGGCTACCTATATATATATATAAATATATATATATATAGATAAGTATATGTATAAATACAGTATTTAATATGATTTTTGTGTGTCCTAAAACATGTAGTTTTTGATATACGAGGTTGAGACAGAAAACGCGCGATATGTGTTCCAGGACCGCCACACAATAAGTGACGGGCCCCAAAGTATTCTTCCTGATCTGAAAACGTTTTTTTAGTAGTGATGAGCAAATGCAAGACCAAGACCAAGACTGCCAAGTCTTGGTCTTGGTCTTGCATTAAGAATCTTGGTCTTGGTCTTGCTAGAGTAGTTTGAGTCTTGGTCTTGGTCTTGAAAAATGCAGTCTTGGTCTCGGTATTGCTAAAAAATCTCGCAATTTCTTGCATTTTTTTATTAGCGAATTTTTTCCTTCTAAAATCAGAATTTTCTCTGTTTACGGTATTAATTATACTTTCAAACTATTTAAATAGTTTAGCAAGAGTCTTGGTGCTTTTGTTTTGGTCTTGCTCACTTGAGTCTTGGTATTGGTCTTGTAGCCATACTCTAGTCTTGGTCTTGCTCTTGGTATACATAGTCTTGGTCTTGCAAAAAATGCAAGACCAAGACAAGACTGCAAGACTAAGACTAATTTTGCTCATCGCTATTAAAAATTCTAACATTTTAGTGATTTTTTTCTTTTAAAATTAGTTACCAAATAAATCCGACATTATTCGATAGAGATTTAGTGATTCCTAAATTTTCCGAAACCTATTGCCACCAACTATTTCCTACCCCGCAGCGAGTTTTTCCCCAGGTGGTCAAAACATTCTTTTATTCTTACGTACATATATACTACTTTTTCTGAAAATATAGGCTTTTAAAAAATGTGTCAACCACAGACCAATGAACATAATATTATATATTATATTATATAGACTAATTATATAAATGTATAATTGAGGCAGCCAGTTACGACCAGGATACGACCGGATAGTATACAGTAATCAATGCAATATCTAATGGTATTCGTAGTAATGTTTTCAAATAATTATTGTCAAAATATAATATTGATAATAAAATTTTATTTTTTTTTGAGAAGAAACTGCAAAATTTTGAAAGAAAGAAAGTGGTATTCGCTTTATTTTCAAAATGTGTACGTATACAAATTATGTCCTGCAATAATTATAGTCGCATTTGCTTAAAAATTGACATTATATTATATTCCTTAAATCTCACCCATCTCACTCTGTTACTTGCTTCAAAAAAATGCCTACAAACTGGCTTTACGCTTTGTCTAGTAGGTAGTATAATATAATAACTTGTTCATTTGATCTGTGGTCTCAACAATTTTTCATGACTACCAATCCCTTGAACTAAATTGTCCCTGAACTGAACTGAACAAGTGCAAAGTCTAACAAAGACATAAAATCAATTAGTCGCCCAGAAAGTAATAACTGGTAATTATTCCAAGTATGTGCTGCTAATTTTTTTTGGCACAGAACTTTGTACAAATATATCTCAATTGAATTGAAATTATTCCAGAGTAATTTTTCTGCATAATACACATGGTTGAACTCAATTAAATATAAATATTTAAAACACTATCAAAATAAAATTTCTGTAGACATTACCTACTTTACACATACATATGTATGTAAATTATGTATTTAACATAAACACCATAACCATACACATAAAAACACTAAAATATATTACAGTCAACAGTGGGTGTTGAACTTTTGTTTTAATTTATTTAAAAAGAAATTGAGTGTATACACCGACAAAAAAAATTACATTTCTAATTTACCTTTCCCTATTTTTTTTCCGAGGAAAATTTGAAATAAAAATTATTTATGACTGCATACCAAATCGACCACGCATATGAAATTTTTAAAAATTTTTTGTGTAAATTGTATTTATAATAATTTTATTGCGTTTTTTTTTTTTTAGTAAATGACATGTGACGTGGCGTAACTTAATATTTTGCCACTGCAACATGTATAATTTTATAATTTTATTTTTATATTGAGACAAATTTCGTAGAATTATTTCAAAATATGTCTCTAGCCATTTGTATACGAAATTTTTTGAATTTTTTTTTTTTAAAATATTGTATGCAATTTTTCTCTGGCATGACTAAAAAAAATTAGTAGCCCACAGTTAGGACTGGACCTCCAGTTATTACGAGGTGGGGTGGGCAAACTTTGCTGTTGGTGTCCTTCCCGAAAAAACGCCGTTTGGCGCCTCTAAAAACTTGCAGGGGGCAAGTGCCCCCGCTCGCTCCCCTCCGGGATCCGGCACTAACCTCAGCTAAATATACCACGTTAGTACCGTAAAATGGGACAATTTGAACATGTTTCAGAAGTTTTTTTGGTGGTAGCATTTTTTCTACTGAATGTTCCTTTTTTGAAAAACACACGTTAAAATACTACGAAACATCGAAATTTCTGTAAACAGTGGTTCTTAACGGAGTCGGTAGCGATTATCGGTGAATGGGGCTTTTTTGATCCAAGACAAATTAAGGGGTTGTTGAAAATACTCGCAAAAAAAGTGTGTTGAAAAGTTTGGTTAATACCAAATTAAATAATTGGTATTTCGAAGAAAGATTTCCCGTAGTCAGCAATTTACTAACAAAGAAGTACATTGACTTAAGACTGCTGTTGACAAATATGGCCGCAAATAACAAACAACTTAATATCGTCATCACAGAAAACTCAATAAAACTCTTTTATATGTGTTTAGATTTATCCTCGTAAAGTTCAAACATTTAACATATGTATGAAATTAAATATGAAATTATATGCAAAATAATCTTACAATTATTAACAATGCTAATTTTATTTATGTAGGTTACCTACTCATTACTAATATTAACTTTCTTTAATATCACTATTCGATATTATTTTAAATATGGCTGCATGCAAACTATTGCTATCAAAATTCAACAACATTAATTTTGTTTTTTTTGAAATGCATAAATTAATTTATGTTTATTGTTTTAATAAATTATATTATTTTTTATTACACACTTCCGTGATATTGATTTTTATAATCACGCGCAATAGAAAAAAAAACTACAATACATTTTTACAAAACAAAAAGAGAGAAAAAAGGTCAAACTTGTAGGAGTCGATTTGAAATACTTACTTGCTTTATTGTAAAACAATAATAGATGAATAAATAATAATAGGTGATTGAGTGCCCACGTATCGCGCGTGGGTTAAAGGGTTAAATATATTGTATTATATTATTGGGTCAGTGATTTAACGACTCAAAATGTTTTTTTTTTCTTTTTTTGATTTTTTTGGTTCTGAAGAAAAAATTGTTTGTATACGTACATGTTTGCAGCTGACGAACCGTTGTTTTTTTTTTTTTGGACAAATTTTCGCCACCCAAAGTAACCAGAAAAATGAAAGGAGAAAGTTGGTCTTCACACCAGTAAACAAAATTTTACAAAAAATTTTCGTAACCTGCAATTTTGTGGCGTTATGTAATGATTAATGCCATACACTAACATCAGACGTGTTTATTCGTTTGCCTATAGTTACTCTTCTTAAAAAAAAAAAAACATGGCGAACCAAATTGTTACATAATGACACATTAGTAACCCATGGGCAAGTAATACTTTCAGTTTCAAATATAAATCAAATGAAGCTTCCAGCTACGTACAAAATACGACCAATTGCTAATACTCTCAATAACCGTGGTATTCGTAACAGCAAGAACTTTTAGCGCCTTTTCAAATAATTTCGTCAAAATATAGTATTGATAACAAAATTCAACTTTTTCTTAGAGAAAACTAATTGTATTGGTTTTATTTTTAAAAGACGTACATATACAAATTATGTCCTGCAATAAATATGGTTGTGTTTACTGAATAATAGACAGCATATTATATTATTTACGTTCCTCATATCACAACCCGTTAGGTGCTTCAATGAAATCGCCTACAAAATTAGCCTTACGCGCGCTGTCTATTTACTATAATCCATTCCTAACATGCACATAGCAAATTTTTTATGTACAATCTTCAACAAAAAGGTAATTTATCGTAATTTAAATAAGTAAAATGTACAAAAAAAATGCACATTCATTCTGTGTAGTTATTTCCGTTTGACAAAATGTCTGACGCAAATTCTACTCATATCTACTCATCATCATTATCATCACTATCATCATTATTATTATTATTATTATTATCGTATAGTGAATGTTGTAGGGTTGGGAGGGGGGGAGTGTAGTGAATCTCCGATCTAACAAAACATTCAAACATGACTGAACACACAACAATTTTATTATTAAAATGAAATGATAATTAAATAAAATTGTGTATTGCAGGCTACGTGGCGCTGCTGTTGCTGCGTTGTGTGAAAGTATTTTTTTATTTATAGTAACGAAATAAATTGATGCAAATACATGAAGTACATCATAACATGCACAAAATACATAATAGACAATTTGTAGTACACTGATGTTCAAAAAATTAGGAAATATGTATATTTATTTTTAGTGTTCCGTACGGGGTACTCGTGTTACGGATGCCATGATTAATTAAATAGAATTATTGTAAATATCTGTGTAATCGTTTAAAACTAGATCGAATCTACTTTACTTAGGTATATTCTTTAAAAAAAAATAAAAATTTAACGCCAGTTCTAATAAACTGTTGATGTTTATAAACTTTTTCTGACACTGACAGCTCCGATTTTCTCAAATCATTAATATTTTTTCTTTTCAGTTCATATAGTAAATTAGTGTTTTAAACGTGTCTGCAAACTTGAACTGGTATTTTAGAAACTATAAAACTCAAACAAGTATTCTTATCATACGAAAAATTTAAATACCTACGCACATTATCGAATTAATCGTGATCACAAACTTTTTACCGATACTGTACCCACATAATACATAATTTATATTATATAAAAATACATAATAGCACAGGCATATGTTATGTTTATGTATTTATGTATTGTTTGGCTCGGTCATTTGATAAATATCATTAATTCATTATCAAATATACGTACATACATATACGCACGCACTTGTACAGTACACTACTCACTTAGCACCGGTCATGTCATCTTACATACTTTAATGGCGAGAGTTAGCTGACCAAGTGTTGTACATGTGATTGTATGTATCATTATAAAATATACAATACACACGTATTATAAATATACACACAATATTGAGTGACCTTGGAATTCCACATCTGCTTTTTTCATATCGTTTGATAAAAATATATATATAATTATGTGATTTTTTTCCTACTCGTGTATACGGGTGTACATATCCGATTGCTCGTATCCGATAAAATATTTAAATAGAATTATAAATATCTGTGTAATCGTTTAAAACTACATCCGACGATCTAAATATTTACATCCTATATAGGGGCAGTAGTAGTGGATATCATGAATAAATAAATTATAATAAAGAAAAAAAAATTCAATAGAATTGTAAATATCTGTGTAATCATTTAAAACTAGATCCGATCTATTTTTAAACGATTACACTATATATTTGATATCACCAAAATTTTAGTGATTACTGGTGGCTCGTTTATAAACTGTCTGGTTCTGAATCATCCTCTTACAAAATTTACATATGTAGGCAAATGACTTCGAATCATTAAAAAAAAAAAACACGTTTTATTTACACACAGGATGCCTCATTTATCGATAAAATATTATAAAAATATAATTATTTACACTAGATCTAATTTTATTCTTTTCTTTTTTGGAAACATTTATTGGCATCAAATTAGCAAAAAATGTAAATTAATTTCAAAAAATTATTATTATATCCACAGATCACGTCCGTCTGTTTAAAATTAAATGTTAATTCGGAAAAAAAAGGAAACAAAAAAAACAGAGAAAAAACATACAATTCTTAAAAGTTTGAATAACAAGTCAAGGTCAAATATCGTTCGACTAACTATACTTAAATAAAGTAACCTTTTTTTTTTTATTCAGTCTTTATTTAGTTTTTTTTTGTATCATATCCGGAGGGGATATCTGTACACGAAATATAAGAAGGTATTGTTATGGGTAAATATTTTTTTATAGCCGAAAAAATAAAAATAACAGGTATTTTTAGGTGTAATCTTAATCTAAATTTAAAAGTTTTTAACACGATCCTCATTAATTATATATTATGTTACGTTTTGCCCAGAGGACAAGACAACAGAAAACCTGTTTGATGAGTTTTTAGTATTCCGTAACAAAATTTGAAATTTAGCGCAGAATTTTGCTTTTGGGTGATTATTATTGGGTGTAAACAGAGCGAAAAATTTAAGCGCGAGTTACATCAAATCCATGTTTAAAAACAATTGAATCGGTGAGTGCAGAAACCACATAAGTCAATAAAATTTGAAAATTCACTTTTTACACTCAATGAGTTTATCTAAGGTAAAGAAACATTGTGTAAAGAAACCACATCAGTCAGGGTTTTATTTTTGAAAATATAAAGACTTGGTAAATAGTATTAAGTGCAGAAAGCACACAAGTTCGTGACTTATGTGCTTTCTGCACTCAACGCTGATAAAAATTGTCACTTTCTTCACGAGATGGTTTTCTATTATTTAGCTGTCATTTTTAACATTAAATTTAGTCTGTACACATTTTATTTTCTTGTTGTCTTATTTGTTATTAAAAAAGTATATTAATTTGTCATTAAAAAAGTATATTCAGTAAAAGTTGTGGTGTATAATATTTGTTGAGTGCAGAAACAAGATAAGTCAAATTTATTTTTTTTATTTTATAAAGAAAACTTTATTTGAAAATGAGAAAATAATATTTTGAACACATTTCCGTAATATGAATGTACAGTTTGAGTTAAATTTTTCCCAAATTCATATTTTGGGAACAGTATACTGTTTTTTCGTTCTCCTGTAAAATTTCAAAAATGTGACTTATGTGATTTCTGCACTCACCGATTCAATTTATTATACGGAATACTATTTGCGCATGTATGACCCACACTTGATCAATTTTGTTTAATGGTATTTTATTTTATAGTTTGTATTGTCTTGCCTGTAAAATCCATAATAATTATGTAACAATTTTTGCAACGTTTTATAGTAAAATTATATTTTGCTCATTTTTAATTTTAAATTTTTAAGAAAACACCAAAGAAGAATTTTTCAAAATTTTAAAATTAAATATGCGTAATTATTTACATTAAAATCCTACGCGTAATTTTGAAATTCAAATATTGAATTTTTGATAAATGTGAAAAGTAAATTTTGATCATATTTATTTTAAGAAAGGTTTCAAGTTCAAAAATTTTTGTTTACAAATTGAATATTTATTTAATTTATAATTTTAATGTTAGTATGAAAAATTTAAACATAATATACATAATCATATTAATAGGTGTTATCGAAAATTTTGCCAGAATTTGTGCCAAAATAATAATTATTGTATATTTAGCATTAAATTTTGCACATAGTTACTATTTAAAATGAAATAATTTATATTTTACAATGATGAAATAAATTTGGATAAACAATTTCCCAACAAATATTTATAGATTCATTGAGGCTTGTGGGCTTCTTTCTACACTTTCTTCCGTTCTAAAACTGCTTATTGTATCTGATTTTGATTATATTTTATACTTGACCTTGAAACAAGGGCGCATCCAGCCAGTTAAAAAGAAGGGGGCTGCCTCTAATCCCAGGAGGAATTTTCTGGAATTGTGTATTCTAAATTGCATGTTTAACTAAAAAAAGTTTCTTATTGTAGGACAGGGGCGGGGGGGGGAGGTAGCTGCAGCCCCCACAACCACCCCCTGGATCCGCCTGTGCCTTGGAAAGAATTTAGATTCATAAAAATGTATTCTTTTATAAACAAGTAAGGTACCTGGACGAAAACTAGTCCTTTCTATATCAGCGTTTTCCAAAATTGTTAAAATTTATGTACAATTTTAATGCTTCAAAAGTCCTTTTGTATACCACTTGTTTTTTTTTTTTAATTTCCGCGCGTTTATATTGTAGAAATATAAAAGCATTGTTGAAAAAAGCGTTGTAAAAACGTTGTAAAATGATGTTTATAAATTATATTTCAAAAACGGCGTAGTGAATATCTAGAGAAATTTCGTTAGGGTAGTTGGTTGATAAAACGATTTTTTCAAAGGAATTTAACGAAACTTTTCTATAGATATTTATTTAATCCAATACCAATAATACGAGCCCTTACCGAAAAAAAAAATTGACCACACCAATTTTGAGAAAAACGATTTCAAAGTTTTGTAATTTTAACACGGACTTTTATGGAAAAACTTTAGTTTTCTTTAATATAATGAAAACGTGTCAAAGAAATTTGATAAAAATTTAATATGTTATTTAATACAAAATTACCTACAAACCATATTTAATAAGAAATAAAAGTTATTGACCACGCCGTTTTCGAAATTATATAATTTAAAAATATAATTTTACAACGTTTTCACAACGCTTTTTCAACAATTCTTTTAAATTGCTACAACATAAGCGTGCGGAAATTAAAAAAAAAAAACAAGTGGTATATAAATATAATAACTGAAAAATATTAATACATTATTTAATTTTTGATAAAAGAAAATTTTTTTGCTGAGATATATTTTTGTACTTGACCATCTCAGAGCAACTACGTTAAAATCCTTTGAAAAATCGTTATTCGGATCACTTAACTACCTTAATGGAAAACACGGTGAAATCTTTTCAAATACTTAAATCGTTTATCCAATTTTTAAATACCAATCTTGCAAGAAATTCTATTCAGAGCCATACAAAAACTTCTACAAATTAAATTTCTGATATGTACAGGTAAATCTTTTGTTCCGGACAACAATAATATTGCCCTTTGGCAGCATGCATTGTCTGGCTGCGTGGTTACTTGCGTACGCGTTACTTATGATTAATGGAATTTTTTCTGTTCAAATAATTATTTACTGTTGAAATATTTGTGGGCGCCAAAGAAACAGACAAAGAACAATAGTTTAGAGCTGTCTATATATTTTTTGTTTACTTATAAATAATATTACTTTTTGGATCATTATCAACTATTTCAGTTAAATTGCACTATAATTAATTTTGCATATTTTGACACAGGGTGGGGGCCTCACCGTTAATTTTAATGTTATCATCGCTAAAAATAGATTTGGAGGGCGCCGTATCGCATCGTGTCGTGTTTAAATCGAAAACAGTTGTTACATAAAGTTAAAAATAAATACAATTTGTAAATATGTACATAATATGTATGTTACAAATTGGATGCGATGGCCAAACAAAACTTGGAACATGTTGCGAATAATGTTTGTTGTACGTAATATGTCTGTCAGTCAAGGACTGAAATATGTATGTGAGGGTGGTGCTTGCTATATTATAGTCGACCTTGGTTTTGTAAAATTTGAAATCATATTAAATAATTGAAGTAGATTTTTTTTTTTGGATCCATGATCAGTGAACGGAATGGTTATTTCGTTGGTGTAAGTTTGATTAGAATTGATTAAGGTAGTTACCGTGTGATATGCTAGTAGAAAAAATTGCAAACCAAACTTTATGTCATTATTGTAGATGTATTAATGGATAGATGTTGATGCATACTATTTTTCATACGAATGTGTATGCATACATTCAAACATAGTCTGTGCATACACACTTATACTATCAAAGTTCTTTATAATAAATGCTTTGACATCATTGTTATATACCCAACAAACATATTAAGTGGTATGCATATGCGTTTGGAGCGCTTTATTTTTTCACCTGTACAAGATAGACAGGTGATCTCGCGGACTTTTTAATGTATCTATCACCGTTTTCGCTACGTAAGCGGTGAAAGGTGCAAATTGAAAAAATATGCAAAATAATAACTTCCTTCAAATTTTGAGTAATTTGGGTGATTTCGTTATTGTTTAGTTCACCCAAAAAGTTTTGAAAGTTGCACGAAACGTCACAACTCTATGTTTTAATAAATATTTTAATATTTATAGAAGACGTACTTTAATTTTTTGATTTCTGTGTACGATATATTACCATATTTCACTGATACAATTTTCAAACTGCATTTTAGTGCATATTTACCTGTAACAAAAAGAGAAAATATATTAGAAAATTTTAATAATACTTCATAAGAAAAATTTAAAATTTGAAATTAATTTTTGTTCCGTGATTTTTCAAAGTTCTATACAAAACGAGTTTATTGATATTTCAATAGCATATCTAATTTCCATACGTTAAGATCTTTTAGGAGTACTTTAAATTTAGGTCCTTCTTGAAAAACGTAAGTTTTGGAGAACGTCACTTTAATTTTTTTAAGTGCCTTAGTATTTGAGCAAAATTATACCAAAATTTATTTAATCATTTATTCTGGAGATTTTTTAGGATTCCAGGACTCTAGGGAACAATTCTAAACTAACGTTCATTTTTCTCCAAAATATCAACAGAAAAATTTGATCAAGATCCTACTCAGCCGTTCAACTTGGACCCTTTTGGAATCTTTAAAATTGTTTGTATAAGTCTCGACATTACTCTAAATTAACAAACTCACTTCTCGATTATATTACAGTACTTTTTCTCTGCTTCCGTTTCCTCAGGCCCGAATCTTACTCCCATTCTTGCATTCGTAACTAAAGTTTACTTTGTTTATATCAGGCGAGCGAAAAGCTTTGTACTGAGAAAGATTTACAAAATTTTTTATTTATTTTTTTTTTAAATTACCTAATAAGTCAGATTAGGTTTCTAATATGACTGACGTGACGAATGATCAATACTTTATATGTTCAACTATATTTATATGTCTATTATGTAAACACAGGCCTATTTATAAATGTTTTTTCTGCAAAACGATAATTGTAAAAAAATATTTTTAGAACTTATAATAATTATTGCAATAGATGTAAGAGTGGGGGATAAAGATTCGAGTCTGGGAAACATTGTAGTAGTATTCTATATTCCATCTATAGATTAATTATTAAATATGGTATCGTTGCTTTGTCACTTTTCACAGCAAAATAACAGAAAAACACGAGTCGACTTTCGGCTTTTACACCATCATCAGGTGAAAAAACTTAACTAAAAATTGCTCTTTTTGGCGAAAACTATTTATAATATAGATCGGAGCAAATAATGCATTGGTGGGGGATGCTAGAGACAGAGACAGAGACAGATACAATCACAGTATACAATAAAATTAAAAATTTTTGTATTGTTTGCAAAGGTAGTTTACAGCAAAATTTATTTTTAAAAACTGGTTAGGTCCAATATTATTAAATTGACCGGAGCACACTGGGGAAAACCAGACACGTAAAAACAGCGGCGAACGACAATTACCAGAAACAAAGGAAATCATACAGACATCTGTCTGTTGATATGCACGAGGGGTTACATCCAGCAGGTAGCTGCTTTTGTTAAACTAAAAGGTTTGTTAAATGAAGTAAAATCAAAAATATTGTAAAAAGACTATTTAAATATTAATTACCAGGAATGGATAAAATTTTTAAAATGGGTCCTATCAACTAAACTATTCGAAAACAAAACGTAAGATGCACCGTGTTATAGATTTAATAAAGGCGATTTGTTTAAATCAATTTGGTCATTCAAGATGACATGGTTTGGATCTTTATTTCTAGATTAATTATTCAATTTTCGTCGCCGATGACATGATTACCAAATAAAAATACAAAAATTGTAAGACAATTTAAACAATAGACGCAAATCTTGGTATCATTCTCATTTAAAATTACAAACGCAACTTTCTCACAACATTGAATTAAAAAATGAAACTAAATGAGTAGTTTGTTTGTTCTTTTTTCTATTATTCCGTTTTCTCTCTGTGTGTGTAATTCAATATGCGTGGGTCAAGAATTCCTCCATTGTTTTAAAATAATTGTTATATGTATGTATTTCACAATATTAGTCATATCCACTCATTACTATTTGTGGCATTGGTGCGGCACTTTCTTGGCTTTTGCCACCTTACACCCAAAAAACAAAACAATAAACTACGACAATTCATGCTGTGAACAATTATTTTTTGTTAACAAATTTTATCAGAGAAATAGAAAATTATAAGACAATTGTTGAAAAAAAAAGATGAAAAATACCTATACATACTTTCAATCTCTACTACACAATGGAATAACTAACTCTTAATTTTAAAAATTTTTGCTTCAAAAATGTCTCAAAGGACAATTTGCTGCTACTGGTAACGTTCTTGACAGTTCAACAAATACTCCTTTTTTGGATTTTGTAGTACAACAATAATGAAATCCTTGTAAGTTCGTCATGTCTGACCCCTTTTCAATAATCAGTGTCGAATCAAGAAATATCTTATCCCGAAAGTTATGACAAAGACTCTTTTTCAGCGTAGTAGTAATTTTTTTCGGCACCGAAGTTTGTGTTAATATTAAATTACTTTAATAGTTAATTCAATTTCTGACCTACATGAAAACCGTTATTAATACATAAATGAAATTCATGCTTGTAATTTAATTTTGAATAAAAACGGAAATAATTAAAAGACAAAATAAAAATAAAACTTTATTGTTTGTTGACGAAAATGGAATTTTTTTTGTTGAAAAAATAAACATAAAAGAAAAATTCCAAAGATAAATAAAATACGAACCAACTACATATATAACTACTGTCTCACATTTTTATATACAACACCGGCTTTATGAATATTTATGAGTCAAGTCAAGTTGACAACGACAACGGATGATGAGAAAATAAATGAATACACACACGGAGAATTATGAGCGAGGCGGTGAAAGAGGTGAGAGAGGAGCGCAGCGCAACGCCGCTCACTCTTTTTTCTTGTGTCGTGTTCGATGCCGCCATTTAAAATAATGGAATGGACAAGTTTTTTTTTTCGTTGAATATGGTTGTTGTTGCTGCCGTAGGGCTGTGTGAATATGGTCGTAGACAAAGTATAAAAAAACAAACAAACAAACAAGTACTTGAGTGTTTTTATTCGTACAATATTTATTTTCGTATTAACATCCCATTGGAAGTTATTGTAATAGGCCCAATTTTACGAATTGCTAATTTTGACATATCTCCACGTTTCAAGGTCACTAGAATCCGAACCCATCGTTTTTAGCGTGATGTCTGTGTGTGCGTTCGTTAGTTCGTTCGTTCGTGAATTCTTTTTCGTCTCGCATATCTCGAGAACAAATGATGATATCAATTCCGGACTAATTTCATTAGATGCGTAATCAAAAAATGAAGACCGGATAAAGTTTTCAGCAAATTCGGATTAGCGGTTTGTTTTTCGTGATAAAAAAACGGAATTAACTTTATTAACATAACATAGATTATATGGATTTTTTACCATGTCTTTATTATATAAACTACGGACCTTCTGTGATGTTTAAAACGCCAGTAAATTATTGTAAAATTGAAAGAACTAAACGGAAAAACGAAGTAACAAACTTTTTGTGAAATATTTTTTGTCTCGCGTATCTTGAGAACAAATGATGTCATTTGTTTGATTAGGGTGGAGCCCCAACCCTTAGGTACAGAAGGCGAAGCCCCCGGTGTGGTGCAAGGGGCAAAGCCTCTATCGGGGGTCCAGACGAGGAGTCCCCTGAATTAAAAAAGAAGTTATTCATTTGCAATAGTCTTTAAGGGTATCCTCCAATGGGAAGTTGGCAGTGTGGGTAGACCTGTCTCCCAAATTTTTCATTCTGTTTTACTGCGATTTACTGGTAATTTTTTTCTTTAATCATGTTTTATCATTATTTAACAGTTGTTATTTTTTCATCGGCATTTTTTTTTAACTGGAATCAACTGTTTTGCCGGGGTAAGAGGTAGCCTATAATCTTGTTTGTTCTCCAAATTATTTCTGCGCAAAGTTCTAAGTCGATTGGTTAAATTGTTGAACCGTGAAAGCAAAACAAATAAGCAAATTTACTATCACGTAAATTACAAATTAAAAAAACAAGTGTTTTCTACGAATTTTCACAGTTTTTCTTTGGGGAGTTTTATCCCAGATCTGTTTTTTTCATCGGCATTTTTTTTAACTGGGATGAACTGTTTTGCCGGGGTAAGAAGTAGCCTATAATCTTGTTTGTTCTCCAAATTATTTCTGCGCAAAGTTATAAGTCGATTGGTTAAATTGTTGAGCCGTGAAAGCAAAACAAATAAGCAAATTTACTATCACGTAAATTACAAATTAAAACAAGTGTTTTCTACGAATTTTAATAATTTTTTTCTGGGGAGTTTTATCCCAGATCTGTCTGTAGCCCGGGTTCCTTGCATTCATAACAATTTGTTTAGCGTAATCCAAAAAAGGTATTTGCAAAATTTGCAATTTCTTAACTTTTTACTAAATAAAATAATTTTCGAAATCGATTCAATAGTTTTTGAATATACCTATTCGTTACCAATATAAACGAACACAAACTTACACTATCTCTTTATAATATTTGTATAGATAGGTATTATGTTGTAATATAAATCCAATGTCGATTCAATTGGCAACCAGTTAGTTGTGTTGAGGCTCTAAAGTAAAGATACAATCTGATGATTAAGCGAAATCGAAGTAGCAAGCGGGTGATTGCATGACCTTCATTTGAATACATAAATATGTACTAAAAGGCAAATATGTATGTATACAGATGTCTGTCCATTTATGTAATTGGCGCTTCTTTGATTAAAACATCTGCAATGCATACATAATTTTCTTAGAATTACTCATTATGTATTTCATAATAAAAAAAAAATGTGACACTGATACAACAAGATGAACTGGTTTTCTCCGGGGGCATTGTATAAATTAAATTGTTAGTATACTTCGCATTGAGTCCTAGACTAAATTAAATGAGATCTTACTGAAAGAATTCCTCTAACTTCTTTAACAGAAAAGTATAATTCCGGAGCAACTAAGTTCTTCCATAAAGCTTGATTTAAGACAATAAATTTTTTAATCTGATGATGTCACTAAGTTATTAATATTACAATTATTTTATTATTTTTTGTTCTGAAACGGGCACCAGTCCTTGGCAATTCCAAGCTCAAGATCCTTCTTCTTCTTTCAGTCTTTTGCTTAATTCGGCTTTAGCTATATTGGTAACTGTGTTACATAATATTTTATACTGATGTAATCTTAATTAATCTTATAAATAACCTTGCTTTCCAATGCTTACTGTACGAAAACAATGCTCTCCAAATCACAACGGCTAATAGAGTATCTAAAAATTTGCCAACAAATTCTGAAAAAATTTGCTATATCACTAATTTTAATTTGAACTACCATTTGTTATATAAAGGCTTGGCGGTTCTACTGTTTCTTTTTTTGAAATTGAAAAAGTAGGTAAGACAAAACTATTCATTAAAATAGTAAAAAAAGGAAATTTTTATCACTGTATTTAAAATGTTTTAATGTTCTGCTTAGTTAAATTATCTAATTAACATACAACACAGAGGATTTTATAATCGCATTTATGTATAAAAGTATGTGTATTGTTGTTATATTCAGTTAATTATGTGTAACAAATTTCACATTTTATGTTATGTGTAATTTAATTCAATTTAACAACATCCATCAGTTTAAAAATAACTAAAAATTTTACACAAAACTTTACAAACTATTATGTCGGTGCATGTCATGTGTATATGGGTGATTCTACGATAATAGGATTTATTGTTTTAATTTCCTATTTGAGATTTTCAATAATCTATCTCTGGAAGGCTATCCAAGCTTCTCAAAACTATGTCGATTCATAACAGGCGACAGTTGATGTTGGATTTTGATCAAAATGGTTAGTCCGATATTGGTTTACTCTAACGTTCGATGATACCGCCAACGAATCTTATCAATGTGAACACCTGAACAGTTATTTTCACAATTTTTTTAAAAGTTACATATGCCCCGCCCAATCAGTGTAAATTTCTATTTTTGTAGAATTACTCATACATGTGTTACGAACGTTATATTTATAGAAAACATGTACACAAAACATAAATCGTTTAAGGTGAATGGATTAATTAAATTTAAGCGACAGACACACGGCAGCAAAATATCGCATCGGTTGATATGGCAAGGCGGTTTGTGATATATCATATGGTCGACTTTATTTTTATCATGCTTGTATGTGTGTAATTGTTTGAACTATTTGTTTTGATGAGTGACCTCAAAAATAAAATTGAAACAGATAAACGCTGCAACATGAACAATTAATCTATTGAATAATAATATAGGTGGAGCTATTGAGAGGAAGGTGTGGTGTATTTTTTTTTTTTTTTGCTTGGACAAGTTAAAATATTTTGCAACAAAATTCTAAGGGACTGTATAATCATTCCGAATGATCAAGTCCACCCTTTTGGATCAAAAGTGATCCTATACGTGTTTAATCTTGGTAAAAATGAAAAAAACGACTTCGATACGGTTTCCGAGGTATTAAAATCTTTTTATATACTTGATGTCATCAAAATTAAATAAAATTTCTTTTTTTTCCAAATCAAGCTGTATGGAAATGATTTTGAATGAAGGTAATTTGGGTGTGAAAAATTCTTGCTTCTAGAATTTTACGCCTCAGGTTAGAGCCCCCTTATAAATACGCCATTGTACTGAACTATAATTCTATACTCGATAGTTTTTTCAAATTTTAAGAAATTATCCAGTAAAAAAAAAGAAATAAAAAAAAAATACTAGTTTTTATTATTAGTAACTAATAATGTTATAGTATCAATAATTCTAGGAACGGATTATATGTATAAAAAACCAAATTAATACAAAAGGAAAAAAGAACGAAAAATCTAAAGTATTTGATTTATGCTTCGGATGTTGTTAATTGATTGTAACAATTATTTAGTAGCTCAACAATTTTGTTGTCTATAGTAATTTAACGAAAAGAATTATCAACTAGAAAAATATCGCAGCTGGAATGTTTTTGGGTTGACTAAAACGTTTTCTTTTATTATGTTTACCTACAATAAAATGATTAATAAAAAGGTTCATACCAATTTTTTTACCATAAAAATCTGTCCTTTCTTTTCCGGGTAAAAGTGAAAAAAAAAAAGAAAACTAGAATGTTCTGATGGGATTTAACACACATGTTTTAAATTGTCACAATCAAACATCTAATGAATAAAAAATATTTTTGTATAGCTTCTTTTTTTTTCATTCCAGACATTTCATAATTAAATTTATTTATAAAAACGTTAATGTCCAAATAACTGAAACACTTATTGTTCACTTATCAAGAGACATTGACACTTATCTATCTCACAGTAATAAAATAATTACGCTATGCAGTAATTTTTATTTTTGAATAATATTCGTTGATTAAAATAATGTGACAGACGTGTCATCCATTAAAAAAGTTAAGAATGCCATAAAAAAATATTCATATTAAAAATACTTTTGACTTGATAAAGTATTTCTGTATGGATTTTTATTAAATTTTTTTTAGGGCAAGGATGACTAATATTTTTTTGCTCAAATCCGTGGAACCCATATTTGAATTTAAAGTTTGAATTTAAAGATTTTCTGTAAAAGATAAGTTCAGTTCCGTAGTCACTCTTGTGCCACCATTATACACTTGATCAGTTTTGTAAATAACAGTTTAGTCAAGTCAAATTTTTCTATGAGGGGTTCATTTTAAACATTAACCCTGGACGTAACTACTAAATTTTTCAAATGACCACCATGTGATACCGTCGCATTAAATGATATCACAGTTCAACAAAAAAAATTTTCAATGATCGTACCCAAAATTCAACTTTTCACCCCCCCCCCCCCAAAAAAAAAAATCCAAAAATACAGTGACGCCAAAATTTATCTATAAATATAAATATTTCTGAATATTAAAATTAATAATAATCATTTGTTATTTTACTAAACTCCGATCGATTTTGTAATTTATTTCCTGATTATGTAACTCGCACGGGAAAAAACAATTTTGTTTGGGTATTTGTATACATAATATTTCTGCGTTGTGTTGAGTCACTCATTCGTTTACTGACTCACAATCACAGTCACAGTAAATACATATTTGTCGTTGCTACAGAGTACACTGTGAGTCAGGTGTGTTCGTGAAAGCGGAACGCGACGTTGTTGGGAATCCCCTGCTCCCGCGCACAGCCCTCTCCATACCGTTCGTCTTCAACAATTCCATGTATTTAATTTATGTAAATAAATGTCAACCATTCATTTCAAAGCGAAGTACGAGTATGTAACAACATATAAATAAATAAAATTATTTATTCATACAATTTAAATTTGAATATATTAACCTGTGTACGGCAACCATACCATACCATACCATACCGGTCTATGTTGTGTGCCAAATATATTACTTTAACAGAAAACATTAATATAATAAAATACAGTCGCCACTACCAAAATGTTACAATCAATATTACTATCACCCCTCTGGTATGGGAAACAAAATCAAACGCTGCATCTAAGTACACGCAGAATGTTTGTTTTGTTATTGGCGTAGTACAGTTACATAGCAGGAAAATAGTTATAATCCTACAACTCTAAGAAAAAAGTAAACGTAATAAAATTTTACAAGTTGGATTTACACTATAGCAAAAAATAAAATAAATTATTTTCAGTACGAAACTACCCTCTTGCAGTAACATTCATAAAAATATTACTTTTCAATTCAAAATAGAATATGGCAATACAAAATACGATTTAGAAATGTTAAATTATAATCTAAATCAATATAGTTTTAAAAATTATATACATTCATTTGACTTTTTGAATTATGAAGTTTTTTTTTAGCTATGTAAATCCAACTTGGTTTGTCACATTTTTTGTGTGAGAGAAATAACTAAATTAAACTGTCACTGTACAAGCTGCTTTTTTATTTTATTCTTGTCATCTTTTTTAACCAATCATATTTTTTTCAAAATTTTATTACCTTTACTTTTTTCTTAGAGTTGTAAAGTAATACTAGCGTCCACATATTTTTTTCTTATCTCACTATGAAACTGTGATTTTAGTCCCGTGCTGTAACACTTTCATAGTGTCTACTGTATATAATCATTTACATTATTTAACCTTACCATTCAAAAAAAAAAATACATAAATAGGAAAAAGAAAAAACGTAATTATTTTGAAATTTTAGTAAAAGGAATAATTTAAATTCAATTAAATATTAAACTGAAAGTCAAGATAATATTTATTCGGCTGGAAATATTACATACATAGAAAATCTGTTTGGACGTCCCATAAGAATATTGTAGTTTTTCACTTTTACCATGGAAACAAAAAGTTAAGATAGATTTTTACAGTGAAAAAATGATACAAAACGTTTCATTGGTCATTTCATTGTAAATAAGCACGATAAAAACGAAACAAAAATTTGTATTGGTCAATTTAATTGATTTCAAAACCATGCTAACAATGTATTAAAATATAATAATATGAATTACACAAATTTATTTTATTCGTTAAATTGTCTTACCGTATTACACTTGAGATTTATATTTTTTCTGAATAAATTTGTGTTTTCTACAACTCAAATTTATTGCCTAAAAGAAATTTAACGAGTTCTTTTCGTTAAATTACTAGGCAACAAATTTTCGTTAGGTAAACCCAAATTTATTGGAAAAAATACAAACCTCTCGTGTAAAATAATAAGTGATTATATAGCAAATGTATAAATCGATTTTTTTTAGAAATAATATATCAGCTGAAACGGTTTTTATGCGTTTTTAAAAAAAAAAATGGACATTAAAGTGCACAATATGAATCAAAAGCAAGAGAAAGTAAGAAACGTAAACATTAATTATAATAATTTACTTTGATAAAATTACTTATTGATGGTTCTTAAGCATTTAGTCAGTACATTGCATAAGAATATAAGTTATTGTTTCTTTACAGATGTATTTATCCCAATTTTCATAATATTATAAAGAAATGAAATAACATGTTCTCCTACTAAAAAAAAATCCAGAAAAACACATTTTGAAATAGTGTCTTGCATAAATTTTTTCTGACTATCCAAGGTGTGTTAACTGTAGTTTGAATATTGATAGTTTGATAAGCGTACAATTGACACCATTTTCTTTTTTTTTTAATGTTAAAAAATCAATATAATCATGTACAATAAAAAAATTATCGAGTATTATTATCTGACGATAAATTATCACCGAACGATGCACACATAAACAATAGCACTTGATAATTTTAAAAATCAGACCACGTACGTTTTAACACCAAAAAAAAAAATATTATAACAAAGAAAACAGTTTGCAAAAAGAAGTTCTTGAAACAGGAAATTGACCTACTCCTACAAATTATTGAAAATTGAAAATTGTGTGTATTGAAAATTTTGCTTAGGAAGCAAGGTAAATCTGTTTGAATATGTTTAGGGGATGCACTGTCGAAAAAAAATTAATTTTTAGAGTAAATTAATCATTGCCAAAATCTGGGTAACATCTGATCTTGGTGATGTCGGATTAACTGAAGCGGGGATAGAGATTACAAAATCAGAGTTCAGTACAATAATTTTTCAATGATTGCAGAAATATTTTCAAACTGTACAAATTCGGCACAATAACTTCTATTTCCAAAATGTTTAAAATGGTTAAAATTAAAAAGATTAAACGAGGCAATGAGAACTGAGGATAAATTTTAGTTGATCTTCGGTGAAAATTAAAATCAAAAAAGGTCGAGTTTCCTAAATTTAAATTACAATAATTTTAGTTTGATTGGCCAAAAAGCCTGACTGTAACCAACATAACAGTTGCCTTACTTGTGGATTAATGAATTAAGTGGACTGATTTTGATAACAATTTTTTTTTCTTTTACCGATATTAATTAATATTAATTATAAATTACAACTAACAGCTTAATTGTTTATCAAAATTGTGTAATGTTTAAGAATTATTGTATTTTTATAATTTATAAATAAACTGATAAATATGTAGATAATTGCAGACAACTACTAGTACATACTTTAATTAATAAAATAATAATTGAGTAGTATAAGTACATACATCCAATACCTACATAAACAATACACACTTTGATTGTATGGGTGAGTCATATGATTTACTATTATTTGTTTTGTTATATGTATAGTCCGGATAAAATAATTTTCCACAGGACCGGCTTAACGATTTCAGTGTAATACTGTTAGACTGTATTTATGTATGAGTCTGCTAGAGCAAATAATGTTCCTTTACGTACATACATACATAAACTGATTAAATTAAATCGAATTAACATATGTTTTAGAAAATATTACTAATTTTTCCTTAAAAAATGTTCATACAAAACTAGTATATCTTGCCAACAAACTATACACAAATAAAAGTATACATATTAAGAAAAAAAGATGTAACATTAATAATGTGTTATCTAATAAAATATTATGTAGGTATTTACTTCATTTTTGCTAACTAATATTTTTTATATATATATACTTTTGAGCATTGAATAAATAGTGGGAATACACTTATATACACAATCTATATGAAAATGAAAAGTGACTAAAAAAGTGTTGACGAATATGGATGGTTAAACAAGAGGGGATTTAAAATTTTTCTAGATTAACTGATGTTATATTTGTTAGTGTAAATATTTTTAGAACATTTATTAATAAATACTCTCAAATTACAACAAAAATCACATAAAAATTAAAAAATATTCATTACCATCGATAGTTTGTAGGTATTCTGTGTTTGTAGATTATAAAAGGTGTTAATCAATATGACGATTTTGCTTCAAAAAAATAATATCTAAAAAACTTCTATTGTATGGTCCATACAGATATTCTAATATCAATAGTATCTGTGGTTAAATACAAATAATACATACGTACATATTTATATTATACGTACGACACGTAGGATGTCATCAAAATGATGTTTTATTTATGTGTTTGAATTAAATGGACAACTAGATTAAATATTGCTTGATTTACATTGCATGTGTATGTACCTATGTAGAAAACTAAAAATTTTAAAAAATTGTAAACAAGGTACATATATTAAATTTTAAAAAGTTAAAAAGAGATAAGGAGTTTGTTTATCAATTGATACTGAAAGACAGCCGCCTGTGGGAAAGAAGACAATAAATTTTGTTTTATATGTACCTGCCAGCTAGTTAGACAAATAAATATTGCAAAACTTTAATTCAACAAAATTTGGGGCCCCTTTTAATTTTTGATATAAACCTCACATAATAAAATTTTTCTAAAAAGTTTTTGCTTCTCTATGTTGAATTTCAATAAATTTTCAGGATTTTGTTATTGCTGTTGTAGCAGACTCATACATAAATACAAACAGTCTAACAGTATTACACTGAAATCGTTAAGCCGGTCCTGTGAAAAATTATTTCATCCGGTCTATAGTTATATGTATACTTATATTTTATTATTAAATCGTCACAAAAAAACAGAATGATGTCATAGAAAAGAATGAAATGGTTAAATGAGCGACCAATAAAGATGGAATAGGTATATGTATGTGTTAATAATGTAATGTTAATGTACATATGTTTCAAATACATATTAAATAGATACATAAACATATATTTGACTAATGGAATTGTACACAACACTGACTGAAGGACAGTCACCTTTTTCAATTAACATTTTCAAACTGACCTTATTTCGTTCTAGAATTTGTGCATTATGTATAAATGTGTGTTATTTTATAGAATTATTGGAATAGCATCTTGTAAGAAAGAAAAATTGATCAAGAGCGAGTTGAGTTTGCACAATTAGGGTTTCGTACTGCAGTAAGTAACCGATAGATTAAAATCCAAATTCACTTGTGATAACCGGAAAAATGCATGAATTTCTCCCCCGTGTTTGTGTTTCCCCTTTTTTGCAATATATTTTTTTTCAGCAGCTATTACTCTGTCGAAACAAAACTCGTAGTTTTCCAGTAATTTATGACTCAATATGTATACTAACTCTATGAAAATCAAAGTTTTGGCTTTAGAAACCTAGGAGATCAGGGTGGAGGTCATTACTAATAAATTTTTGGACAAATTGACTTCCCCATTTCAATCCAAAAAAACTTTTTTCTAATCATTATTCTTTGCTTGATTGTATTATCCAAATTTAGTTGGCACAAAAATGCTGGAACACTTTAAAAACACCCCTAATGATGATACTTCGATGTCGCTCCGGCCCATTTGCTTGGCACGACCAAAACTTTGTCAGGAACTACTTACATAGCTACATCATTCGAGTAGGGGATTCGAAATGGAAAGTTCAAATTTGAAAATGAGATGAAAAAACATTATTTACACTTTCCAATAGTGATGAGCAAAATTAGTCTTGGTCTTGCAGTCTTGTCTTGGTCTTGCATTTTTTGCAAGACCAAGACCAAGACCAAGACTGCATTTTGCAAGACCAAGACTATAAGTATGGCTGCAAGACCAATACCAAGACTCAAGTGAGCAAGACCAAGACTATAGCAAGACTCTTGCTAAATTATTTAAATAGTTTAAAAGTATAATTAATACCGTAAAGAGAGAAAATTCTGATTTTAGAAGGAAAAAATTCGCTAATAAAAAAATGCAAGAAAGTGCAAGATTTTTAGCAATACCAAGACCAAGACCAATACCAAGACTGCATTTTGCAAGACCAAGACCAAGACCAAGACTCAAACTGCTCTAGCAAGACCAAGACCAAGATTCTTAATGCAAGAACAAGACCAAGACCAAGACTGCCAAGTCTTGGTCTTGGTCTTGCATTTGCTCATCACTACTTTCCAAAATGATTTTTTTTAAAAGTTCCGTTAGTGTTTTTAACTTGTGTCCAAAAAATGTACGAACAAAATATCATTCTTCCCGCCCGATTACCGAAGTTTGCACGTCGAAAAATTTGGCCCAATTCAGATAAACAGGTTTATATAACGGGAAAATAAAATAAACTTCATATATGCGTTCTACTTACTACATATTACTTATCGTTTCGGTGTGAACGAGCTACAATTCCTAATAATCATTTAAATAACATTATTTTATTATGTAAATGTAATATTTTCATTTAACCGTAACTACTAATAGTACTAATAACCAACTGAATCACTGACTTTACATAACATCGCTCTATGTGATGTGATTGGGTATGTTCTTATGTATCACAGATCAGCTAATAACTTTGTTTACAACAAAATCTAAATTTACATTTCCAATTTGTTAATTTGCAATTTAAATTCTGTGTACGCGGTCTCATCAGGGCATTACAGTCAGATTTATTTATTATATTTGATCATGTGAATGTTTGCTGTTTGAAGATGTTATGTATACAGTAGCACAGTGAGTGGTCTAGTCATAGTACGTAATGAACTAATGATAGATGTCTCTAAAAATTATAGAGCTATAATAATGTAATACATAATACGTGAAGGTCAATTAAAATACATATATGTTAAACAGTCTCCACATTCTCGCCGAGGTTGGACGAAACGAGAATGTAGAGGGTCATTTCGTTGTGTCTCGCGGTTGGTGTTTTAATGCTATTCATATGGATGAACCAATCTCAGCGAGGAACTCGACCAGAAACCTCGTCCAACCTCGGCGAGAATGTGGAGACTCCTTTAAATAGAGTACTATATTTTAAATTTTTAAAAATAGCGCCATATAATTATTTCGTAGACAAGGATTATCATAGCAGGCTTGCAACGAATACCTAATTCGGCCAATGGCCCTATACAACTGAAAAAAAAAATTAGGGTGCAATTATTTGAAATTTGAAAATTTTTTAATAAGTATATTATACAGTAAACAATACGTAAACAGTACGCATATCATGACTATGTAGCTAGATGGGTTTGTGTTTGACCTAATAATTAGTAGGGAATGTTAGGTACTTAAACTCTATAATATATTATACATACATAATTTAGAAATATTTTTTGTCTACTTTAAGTAAATAAATACGCCTGATTTCGTTTCGTTTCAGTATTCGACCGAATAATTGCCAAATATTCATTGCCATTAAATTAAATATACAGTAGAAGCTTCCAAAATTGTTGTTTCTTACTAGAAATCCCGCACTGCCTGCGCCAAACACTTTCGTTTCCAGCGAAATTTTGAATTACGTCCTTCAATTGAATAGTACTATGAGAAAAACAACTGTTGCAACTACGATGAAACTTGACTCTTGGCTTTAGTCAGAAGGAGTGAAATCAAATATGACAGTGGAGAATGTGGAATTAGAAGCCGGGTGAGACGTTTTCAAAAATTTTACTCCTCTACTAGATAAATCTGACATTACCGACCGAAAACTTCTACACACTATTTAAAATATTTATAGAATATGCTCCTCAACGATATCGTTAAATCCAAGGAAATTTTAAAATGATATTTAAAATCCAGGACAATTTTTTTTGCAACACATATGCAAATTAAACTTTTTAAACTCCACAAGGAAAACATTAATAAATCATATTAAAAAAAAAAAAAATTAAAGTAATAATGAGATACTTGACCTTAATTTGAATTTATAAATAAAAAAATTATTAACTGTGTCCATAAAATGGTTATTTTACATGATTTTTTCCGTTTTACTGCAAAAAAAAAAATTTCTAACACAATTAATTTAATTAAATTTTACAAAACTATTAAAAAATTATAAAAAAACATAAATTATTTTATTTTTGGAGCAAAAAAATCTGAAATAGATATTGTTTAACCTTCAGTGATATACGTGCTAGTTACTTGGAATAAAATTTTCGTGAACAAAAGAATTTTATTCACTTCAATTGACTTTATGGTTGTTAGTTTATTTGTCGTGTATAAATGCCGTGTGTTTGTCATTTGAATTTTCTTTTTTATGATGTAATTTCTCTATTGTATTTTTTTATGTACAATTGACTTAAGTATTTAAAATACTTGACTGGCGATAAGGTTTAATGCGTGACCGTATTGTGAATTTATTATTGTGTAGATTGAGTTGAAGAATATTGATTAAAATACTTACAAGAAATAAATGCAGGAGGTTCCTTATTATTTGAACAATTTGTATTGTTTCGTTTTTATTCACAAAAAAAAAATATACTACGTGCAAAAAGTATTATGTATTATGCAAATGGAGGTCATGAAAGTGATTTAAATAAAAAAATATTGATATAAATTAATTGCAAAATAAATATTGATGGTTTGGTTAATTTGTAGCCGTGACCTTTAACAGATAAATAAAAGTATTTTTCAAACACTTGTGTGAATTGTAATTCGTAAATTATTTTACTCTATATACAAAAGATTTAATATAAATAATAAACAAATAATTTTACTTCACAAAATACCAGTTTTATTTTTAGAACTGTGACAAATTGACAATATTGTTTCGAACCGGCAGTTCATTTTCAAAAACAGAAAATTGTCTGTTTGAAAATGAACTGACATGACGGTTTGAAACAATACTGTCACAGTTTCAAAAATAAAAGTGGTATTTTGTGAAGTAAAATATGTGTTTATTATTTACAAATATGGAATACCATAAAGTAACACTCTTTATTAAGATTTAATATATTTTTTCAAATAAATATTTGTGTTTATATAATATAATGAAAATTTGTTGGTTAGCAATTTAACGAGAAGAGAACTATTAATTACCAGAAATACAACAGTGCAGCTGGAGTATTTATTGCTTTTAGGCAACAAAGAGTAGTAAAAAACACGAAATTTATCAGAAAAAATATATAATTCTAGTGTAATACGGTAAGACAATTTAACGAATAAAAAAAATTAGTATAATTAATATTTATAATTTAATATTTCGTTACTATATTGTTTTGAAAATAAGTTAAATTTACCAACAAAAACCTTTCGCTGTAAAAAGTGAAAAAAAACTACAATATTCGTATGAGACTTGAGAGACAATCCTTTCCTGCATTAATTCTTTTCAAACTTCGCTAAATGAGTTTTTTGTGATTTTTCGCACTATACTGCTTATATTATCACTCTGATTTCACAACATTTATTTTTTGCTATAGTTGCGATCCCTTTCTGACCTCTCAGTCCATTTCTAAACTCTCAATCCCCTCAGAAAAAAATCCAAAGATTGATTTCCAAGAATGTTAATCTGTCTTTAATTATTCATCATTTCATTAACCCTTAAATCATACGTACTCGTCAAAACGACGAACGAACTTCTCTACCTGCTCCAATACTACAACTTGTCGGTGCCTGCTTGCTGTGAAACTTCTGTTATCTAATTTATTTGTTATTATAACACATAAGACGTATAAATTTTGTTTATAGCTATTGTCGTTTTTTTATACTGAAATAGTGTGCGTCAAAAGGACGACGATCTATGATTAACCCATTTTTTTTTTAAAAGATTTTGTACTTTACATATAAAAGTTTTCCTAATTTTTCTAAAATTTATTAAAGATATGGATGCTATAATTAATTTATTCAATGATTATGATAATGTGAAAGATGATTACAGCTGTTTGACTTATAGAGACGACATAATACTGAAGTTTTAATATATTGAATCGAAAACTAAAGAATGCGTTTCAAGTGACTTAATAAGAGACTAACAATTTATTTTGTGGAAAATATTTTATTTTTTATTATTTTTTGAGATCTTATTCGAAAAATTACTAACAAATTTTAGAAAATTTACAAATGTGCCTAATGGGGAAATAACTACATATCTATAGGAATATTTATGACTGAGAAATTTCACATTCTGTAAAGTCACACATGTCCACTGACTCATAATAGTTCATAAATTAATTATTTAAAAGACATGTTTTATGATACAATTGATGTATTTATCTATTTTTTAATTTTTATAGTGAAAATATGCTTTGATAAAAAGATTAAAAAAATTAATAAATATTTATATAAAAAAAAATGTTTTTTGCAAATAAACTCTAAAACTCCCCGTAAAAGTCTATTCGTCGAAACGACGCCAATGTAGATCAACGTATGATTCTAGGGTTAATGACAACAAAAGAATTGATTTTCCAAAATGCTTACCTACTTACAAAAATTTACGAATTTTCTCGAGCATATAAAATTGTCCCTATAATTTTTGGACACTACTTCCACTCTGTGGCGAAAAGATGATGGAAGAAACACATACATAAAACGAATGCACGAATATAAGAGACCACAAAAACTATGTGAGTTATACAACAACCGCTGCTTTGATAACAGAATTTCATTTTCTGATTGTATACAATATCACACATATCTAGATTATTCACGTATGGTCGAGAATATATCAATGGACGTAATATAAAGTGGTTTGTTGGAACTTGTTAAGTAAGAACGGACCAAGAGCGGCACACATCTGTGTGTATATTTTGATATTAAAAATAAAAACCGCACACTGCTGTGACAACGTCCGGTCCAGCGGTTTTGATATTAAACAAGTTAAAAGTTTCATGGGTTTCTTTTGATCACACAACGACGCGACCCACGTTCTTTTTTTTTTTTTTAGTTACAATTTCCGTTTTCATTTCACATACATACAAACACATACGCACTTGTATGTTTATTTAATTTGATAAAATTAAACAGTAAAAATGTCTAATTTGAAAATTTACGAAATCGTAAAAATTTGAAAAATTTTTTTAAGAAAACTACATTCCCGATAGAACTCAACCTAAGGGGAAATTCGCTAAAAAAAAATTAAAAAATCGATTTTTTTTCTTCATAATTATGTTCCTTAAGGTGTTAGAAATATTCTCCTATAAAATTTTATTTAAAAAAAAATCAAAAATTAAAAAGTTATGGGTATTTAAGTGCATGCACTTTACTATATTCAATTTAAATAAAAAACTTTAAATGCTTTTGTCTCGAAAGTACGTTTTCGACATGACTCCTCGTGTATCTCAAAAAGTATTTGAGATATCAACATAAATCAAAGTGCATACTGTTCCTCGATACCGTAGTTTTGGCAGGAACAAGGATCATTTGGTTCCGTAATATATTTTCAAAATGGCGGCTGTTTATAGTCGAGAAAAAGCGGTGATTTTTGAAAATTTAGTTTCAAAATGTTAGTTTCAATGTAGTTAGTACCATAACTGAATATGTATATTTTTAGAAAATTCTTGATTTTTTGATTTTGGTTCACTGGGGATCTCAGAACGCGAGAAACCATCAAGATGGAAAAATCTCGTAGTGTCGACTTCAAAGCCATTTACACTCACAATCAGCCATTTTAGAATTTAAAAAAAATAGTATATTGTGCAATAAGTGCGGGAAATTGTCGATTGCCCACGAAAGCGAAGTTGAGCGCACGAACGTAGTGAGTGCGCTCATTCGCTTGAGTAGGGCAATCGACAATCCCGCAGGAGTTGCACATACTATTTTTTATTACGAATTTCACATACTTTTTTCTATTATTATCACAATTTTTGACATTTTTATTACTTTTTAAAATAATATTTTTAAGTGTTCGTCATTTTTTTCTGAATTAATTATCGTTTAAATTATTTTGTTGGTGGTTTCCATAGAAATAATTATGAAATATTTATTAAATGAAAAATTAAGAGGCGGCTTTGCGTATTTTGATTAAATTTTGCGTGTTTTATTGTCAATTTGCGTGTGGAAAGTTACTTTCCACACGCAAAAAAGTATGCGGGAAGAGTACAGTGGGCAAACAGATATTTTGCGTACAGAAATGTGTGCGCCAAGTTAGTACTTCTCCCGCATGAGTAATAAAAAAAATTATAATCTCAAGACATGTAGAAACAATGTCGTATATTTAGTTTTTTAATAAAATATTTATTTGTAAGGTACCTGGGGGTAATATGGTCATTTTCTTATATCTCGAAAAGTACAAGAAATATATAACAAATGGCACCATTAGTATAGAGCCCATAGACAAGCAAATTAATAAACCACATGCCGTGGGTACTGTTTTACTGACGCCACTTTGACAGTTAAAAAAGTTCAGTTCGCAGAAATTTGTGTTCAACTTTGCCGAATTGAATCAACTTTGAACAAAAGTATGTCAGTAAACTTCCCGGATTCTCATGAGGATCGACCTTATGTTTTTTTATTCTTTGTTCAACTTAGACCTTCAACATCTGGGAAATATGGACGAAAAAAGACGTGACGAAGACATGATCATGACCATATTTTCTGCACATGATGAAAATACGGTCGTTTTTAAATTCTTTATTTAAATTTTAAATTCTTAATTGTTACCAAAATTTTTGTGCCTTTTTTTATAATACATTAACAATAGCTGACAATTGTGTTTTTTCCCTTTCTTTCTCTTAGTGTTTATGATATATGACTTTAAAGCTTAAGGTGACCATATTACCCTCATATGCCTTAGTTATAAAAAAAAATAATAAGGTCGATTCTTGATGTTTTTTTTGGCGAATCTCCCCTTAAGGGAACCGCGGATAAAAAAAGTTTTAAATCAACCCCTGCTTTAAATACATTCAGACATCTTCGAGTGCACACGCATACAAGTTATAAATGTGTATTTGTGGTAAAGTTACTCGGGCTTTAGCAAACTTCGTCGAGTACTTGGGCGAGCAACTTCAACCGCGAGAGTGTAGTAGTCGCTTTACATTTATGTACACCATTATTAATCCACACCAAAATAAAATTAATTACTTAATATTTTTATTCGGAGAAAAACAATAAAATTTACCAACAACAAAAAAGTAATAAGTTCAATTTGAAACGATATTTTTTATAATAACATTATGATTTAATTTAAACCTCTAATAATTTCCTTTCACTAATTTTTTTTTCTTTTGGTTTATTAATAATAAATAATGCAGTAATAATGGTAATATATGAATGTGCGGTAAAAAGTAACTGACTAACTTAACTGCATACATTTAATTCTAACTGTTCATTGACACAATGAACTTTCTTCATCACCATTACCAATTCAATTGAATTCAGTTTTACTGTTTTTGTTGTGTTGGATTTGTAAGTGCGTGGTATAAACTTCAAATTACTATCGGCGTTTCACTCGCCTATATGTACATATTTCTATTTAATTTTATTCTAGCTAACATTAAATCTTTTGTGCCATAATAAAACTTATCATCATATTGAATGAAAGTTATTTAATGAGAAATACGTAATTACAACGTATTAAGGTTACATTTATGAATTTCGTTATTGGAAAATTTTTGTAATAAAATTAATAAACAATTTTACTATTTTTGTGATGGTTTTCAATGAATTAATATTAAGGTCGTTCGTCCGAAAAACGATTTTTCAAAGAATTTAAAACGGAAAGTTTCGGAAACTTATACCGAAAAAAAAACTGACCGTTCCAATTTTGAGAAAAACGGTTTCAAGGTTTTGTAATTTTAACAGGGGCTCTTATGGGAAGTTGATATATTCACACAAGTTTTTTGAATAACACGAGAACGTATGTTAATTATGAATCCTTTATGCCTCAAAATTTAAAATTATTTATAAATAATTTTAAAGAACAATGTTTACATTTATTGTACCAATTTTCAAATCAATTAAATGCATACTTTAAGAATTATCAAGTGTTTTCAAAATGTGCGACATCTCTCCCGCATTCACTCTAAATACGAAAAAAAAAATTTTTCTCCTTGAACTTCCAAATAACATTAAACCAAAACGTAGGTATTTATGTAAATAAATTTTTTAATTATTTTAATTTTTCCTTCTTTGTTAAATATGAACTGACCAAAATCATTTTAATTATTCTAAAACTTTTCCTTTGTTATAAATGAACTGGCCAACAAAATAGATTAACAAAAAGCACGCTTTTCTTTTATAATATTCTCATCTCGCCCCTCTGCAAAAAAAAAAAATTGGATAAATGAAATCATTTTGTACAATGTACAGAAATGACGTGAACGTAAAGCGATTAAAATGTAATGTAAGTACATAAAATATGAAATTTAAACAAATTAAATGAATGTGCTGCGTAGGTTGACATTATTAATTAATATGTAAATTACATTACTACACACATATTTCTACATATATTGTATACATATTCACAGAAATAGATTATAAATATTATAATATTGTATGCATAGATATATTGTTTATGTGACTAATTGTTATTCAAGATAAGAAGTGTTGCATTTACAAAATTATGTAGCTGTTGTTATCAACTACACAGTACACAACATAATATTACAACCTTCTTATCATTATTCATTGACTAGCCGTACCCGCGACGTCGTTCGCGCAAACCATTGTTATAAACTCAATGAGAAGTATGTAAGTGTAATAATTATACAGAACTTGCAAAGAATAATAATTTTTGTGTAATGCTGGCACATGCTCAAAATGGTTTTTCTATTTTCGCGTGGGAATGAGGAATTTTCCCGGGGGTAAAAAGTATCTTAAATGTTGACTCAAATAATAGGTTACCACCACACCAAATTTCATAAAAATCCGTCCAATAGTTTCTGCGTAATACGTACCCATGCACAAAATGGTTTTTCTATTTTCCCGTGGGAATGAGGCATTTTCCCGAAGTAAAAAATATCTTAAATGTTGCCTTAGGTAATAAGTTATCACCACACCAAATTTTATTAAAATCCGTACAATGGTTTTTGCCTAATGTGTGCACATGCTCAAAATGGTTTTTCCATTTTCCCGTGGGAATGAGAAATTTTCCGGAAGTAAAAAGTATTTTAGATGTTGACCCAGGTAATAAGTTACTATCACACCAAATTTCATTAAAATCCGTCCAATAGTTTTTGTGTGATGCGTGAACAGACAGACAAAAATTCTAAAAATCGCTGTTTTGGTATCTACATCGATAAATATTTATAGTACCAGTACAATTTTCAAAAAATCTTCCATATACAGAAATGGTCTCGTTACAATTTTATTATATGTATAGATAACATTCGCAGCCTACATAAATTACTTTCCTATAAAAATATTCTTGTGAATAATACTATTTTATAAAATGACTATTAATAGGTTGAATAGGTTGAACAATATTGAAGAGTATGTTCGAAAGTTTTTTGATAAATGTTGTAAAAATACTCAAAAAGATCTGCCAAGAGTGAATCCGGTGCGCATAATTAGGATTTCGTACAGGGATCAATTATCAACAGGCAAAATTAAACTTTAAATCTTATCGAAATTTGCGTGTGGTAACTGAAAAGTGCCATGAGTTGTTCCAAACTGTAGGACCGGATTAACCAGTAGGCCAAGGTAAGCCACGACTCGTCAGTTTATGCGAAATTTGGAAAAAAGTAGGAAAACGATTTTCTTGTATTTGAGCAAAAAGAGGGGGCGGCACTTTGGATTAATATGTCCCTGCTGAAACATTAAGTAAATACCTTGTGGTAATCTATGACTCAATATATTTTACGAATTCTATTAAAAGCAAAATTTTATCTTTAGAAACCTACGAGATCAGACACGGGAGGACGATCATTTCGAGCAAATTTTAAGGCCACCGGACTAAAATATATAAAAAAATTGGAATCTTTAGAAGTAACCCTTTCAAATAATATCTCACAAAACTCTTTTTTGGACCAAAATTACTCCCCATTTCAATCTAAATTTCGAATTATATAGTTTTCGATTAAAAGGCTGACACGAGAGTGATCTTATAAAGTTTCGACTTTTTCGGAGGTGTATCTTACAGGAGGGCCCACTGAGCTACCGCCTAAGACGGCAAATATTTCTACTAAAAGCTTCGAAATTTTGATACCACAAACCGAAAGTTCACACCCAAATCCCTCTATATAGTTCAAATCACATTCATAGAACTTGATTTGAGAAAAAACTTTGTTTAATGACTTCATTAACGCCATATAATGTACAATGATCAAATGATGAAAATGGAAGAAAATTATACATTTTCCAAGTCCCTTTTTTCATTTTTATCAAAAAAAGCATATTGAGTCAACCACTAGAAAAAAAGACATCTGATATTCGACATTTTGATAACCAAAATGAAAAATTTAAAAAAAAAAAATTGTTTTTGCAAACTTTTTGCGCACTTTATTTATGGCTATGTCCCTAAAGAAATTCTATTTGAAAATACTTACAAGTAAATTTCGAATCGATTTATACAATATATGTAAATCATCGATAATATTGTAAAAAAAAAAATTATTGTCGCGACATTTTAAATAAAAACCTCAGTCCCCTAGTCAGTCAAGTCAGTCAATCTCTCAGTCCACCTTTTCTGATATTTCATTTTTATAATAAAATTATTCTATTCAGAGTATGATAACGACCTCTAAGTATTTCTAGAAGAGTAAAATTTTCCATTTCAAACACATTTTATAAAATTTAAATAATAATACAGAAAAAAAAAGTACCTACGTATTTTCTTTCAAAACATTTCCACATAAAGAAAAGATATGAATAAAACACCCAAATGAATACATATATTCAATTTATTCAAACCAAATAAATTATCACATAATTATGGCGATGCAAGTTGAATAATTTTGAAATGCCTCGAGCTGCGTGTTCTCCCTGCAGGTTGCTTGTGCTCTGCACTGAGCGTCTGGCTATTTCCACCTATGTATCGGACGCGTGTGTCAGTCAAGAAAAACAAAACAAAAAGTAACACACCAAGAATTTATAATCAAATATACAAAAATTTTATTTATTATTCTCTCATAATTCATAAATTATTCACCGTTTTGAAAGAAAAAAATTGTTTTTAACTACTTTCATACAAAAGATTTATTCAACATGCATAAATAATGAATACAAATATTACAACAACACAGAATTGAGAATTACAATATCAATTTTTAATACTTGAAATTGAGTTATTTATTTTATTGGTGAATTGCGCACAGGAAAGTGATTATGTATTCATTCAATAGTTTTTTTTTATTATTTATAAAAAAAAAAATTACTGTATTCCGTCATTTTTAACGCTGCCATACGTCAAAACTTTTTATTTTAAACGTATTTGATTGACTTTTACGTAAGCAAAAATAAACTTTGCTGTCTTTTTCAGGGCACAAAGTATACACACATTTTAGAGCAGTGATTCCCAAAATTTTTCTATCTGCGATTTGCACTTTTAAAAATTTCATAAGACCCCCGAAATATGTAAAAATCTGTAATTAATTGTTTCTGGGACCCTCTCATATAGATTTCGTGATCTTCACTTTGGGAATCACTGCTTTAGAGCCTTCTCGCTTTTATAACCAATCACCAAGACGAAATTTAAATTAAATGGCGTTGGTTGAGGCAATGAATTACTTGTTTAAAAGAATAAACACAAAGCTTGTAAGTAATGTTTAATTTGTTCCAGGTATACTTAATGTCATATTACTCGGTCACATTGTTTTTTACAATTTTTAAAAAGTTACTTTGTTTGAAAGTGCTAAAAAAAAGTAATTCTTCATGTGATTATTGGATGAGGCTCTGTAAAGGATCTTAGGCAATCATTAGCGCCTTGAACCGATTTTTACTTGAGTAATCAAATCGTAAATAATATTCTGCAATAAAATTTAACAACTTCCACACACATTCGTCATCAAAAATTGATTATCGTATATCAAATTACATTTTTTTATGTATGTGCAAAAGCCTTAAACACGATTCGGGTACTGTGGATATGCGTGTTATAAATAAATAAAATAAAAAATACAATTTAAAGATAAAAATAAAAATAACAGTCACAACAGTTATATTTTGACAAAGATGGATAGAATACAAAATAATTTATATCCTTATAAATACTATTTCGATCACGAATAACTATGCCTCCGCCAAGTTGCGCGGATTTAGTAACTGTCACTATTAAGACTTTTTGTTTCTTCTTGGAATTTTTTCTTTGATTGAAAAAAAAAAATTAAAGGAAAGTTACGATTCGATTAATATTTCGATTCATTATTGTTTGGTGTTGTGTATATGTGTACTGAACAATAAAACATATCGCCCATTCAATGTTTTCTCTTTTTCAGCGGCACAATTATCCTTATCGAAAAGTACAAACTTAAAATAGCGAATATATTTTATTATTGATTTTTTTGAAGTTGAGTCTAATAAAATATTTCCCGTATGTAGAGAGAGAGAGAGAGCGAGAGCGTCTTTCGTTTTTATTGTGTAACGGACGTAGCTACGTGAGTGAGTGACGCGCGACGTCGTCGTGTTCACTACCCCTTAATAAATATTTCCACAAGTACGTCATTTTATTTTATTTATTATATTAGGAAAGTTGCGATAGTTGAATCGTTGGATGGTTGGGGTTGATAATGTTTACTTGAACTCTTGGACTTTGTTTTTTTTTTCGGTTAAAGGTGCGTCATTATTGCGTCAGCTCATCAATCAACTCGATTAAAGTAGAAACAATTTATTTTGATACAACCTGAATATATGATATACCTACATAGTTTTTTTTTAGATGTTAAAACATTCTTTTGATAATAAATTTTGAAAATGGAACATTTTAATATAGGATATTGTCTTAATTGTACTTAACTGTACTTAATTTCAAGCGCTGGCAGACAAAAGTAATTAAGTCCAAAATATCAAGTTTACAGAAGAGAGTAAAAATTAAAATGAAATGCAGGCAACATCAGTTTATTTGAATTATCTTCAAGTTTACATGACATTTTGTAAATTTTTTTTAATCAATTACTCTCTTAACATGTAACACAGTAAATCATAAAAAAAAATAAACTTTAAACCTTAAACTAAAATTTTTTAAAATATTTTTATGGACTTAACAACAATTAATTTCATCATTAAAACCATTTGTGGACTTAAACTGTTTTAGCGGATATTTGTTGCCATAAAAATACATTTCCAATTTAGACTCTCTTGCGCCTTATTATAAAATCAAAAAAATCAAAAATGGACTTAACACGATCAGGTTCAAAAAGTCAACTTCTAAAATCGACTCGTTGAAGCGAAATTTCTTATGCGACGTTTATGTTTTGACGATTTGAGGAGAAATCTCGCCAACGAAGTGAGGACATTATTACGTACCCAGGAAGCTGCACTTCGGTGGTGTATTTTTCATCAAATATTAAGGATAAAATTTTGGAATGTTGCCAAAATCTCTGAAGATGGTCAATCCTTTGACCGAAACATGTTAGACTGACATTGGATCACTGATTTTTTTGTTTTATTTTGACATCTAGATCTTTGATCTTTTGTTATTTTATCTATAGTCGTTTTTATTTATTAAGTCGTTTTTATTTATTATTATTTAAATATTAACAATGATGGTATTAAATATGAGGTATGGTAATGTTAACTAATGATGACGTATCTCCCCCGATCGGTTTTGAACTCACGATCTACCCCAAACAAGATCGAAGTTACTGCTGACGCCACTACGCCAAGTCGGGGGTCTATACGTACCTTTTTTTTTTCTACAGAAATTTGCTGATGGTGTAAAATGTTCCAGAACATATATTACATTCATATGGTTCATTCGAATGGAAAACCATATAAATGTAATATATGTCCTAAAGCACTTATTTCATTTTTGGATTCAGTCAAGTACTGATTGCTGGACCTTTATCAACTTGATTTTCTTTTTTTTAGTGGGTTACCATACCATGTTTATTGTGTTATTCGTTCAATTAAGGCGATACTCTAGTCTAGAAATATGAAAAATCGATTTAGAAACTGTTTATAAAAAAACTTTCAAAATTATGGCTGAAATTTCACTCAAATTTTAAATGTGTGTTGCTCAAAACTACTTTTGTCGGCCTGATCCACTTCTAGTCTCAAATTCTATCCAATCGATTGTCTTCTTTGGTGTAGACAGATATTTCTGTAGCACCCGATCTTCGAAAATTAAACTTTTTTCACTCTTTTTGGTTTCGACCATAACATTACACTTCAATTTGTTTCAGATTAACGAAAGGCTCCAATCAGATCGACCAACTCACCCCCCTTGTCACGAAAATTTATAATACTGCTACTGTTAACATATTGAATTTTCATTCTTTTTTTTTGCACAATATGTTCAAGACATCAGTGAAAAACAAATTGTTTTTAAAAAAAAAAAAAAAATTTAGTCTAAAAAAGTGGCCGAAATTTACGCCTCTAGATTTGAATATTGCCTTAATTTGCCTGAAACATCAGGGACTAATTTTTAATGTTCTATTTCTATTGTGTAAAGGAGTCTCCACATTCTCGCCGAGGTTGGACGAGGTTCCTCGTCGAGTTCCTCGCTGAGGTTGGCTCAGCCATATGAATAGCATTAAAACACCAACCGCGAGACACAACGAAATGACCCTCTACATTCTCGTTTCGTCCAACCTCGGCGAGAATGTGGAGACTCCTTAATAGAGAAAATTTGATAAATGATATAAAATGATTAGAACAACGAATTAATACATATACAATCGATACTTTTCTGTTTCAATTTTGTATCCCCGAAACGACTATTTTAATACCGTTACAATCTTAGCGTACATAATATGACTTAATGGCTGCGTTCGGCCGACACAATTATTTAATTTCTTATATTTATTATTGAAGCATCAATTGCATGTTATTTAATTTCTGTCCTGGCGGAAAGTTACACAACAATACGAAGCAGCGTGAAACGCTTTAAAGTATTTTGTTCGGCCGAACGCACCCTTTCATTTAACACATTCACATAAAATTATGTAAAACACTATGACCTAAGAGTATTGATATGTATAACGGTTATTTAAATGTTAAACAGAAAAAAAACTATGTCAACAAGTTTAAGAAAATTAAAAAAATAATCGAATTAGATTAACTACATTACACTTATCAAGTTATAAACAAGAAAACAGATTTATGTAGATTAATTCCTTGTAAGTACAAGAAACATACAAAGTTACAAATACATATTTTTAATAAAAATAATAAATAAATACAAGCAATTTAATTAGTGGGTGTGTGAAATTATTTATAAACAATTTTTGTTATTGTTTCATGCCGAGCGAATATACACATTTATTTAATTAATTACATACAAATACTGGTTTTCTGTGATACTGTATGAAATTATGAAGTTAACTCCATACAAAAATGACTGACATTACATTACATGTATATAACATGTTTGAATATTTCTAAATAATTAACTTCATTTTTGTTGAAGTATAAAAAAAACAAAACTGGTTTTTAATTTTATTTTTATGATCTGAAATAAAATAGATACAATGTTAACCATAATCACTTTCCTTTGCCAATGGCGACACATTAAATAAGTGTATAATTTTTTGAAATTATTACAGTGCAACTGTATTATGATTGAAAACTTCAAATATATTCCGACTTGTACCAGCACTAACAGTACATTATTTAGAGAGGAAAGTGCCAACTTGACAGCGCCAGTTTTCAATTCTGGATCGCCGAAAATTCGAATATTGACCAGAATTAACGTAACACTAACGACTATAAAATTTTACCGGTGGAGGGAGGAACTTACCCCTTACTGCCGGACACCTCTCTCATCAAACCCCATTCTTTCGAACATTGTGTGAACGACACACACACAATACTAAAGATTCACTTCGGTCATATTTTAGTGCTTTGTAGCAGACATAGAATAATTTCTGACCTACATTTATTGTAGACATTAATCAGCAAAAATAAAGACTAAATTTGAAATTCAGTAATCAAAATATGTAAACAAAATGGCATGAGGCATGACATGAATGTATGACTCAGACTTAAAAATTGCATTAATTATTTTCAAAGAACCGACGCGTCTTAAAAATATAAACAAAATTCTTTCTTATATAAAGTGACCTTGTGAAAAAAATGTCAATTCAATTCGTTACAGAACATATCAAATGTGTTTAGTGCTGATTTGGATTGGTCAAGAGTGGACAGCATTGCACTATCTACATATATGTATACATATTCTTGGGTGGCTTTTAACATCAGACATTACGTAATATTCTAAATAAATAAATAAAGAGTAGACTAATTTCGCGGAAATGTTAATTTTTATACATAATTATGTGTGGTTAATGTTTGCACGTACCGCCAAAGACGGATTTCGGGTTCTGTCACCAGCCATGTTTGTCCCACTGAAACGAAGGAAATTCTTAAGTAACGGTATTCAGCAAATGCGCAAAATATTTGCGAACCGTTAACTTATGATTTGTGCCTAGATTTAACACTAGCCTTTTTTCAAGCCGTCTTACGCGATTAATTTTGATAAAAACGAAAAAATTGACCTAGAAAATTTATAATTCACTTCCATTTTAAACAATTACTTAAATTACAACTTTTCTAACATTGAAAAAATTTAGTAAACCCGATGACCACAAATCCCGCTTTATACGTAGAAGTGATTTGAATTATGAAGACTGATTAAATTAGAGTAATTTCAGTTCAAACTTTCTACTTTTTGGAGCCTATGTTTAATAAAATCTTTAGATTTTGATATTTCTGTTTTTAAAATTTTTCAGTTTCTTTGGAAGGTTTTTGGAAGTTTCTTATTGTAACAAATTTTTTTGAATTAATAAAAAAATTCTATACAAAATTTTTGCTGATGCATGCCGAATTAGATACAACAAGTATAATATATAAGTTGTATATATTTTTCTGTATCCTTGAATTAATAATATTGGCGTGCATCGAACTCAACAAACACTACTCAAGTACACGGTGACCGCATTTCATTTTCAACAACTGCCAGGCCAACAAACAAACACACAAGTGGAATTATAATTTATGACTGATGACTTAAATATTATAATTATCGGTTAAAATTAATGCTCTGATGAATTATACATTAAATACAATATTATAGTTTAATTACCATTTTTAATTAGGAAAAAATTGAACGTATTTATACGTCAAGAAATAAATAACACCATATTTAGACATAATTATGTATGTATGTAATGTACAATAATGTACAAAAATATCGAGACATAATAAAAAGAAAAATGTATCAGAACAATGTTATTACCTCTCTCTGGGGGGTGTTATTATTATTATTATTATAAGTCTATAACGTAAAAGCCGCTATATCGAAAGACTCTTTTTGGGTGTATAATTAAACTGGCTTATAAAAATTGACAAATAAATTAAACAACCATTTTTTTGTCCTAATAAGCATGAAAGAAAGTTTTTTTAATACAACGAATATGCTTTTAAAAAAATACAACCCAAAAATTTTTATCTATTAATGTTTTTCTTTTACAAAATGTCGACATCTATATCCAAACAAAAGAATATTAATGACACTAGGAGTTAGGAACCGATATACAAACAGACGTGTAATATGAGTAAGTAATATGCCACATAGAGTAACATCTAGACGTCAAAGTAAGAAACAGAATGGTTTAAGTATCCGACGTAAATAAAGGATCAAAATACTCTATTCACCAAAAATTGTCTAATATTATATATATATATATATATATATATATATATATATATATATATATATATATATATATATATATATATATTTCTTTAATTAAGTAAGGAAACATTAAATGCGAGGTAAATTTAAATTGGGAAATAATCATTCTATCAGAGGTTTCTTTCAGAAATAACTTCATTAGTGTACATATAAATGTCAAAATTATTCGAACATATGATGGCGTTCCGGTATAGGGGCTTTTACGTTACAAGAATTTCTTCATAAAATCAATTACGGTCTCTGAAAAGGGGATTTTTTGTTTGGCTGTACTTGTTTTTGCGTGTGTAAGGGCAACTCCATCAGAAAAACAATAACCATGAAATCTCAATGATTTAACAAAAATTCTCTTCAAATTTTTATTTACCCTTTAGATATTTTATTCGAGGGGCTGATGTGGATTATGATAATGAAGAAAATTAGAAGAAGACAGTAAAAAATCTTTACTTGTCTGAATATTGGTAACCCACGAAGCAAAACTCAAATATAATAAACCTTTTAAAAAATAAATAAATTGTTACCTCTATTTTCGCCAAAAAATTATAAACTTGTAATTTCATTACCTATTTGACTTTATTTGGTGATAAACCTCAATATTAAGACCAGCAAAAAATCAAACAGAATTTTTTAACCAATCTTCAACATGTCGACCGGTTTCGGTGTCTCAAAACACCATTATCAAGACAAGAATATAAAAATCAATAAAAATAAAAATAAAAAAATGAAAACATTTAAAAATTTTTCTCATACCAAAAGAAACTAAAAACCTTTTAGTTTGGATCAAAACCAATCAAATCAAACAATGTCAAATATAGCAACTCGTTGGTTGCAAAAAAGGAAATACGTACATCACTAAAAATGATATACGAAAACGGAAATGTGAAACAACAAAACATCTGAAGACCAAACTTGCAATAGAGAACAGAAAAAGTAAAAGAAGAAACGAAAAATCATTTTAGAAAAAAAAACATCTGTAAAAGCCACAAATCGCCTTATGAATCACCTATTTTAAAAAATATTTTCTTGACATAATTTCTTATTTTTACTGTTCATTTTTTGTCTCATTTCAAATTATAAATATTTCTATTGTTTTACGTACTACTGTAAATTAGAATTCGGTACAAAAAAAAAACAATGATCATTATTAGCATTACTCGTCAATAATCTTTTTGCACTATTTTAGTTCAGCCTGTAATTCTGTATACATATTATATGCATGTGTACAAGAATTATGTAAAAGAAATTCATATAATACATAATTATTGTACGTTTTGGTTCCCATTCATATCATTAGCATATTTTGTTACTTTTAATATATTTAAAGATGAATAATAAATTAGTTTTGTTTTTATTAAAATTTAATATGCAAATTACAATGTTATGAATAAAATAATTCTTTGCTGTTTTTGTTTAGTTTTGTTTTATTAAATATTAATAAATGTTGTTTTTTCGTTGGAAAAAAAAGTCAGTCAAGAATATAATTTCATTTATGAATATTTTAAAAGATCCGTCTTAGTTAGGTATTGAACATCTTTATTATTCAGTTGCGAGTAAGAAATCAATATGGCGACAGTTCAAAAAATGCAGTTTTTTTTTATTAAAAGCTTTTATTTAACTTGCTATGTTAGTATGTTGGTTTAGATCAAATCTTGGAATCAAAATTTAGACAGGTTCTAATTGAGCTAGAGGTTTCAAATTTTGTATACGTGTCTAACCTTGATGACAATGCAATATTGTATAATTAGTTTTTCCCTAATTCGCACCAAACCAAAATTGTTGATTTTTAGTCCTATGCAACTTTTTGACATTTCGAATTGTCAAATATTGTCCATTGATTTTACACTGCAATTTTTTGTTTCCATAGTTATGTCTGATTAGGGTAAATTAACCGATTAAAATATAGGTAAAAAATTACTTCTTTAATTTTTTTTAAATGAATTGTAATCACACTAAAAATAGAAAATAAATAAAAGTAAAAAAAAAATGTTTTTTAAGAAAAAGCTTTCATTTAAAAATGGGCTAAAAAAAAAATAACTTTTGAGTGAAGTTTTAAGCAATATGCTACATAATTTATAAAAGCTTGAGGCGTTATCATTAATTATTTCTGTTTTGGATATAAGTTTAGCAATTTTACTTTTCAGTACTTACCAAACTTAATAAAACGCCTCAAGCTTTTAGAAATTATGTTGCATATTGCTTCAAACTTCACTCAAAAGTTATTTTATTTTTTTTAGCCCATTTTTAAATGAAAGCTTTTTCTTAAAAAAATATTTCTTTTACTTTATTTTATTTTCTACTTTTTAGTCCGATTACAATCAATTTAAAAAAAAATAAAGAAGTAATTTTTTTACCTATATTTTAATCGGTTAATTTACCCAAATCAGACATAACTATGGAAACAAAAAATTGCAATGTAAAATCAATGGACAATATTTGACAATTTGAAATGTCAAAAAGTTGCATAAGACTAAAAATCAACAATTTTGGTTTGAGGCAATTTAGGGAAAAACTAATTATACAATATTGCATTGTCATCAAGGTTAGACACGTATGCAAAATTTGAAACCTCTACCTCAATTAGAACCTGTTTAAATTTTGATTCCAAGATTTGATCTAAACCAACATACTAACATAGTAAGTTAAATAAAAGCTTTTAAAAACACTGAAACGTTTTAAAAAAAAAATAATTACAAACTAACAGTTTTTGAAGTTGGTGCCAAGCCAACTGAACTACATGTAATATTTTATCATAAATTCCTGATCACTAACTATTGTGCTGTTCGTCACTAATCAGTTCTTGAAAGAAGAATTTAATCGGTGATAGAAGTGGCGATACTGAGAAAAAATGGCGGGGGAAAGAAAAATACACTAAACCAGAATTAACACCACTTCTACAGAAATTCTAATAAAAGCAAGCATAACAATAAATATGAGCGTACATAATGTGTACAATCAACTTTAAATGGTGGCCTTAATAAATATTAAAATTTAACATTTCCTGTAATTTATCATTCTGCAATAATAACATTTTGAATATTTCATGACTGTTGCCTGAACTTGTTAAAAATTCGTATTTCATAAAATGTATTTAAATTTACAAGTACAGTAGAGCTTCAGTAAAGTTTACATCAGTTTTGTTAAGTGACGTCACTTTTTTCTCACTAATGAGGATTTTATAGAAATAGAAAGAAACAATATTATTACATTATACATTTTTAAGACAAAGACATTATAAATTCCATAAATGTTATATGCGTATTAAGAAAAACAAGTACATATAGTATGATTTAAAGAAATTGGTTTGGATGTCATAAGAGTATTCAAATTTAAACTTTTCTCTGTTGAATTTTAGAACTTCGTTTGTAACTTAAAATTCATAAATGTTACTAATTATGTTTATTGAAAGTGAAAAATCGAACAATATTAGAAAAAAAAAAGGGAAATAATACTAGTTATATACTTTTCATGACATAACTAAGATTGGTTATGAGCTGAACTATGAAGTCATAAATTATAAAAACTTAAAACATAAAAACGTAAACAAATGAGTGGTGTTTTTTAATAAAAATATTTCTCTATGCAAAAAGAATTCTAGAATTTTTAAAATTTTTTTCAGATATATACAAAGCGAGTGATCTGATTGAAGGCTACTTATTCAATTCAGTTATTGACTTAATATAATAAATTAATTTACCAAAATATTTGAATACCAGGTACTTAATAACTAATTCGGAAAATTTGGTGAATCCAAAGCAAATCGTAGCTGCTTATATAGATTGAAAGATAGATATCTATAGCAGATATATCGATATAATGAAAAACTTTCTAACAGCAATATTTTTAATGAAATTTATACATTAATATAAAATCCAATTAATCCACTGAAATCCAAATTATTAAATAGTTTGCTCTTGTACGTCATCTATGACTTAAATTATTATTTAATCTCGATCATTTATTAAATGACCGCCACTGATTTCAATCTGCTTCACTAAAGTTAAGTTTCACTAAAGTTTACCAAATTTTATCTTAACTTTAGTGAAGCTCCACTGTATACTTACATATTTTAAAATTTCATAACACCAATGCAAATATTTGTCAACTTAACTATCGCGAAATCGATATTTTTTTTTACAAAACCAGGCGTTAAGAGGCTTCTTTGATTGTTAAGATCTCTTTAGGCGATGATGAATCAATCAAGTATATTATTTTAATAACACTTTTCAAAATAATTATGATGTATTTTATGTGTTTACTTTTTTCATTAAGTACAAGTGAAATCTCCCAAGCACTTTGCAATGAAACTTTCTATGTATGACACATCAAATTAAATACTTAGATACACTAATCAAATATTAATACACACATGCTATGGGTACAGAGTGATACAGAACTTAATAAATTTTTTTGTTTCATTACAAGAAATAATTTTATCTGGTTATTTCCGTTACATCCTGTAATATACATGTAAAAATAATCAAATTATTCATATATGTATTTATATACACGCAGAGCGTTTTAATTAGAAATAATATTTAAATTATAGCATAATAATTATATCAACAAATTATAATAAAAACATTAAAAAATAGAACGCCACGACATATGGAAAATTTCTGCGTTACTCTTTTAGACTATTCAATTATACATAAATTGAATAATTTATTTTATTTACATGTAATTGCCTATAATAAATATTAAATGGATACGTTTTTACGTAAAATACATAAATTATACATGAACCGGATCTGGAGGAAATTTTTTAAATCAGGCTCCAAAAATATAAACTCACAATTTTTCTCACTCAGAGCTATTAGTGTGGCTTCAGTCACAAATAGAGATGGCTAGTGAGTGAGTGATTCAATTCACTGAGTTGAATCACTCAACTGACTGACTGAATTGAATCAGTCAAAAAGAATTGAATCGACTCTTTCAACTCGTGAGTTGAAAGAGTATAATAATATATGTCATACACTCACTCACTCACTTACGAGTGTATGACATATAAGATTCTATTCAGTTTTCAATCCCTGTTTCAGTTTACTTATGATAATAGACAGAGCAACAGAGACTTGTTTTCACAGACATCTGTTTTTTACAACTGTGTGTATAACATAACGTGTATATATACTAAAACACTATAGTATGAGGTATAACTTTTTCTTTTTTTTAGAGCTAATATTTTAATTTTTTTACTATCCTTTATTTTTTAAAATGCATAAAACAAATTTTAAATCAAATTTAGTCCAGATGTCTAATGAACCAATAAAATAATTTAAATAAAAAATATACCCAATTTTATGTACATTATAAGTGCTATAAGTATGGATATTAAAAAAATTTTAAGAAAAACTATTTGTAGGTATTTTATTTTACAATACTTTAAAATTTTTAAAACAAAATTTGCCCGTTTATTGTCAGATTATTACGTCTCCAAAAATTAGTTTTTCTTCAAAACAGCAATGAGTAGATATCATCCTACATAAAATTATTGTAGATTTTCATGAATCAAAATTTTCATTGTTATGTCTTTTCAACCGTGTATTTTTAATGCTGTATTAATTTTTTAATTTGTTGTGTCGGTTACGTGCATTAACTTTAAGTACTAATTATATTAATTTTATTCGGATATAATAATTGTATCCAAACACCCGCTCACTTGAGTGAGTGTTTCACATGTAACTAGAGTGTATTTATTGTGTTGATTCGTATTTGAAGTTGTACCACTCAGTTGTGTAAAGTGAGTGAGTGATTCAATTCATAAAAACGAGTGAGCGAATTGTGTCAAGTGAGTGAGTGATTCAACTCATTGAATCGACTCACCACAGTGAGCGGATTCAAAAGATTCGACACACTAAAAAGAGTGATTATTCCCATAACTAGTCACAAATAGACAGCGCGTCAAGTCAGTTTGTGAGTTATTTCACTGAAACACCTAGCGAGATGTGGTATAAGGAACATAATGTACTGCCTAACATTCAGTAAACAGGACCATATTTATTGCAAAACGTACTACTACTACCAATACTATATTTTTTTCAAAATTTTGCAATTTTTCCTTAAATATTATAATCTTTACAATAATACAAAGTAGAGATATTTCAACTTGATCGTATCTTGAGGCTTCACTTATTCACTGATACACTCAGTCTATTTATTATACTGTATATGTATTTGTAATTTGTAACCACAAAACGGCCACAATGATACCATCTCGTTGTGATACACTGTCAAGGCATAATATAAAATACCCCTGTCGCAGCATCCTGCATAACATAGCGAGTTTCCGTTTATAAAAATTAGTTTTTCTCTGAAACTAGTTGACATAGAACAATAGTTTAAAGACCTTTTTTATGTCATTTTTTCTCCTCTTTTAAATGGTGTAAAAAAGCAAAAATTTTTGAATAAGTGGAAATTTTTTGCAAGAACAAAAACCATGTTCCTGACACTCGACGTGTCTGGCTGAAGAATTCATCCAAGGGCTTGGAACTTCCAATGTTTTCACCAAATTTCGTAAATAATGGATACTTCGTTCGGGAGTTATCGCGTGGACACATACATACATACATACACAAAGTATAGTTCAAAGTGGCATTAAAACAGACTAATAACAATAACCATTAAAATAATGTAATGACTGACATTTCATATGTATGTTTGTATGTAAATGTTTATTATACCTCCCAAAGTGAAAATTTCAACTTTTGAATACTCATATGTACTCATCTTAATTACTATACCCACCCATGTACCGGGATTATCACCCGATTCGGCACATTGCAAATTAACGTAATCTAAATTACCGTAAACTCAGCCAATACTGCCTAAATTTTTTATTCAAATTTGAACAAAATGAAGACCAAATACAACAAAACGATTCATAAAAAACTGAGTGAAGTGGGACTAGCAGTAAATAACATATTGATATTTAATGGGATTTCATGGTAGCGCCTATACTATTACTCCGAATGCAATGAAATTTGTGGGGGATCATCTAGGAACCAGACCGCATAATTTCGGACAATTTCATAAAAAAGAACTGAATAGTTCAGAAGTTATACCACTTGCTGCAATTTAGTATATTAATGGAATGACATGGTAGCGGCGTAGCTACCGTTACTCCGATTTCGATTAAATTCATAGGGGACCATCTAGGAACTAAACTGCATAATTTCTGAAAATTTCATTAAATACAATAAATTAGTTCAAAAGTTATGCCACTTGGTGCAAACTGGCGGCATACAGACGGACAGACACTAAAGCAAAATTGTTCAGGAAGCTCTAAAACGTAAAATGTGCATAAACAAATTTTATTTTGGAGGGAAAAAATTTTTTATTTTTCAAAAGTGATGATCACAATGTTTCCGCTACTTTAATAGTCTCGGAAGCAAAAAATAGTAATAGGTTAAGATGTCAACGAATTAATAATTTTACCTACCGATGTCTTTTACTATAAAATACCAAAGATATTGCAAAATTCTTATATATACCATTCTTGTTGACATTTTGTTGTTAATTTCAACTAATATCTAATACAATAAAATGCAATAGAATGGAAATTTCGAGTAGTTGGTCTAGTTGCTACATATTTACGTTTATATTAGGCATACATGCGCAGTTGAAGGACTGTAATTTTGCCTAATCAACAGTAGCCATTACTTAAACGAATTATTCGATAATACGTAAGAAAATGGGGGCCGTTAATACAATAGACATACATTATAAATCATTAAATTTTAGTTTTTGGTAAAGTTGTGTGCTTTTACGGTACTTGAATAATTTCATATGTATCCATTCTTGTGTATAATCTTGGTATATACATAAATACATGTTTTTAAAATGTATTTTAAAATTAACATGCATAATATTATTTGCACATTATTTGTGTTAATTAATATTCTTAGAAATAACGTTTGTTGTTCATTTCATACATAGTAACTTTTTTATTTCTATTTATTTTTAAATATGTATGTATGTAAGTAAATAGAAGATGTTTAATGCATCTTAGAACAACGGTTTATTGTTTTTAAATGGTCGACGCGATGAAGTAAGAACACAGTCAGTCGGTAATTCAGTCTGTATAATATATTATAATGAGGATGACATCATAAGGAGTACATAATTTGCAAGAAACAATATTTACACAAGTGAGAAATTAAATTTTCAAGTATATAATAAAATATAATGTTTAAAAAGAAAATAAAAAGGTTTACAAACAAAGTTTTCATTTTAAAAAGTTTATTAAATATTGTAAAATACTAAAAAAAATATTTTGTAATTTTTTTGTGTCCTTCAGAATTTTTTTAATAGAATTCTGGGGTAAAATAAATATTTTGGCTATCAGAGAATTCTATTTTATACAAATCTTAAACGTACTGTAGCTAAAAAAGTGTGAGTTTAGTATACCTGATGAGTGATGACATCGTACGAACCAAAATTGTAATTTTACTAATTTGGTTTGTATAATTTGAATTCAAGAATTTCATTTATGGGTCAATTCCATACAGCTTTAGTTTTTTCAAAATTGAAAAGCGTGTTAGCTAAAACGTTATAACTTTAATATTACATTTACTATAGCCTAACAACTCGTTTAGATTGAACTGATAAGTAATAACTAACTAGTAAATAGTAGGTTATTTTATGTACCTATCACGTTACCGTATTTTTCTGTCTTCCTTCTGAATTTTACTTTTTGTGCGGCGGTAAGAAACCGCACAAAAAGAGATTTCACTGTACTTGATGGCGTCATAAGTGTAAATTAATAATTTTTCTGAATAAAATGCTTTTTAAATGACTTTTGATAGAATTTTAGTACATAACTGGGTGTAACTTTTTCAATTTTGTTATCAAAATGCTAAAATTTGGGTCAGAAATATGATACAAATTTTAAACATCGATTCTTAGTTGTGACGTCGAGCTGAGGAACAGTTAGTCGATTAACCGACTAAAATTATTTTTTAGACAAAATTAGTCATTAGTCGAAAATATCGAGCATAAAATAGTCGACTAATCGATTAAATTTTTAGTCAAATCATGAATAGGGTAACCTATGTAACTCTCAAAAATAAGGTTTTCTTTTGAATTTAATTTTTCACAACATTTAATAATTTTTCTTTTAAGAAAAAAAAAAAGATGGAAATATCACAATGTGTTAATCGCATAAAAGTGAAAAATCATGCAAATAGATAATTTTTAGTTTTCATTTTTTGAAGTCCAATAAATTATACAGAAAAATTGTTAAATCAGTCGTGTTTAGTCATTTAAAAAAAAATAATCATTTTAGTCATTTAATCGAAGGTAAAATAGTCGCCTAGAACAAATGACTAAATGGAAACAAAATTAGTCGACTAAACTGATTAATCGATTAATCATCCGACATTACTAAATTCTTAGATAATATGCTACAGCCTCGTTTTTGTGTTAAATGAGAATTGACCGAAACTTGTATTTGTAAAATCCTCCTAAAATGGCATCCTTAAATGTATATACCAAATCAGAAATACAATTTTCAATACCGTTGATATTATTACTGGGGCAACATTTTTCCATTTACTTTTACGGAAATCGAAGTCACTCAGTCCAGATATACAATAAGGAAATACAAAAATTTATGTAAATACTTAGCGAGTAAGTAAATACTAATACAATAAATGTGAAAGGTTGCTGCTAAAAACGTTATTACAGAGGGAAAGGATTAAAATGGTAAATGGTAGAGCGATATAATTTCCTAATACAGTTCAAAACAACATTACATCTATTTATAAGTACTTCTACAATAAATTAATGTATTTAAAAAAAACACGCGATTATTTTATTATATTTATATGCATGTACACAATATATTATGGACAATACAGCGAACGACCTATTACGACCTATTTCTTGTTTCAAAATTTAATAAAGTAACTGAAACACGCAATTGAAAAATATAGAGGAAAAAAAAAATGATGTGAAATTTACGTGAAATATTAACGATACGAAACGACACATATGTGCGCTACATTAAACTATACATAATACAACGACACTGTAGTTCAAAAATTTCTGAAAGTTTTATATATAGTTTAAAGAAAATTATAAAAGTTCAGACGAAAAATAAGTAGCGATGTTATGGATATCCGTAACCGTAACCAAAACTGCCGGATATCCGAAATAATTAAATATCCGAAACCGAAACCGCATCCGAAAATAAAAGTTTCGGATTTGTTTCGGATAATAATAGACAACACCCGTTGGAAAACTGAGTTTAAATCGAAGCAAGTTTTTGCTGCATGTATTTTTTTTTTTTTTTGATAGTTTTCCGTTGATTCCGTTTTTCGTTTGATGTTCACTTTTAAGTAAAATTTTCCCCTTTTTACTAAGAAAAATGTTCACTAAAAGCAATTATCCGTAACCGTATCCGAAACAGTATCCGATATTATTACATATCCGTAACCGAAACCGAAAAAAAATGTTTTTAAATATCCGTATCCGTATCTGAACCTTTTTTTTCAGGAGAAAATAAAATTTGACTCTCAAATGACCCAAATTTCACCAACAAATCGGATTTATATCATTCTTGTATTGTAGATTGTAATTTTGAAGCTACGGAAACATGAAATTTGAAACTGCTCTTAGATATTCGATAGCTTTTTTTTCTTTTTTTTTTTTTTTTAATTTATATAACGACAAGTGAAAAATCACATGCGGAAAATAAATTACATTTTCTGGACGAATTTGATGGTTACATACGTTGATCTAAGAACCTAATTTTAGAGAAGAAAGTAGATTATCAAATAAATTAGAATACTTAGAAAAGTAATTCGCATAAAAAAAAAAGAAAAGAAAACTGAACACCATTGATACATTGTATTATTTTTGAAAAAATAACCTTAAAGGGGCGTCTACATTCTCGCGAAGTTAACCGAGTACGAGAGTGTAAAAGGTCACTTCGTTGTTCCTCGTTGTTAGTGTTATAATGCTATTTAAGCTTCAGCCAACCTTAACTAGGAACTTCGGCAAGGAACCTCGTCCTACTTCGACGAGAACGAATAGTTACTACATAATGAATTCGAGATAGCAAACGATCTAGCATCGTGGGCCGCCTTCTGAGAACTCCTGTCGTACAACATTTTATATAATTATCCGGGCAGCTATTACACAGAGTAGTGATGAGCAAATGCAAGACCAAGACCAAGACTTGGCAGTCTTGGTCTTGTTCTTGAATTAAGAGTCTTGGTATTGGTCTTGCTAGAGCAGTTTGAGTCTTGGTCTTGGTCTTTTTATTGCTAAAAAATCTTGTACTTCCTTGCATTTTTTTATTAGCGAATTTTTTTCTTCTAAAATCAAAATTTTTACTATCTTTACGTATTAATTATACTTTTAAACTATTTAAATAGTTTAGCAAGAGTCTTGCTTTTTTCTTGCTTTGTCTTGGTCTTGCTCACTTGAGTCTTGGCATTGGTCTTTGAGCCATACTTATAGTCTTGGTCTTGCTCTTGGTATACATAGTCTTGGTCTTGCAAAAAAATGCAAGACCAAGACTAATTTTGCTAATCACTAACAAAGAGTCATAAAGCAAACAACAAATCAGACAGTTCACGCAAAAATATAATTGCTGTTCTGGTGATTGACCTGAAATTTTTAATCTCCACTGTAACTAATCCATCCATTCCTCTTCTACCTATTTAATTCCTTATTTTTCTTTTTTTAGCGACATGCAAACAAAAATACTCAATAAATGAAATAAAACGAACAAAAAAAAAATATAACAAAAAAAAGAGGACAACCAAACACGACAGGGAAATGTACACATAATGATGGTCTAGTCTTACGTACAAGTAAGAGGTTAGCAAAATCGTGACTCATGTTGATGTCTGTTGTGGTATTTCACTCTATGCTGTTCGTGACCTCCGAGATAAAAAAAAAACTCACTTTATAGGTAACGCGAAACATTTAACCGCATGCATCATGTTTGGTTTAGAGCTCTAGGCACTGACGCGGCTAGCAATAGAGTTTTAAGCAAATAAAGTCGAACAAGTTTTTAGTCATACTAATTTTCAGTCACATGAATATATGTGTGTATAATTATGGACGGATGTAGAACACTGAACAGAACACAATTGTAAATATTAATAAAAATTTCTATACTGAATAGAAAGTTTAATTTAAATTAGTGTTTTAATGGTTTTATATAAAGTAATAATGTATTGTGTTTGTTATATAACTGAGTTACAATTGTACATAAATGTGTTTATTTTAAATAAATTAATAATTGATTTGACTATACAAAACAATATCTATTTTGAATTAACTACTCTATGAATCATTTTCATTTTACTGCATGAATAATCTGATTATGATAATTAGTTTTTGTTGAAATGGATTTTTATAATAATAAAATTGTTAAAAATTTATCACATAATAAATTTTTGTACAGTTGTTTAAGTAACTGCTTAAGAAAAATAGTCTTGCAAAGAGGGTAAAGATAATTTTACGCTAAAACAAGAGTCATACCAAACATATAACCAAGCTAAAAAATTTAGTTTCAAAACAAATAAATACAGAAATGGAAGAACCGTCGAACTGGTAGTAGTCAAAATAATTTTAACTTAAATTAATTTACAATATGTAGAACCTGATGATGAAACTGTATGTTTCGAAACGTCGATTTTTCAATAACCGTACGAATAAACCCTCACGGATAATCGTATAATTGCTTGCAAGATCAAATTTCAAGTGGAAAAAGTGAACTCAAAAAAAAAAAAAAAAAAAAACACTTTTACAATTAATTTTCTCACGTTTTGTAAGCACTTTTTTTTTTTTTAGATGCTTAAGTTTTCTATAGGTGCCGTTATAGGCATGCATGGAATTCACTATGACTTACTAACTAAACCATTACAATATTGAACCTGTCGAAACTTGTCATCGTTTGACTAACATATTATTCAGTTCATCACCAACTTTCGTAAATATCGAACGCATTTTTTAGTACCCATAGAAGATGAATATAGATAATCAGTACCAAACGTGCTGTGCTACATTTTTCATTTTCGTGTGGTGAATCTGCAGCGATAAAAATTAATAGTGTACATGGTGAACACACTATTAGTGTAAGGACTGCCCAGAAATGGTTTAAAAAATTTAAAGTTGGACCCCGTTCAGGATGTCCTGTTAATTTTGATGATGGCATTCTTCGAAATCTTGTGGAGTCAGAACGACAAATAACAGTGTGGATCAGATCGCAGAAAGGATGAATTGTGTTTGTGATATAAAGGATTTTGAAATTTCTCTTCAAAATCTGAGTAAAAAGGAAAATGTCATGAAGAGTTATTTTTGAAAATGATTGTTTATTTGTTTGTTGCGGCTCGTTGAGGAGACTTTATTTTAGTGACATAAATATATATTACAGGGTATGTATTACGATGATACGACGATATGCGATGTCTCCATGGATGATCGCACACGAAAGGTCAAACAACAGTTATCTATTGTTTCATAGAAAGTGTATGTCATACGTACACAACCAACTGTACTATATGTATATACATTATATAACACAAATAAAATTGTAATAAAATCTATTTTTAGAAATTTTTACCAAACGCAAAATGTTTTCATTTATTTATTTATTCATTTACGTCGTTTGTTATTAGTTGGAGTATAACCAAAAATTTAGTTTGTGGGTTTGTGGTTGGAAATAAAGTACATAGCTAAAATTACATATATGTGAAAAATGCGTCCAATAAAATTTGTCAAATCGAATTATTTTTACGTTTCCGTGTAAAATGGAAAGTATATTTGTAAAAAAAAAAATAGGTCAATTCGCATCTAAAGCCGGATACACACGTGAGGCAAGCCGAGGACGAGTATGCCTCGAATTCAATTTCCCTAAAATTCCTACGAACGAGGCTGAATAAAATAAGCGAGCCATTAATGCTCATTTGTTCAGCACTTTTAAAAAAAATGGCAGATGAGTACAATATTGTTTTGGCAAATGCTGCTTTCATAGTAATGTCTAATTTAATTTTAAAAAAAAAGGAAACAAAGGCGTTGGTGGTCTACTCAATTATATAAAAATAGACCTTTGTCTACAAATATCTTAAATAACTTAATTTATGATGAAGAAAATGGCCGTTTTAAAAATTTTGTTCGAATGTCTCTTGAAGATTTTGTTTTCCTGACGCAATGTATTTACGAAAAAGTTAAAAAGAAAGATACAGATTTGAGAAAAGCAATTTCTCGAGAACAAAGATTAGCTGTTACTTTACGATATTTAGCCACTGGTGACTCTTTTACAAGTCTATATAATATTTTATAAGTTTGGACAACGTACACCACGTACACACTAGAATAGAACCGAGGCACGAATTCCTTTGATGTACTAACTCGATATGGCTCGCCGTTGCCTAGTCTCGGCATGTATCTGAGGCATATTGCCGCGCTCTGAACAGACGTATACACTTGAGCAAGTGTACGTCGTCCTCGGCTTGCCTCATGTGCATTCGTGCTCACGTGTGTACCCGGCTTAACACTTTCATTGCCGATCGCGCGATATCGTGTGACACAAATAAGAATCTAATTATTTAGCATAAAATATTTGGCCATCGCACAAAGTCTATATTTTTAGATTATTCCATAAAATTTCATTTATAAACTATAGTAATATACAAAAAACTCTTTAATTTTTTCGTTGATTAACTGTTGGACAATGTGGGAAATCGACAAAAACAAAAGTTTTGGCTGCAATGAACACGACATCATCGCTGAAGTATTTCAAAAGAAATAGTTAATTTGGTTCGATCCCGTCAATTGTACAGACGATGAACGACTTTCACGAAAAGTTTTTCGTTGAGAAAGGTCCAGAAGAAATTGGCATGGTGGAATTATCGAAACCACGGATTAGTGGATAAACTGGATTTCTGGTCTGCCTTAGTTTCTTTTTGCGGACCACTTGATAGATAAAAGGCTCTAGAACGTTTTATTTCCTAGATTAAAATTTTATTCTTAGTGCGTTCAAGCTGTGTTATATAAACCGGCGTTTTGAAAGATTTGAAATTTAAACCAACTCTACAATTTACTAAAAATATTATTTCAATATTTTAAAAGAGAATTTATACTTTTTAAACAGTTTATTATGCATATTTATGATTGGTTTAATGTGCATGTAACATTTCAAAATAAAGTCGACATTCCAAAAAAATATATGTAGCTCGAAGCCACTACTGCAACTAATCACACCATCTGGTAGCCGAAAATATTTCATCTAAATAAACATTTGTTACAATACACTCAAAGCCGAAACTATATAATAAAATCGGCTAATTTATGTTGACAGATTTTTTCAGATGTTTCATAAAATATTTACATTTTGTACATCAAAGGCCAATGCAGAACTGAAAACAGTAAAATAAAACCGTTTTGTACAAGTGCTTTCATGTTAAAAATTTTTTTTTTCTAATAACTGCATAATTTTCCAGATTTTTATTAAGTAGGTACTTTGTACAAGTAATATTTTTGTACAAAATTTCAAGTACTCTAATTAAATTAATAATTAATCTTTTATTGTCAAAATAAAAATACAAAAATAATTTATTGAATGATGCAATCGGAAAAAAATATTATTCAAAAATATTTAAGAGTGCTATCAATTAACTCAGACAATGTGACATTTTATGTGCTGTTTTGTAGAGCTATTATTAACAACAGTTCATATCAATTAAATGCTCCTCTCCTGATTAAGTGGCCAATACAATAACAGCACGCGGACTATGACTTATGACGTCACAATAATAATTGTCAACAATCATAATTAATGTAGATTTGATAATAAATTATAAATAAAATTAAACAAATTAAAATGAACATTTATTGGAATATGTAGATAAAAAAAGAAAATACTTCACAGGCTTAAATGGAATTTTCTAGAATTTTTTGTAATGAATTTTACCATTAATAAGGGCGCTAAGAATAATAATCACATACATATTATTCGTGGGATTAAGAATAGACCTCACCACCATGTCATGCTAAATAAAAGATGTGTTCGTAGAGCGCGTGCTATTTCAGCGCACGTAAATATCGTGCTTTTTCAGCGAACAACCTAAATCGATCAGGTGTTTATTAGATATCTGTGCTATCTACCCCTACTACAAGACCACGCTTTGTACACCCAAAACACCAAGGTTGGTATCAAGTTTGGTATTTGAAAGAAGTGCCGAATGAATGTACAAAAATGTATGGTTTTATGGATTTGGTTGTTCGCTGAAAGAGCACGCGCTGTACGAGCACGTAATCAAATAAAAAAACTAATTCTTTTGGTTCAAGTTTTGGAATTTAAAAAATTTTTTTTAATTTGTCAAATTTTATAATGCATTTTTCTCAACATCAGAATTTCTAATCCACATGGGACTACCGAAAAAAGCGTTATTACATTTTTAGCAGACTTGAAATATTACTGGGACGAGATAGGTACTTGTTTTGAAGTACTTATTTTGGAAAAAGGTTAAAAATAATCTTAAATAACAAAATATCAAAATTGTTGAAATTGTAAAATCAAACATAATATTTTAAACGTCAACCAACTACTAAATCGTTCTAAAAAACTAGGTCAAATGTCAATCACAACACATCTGCGAACACATTATAAATATAAAATTACGCTGCAATATCTCTGTAATTTTGTAATTATCTAATGGAACTTTTTCAACAAGGAAATTACAAATAAACATTTTTCATTTTTGTTACAATTATAAAATAAAATTAAAATAATGAAATCTAATCTTATCAGACAATAATATATTCACTTATTTCATGTGAAAAAGAATTAAATATTTAATATATGTAATACACAGTTAGCCTAAATATTGTAAAAGTGCTATAAGTAAATATTTGAACAAACAAAACACAATGAAATGTGATAAACTTGATAAGAGGTGATAAGAGGCAAAAAAATATACATTTTTTGTATATTTGGATTGGATTTGTTGTGTATGTTTTGTCTATAACATACGACGACGATTAGAAAGCATTTCAAATACAGAGGCGTAATAAAAAAGGCTGATTTTGTTATATTTTGTAGATTAATAGAAGAGTTACATCCCTGTTCAATATTTATCAAGTTTTTTTTTTATAAAAGTTGTTTAAAAATAATTAATCTTTTAATAAATTCAGTGATAACCTTTACATAAAACAAAACAGTTTGAAAATAAGTTGCATATTTATCATTTTTTTTTTCCTTTGAAAAGTTTTATCTCTAGTAAATGTTTTTGTGTATATTTTTGAAGATAAGTATTTTTTTTACGAAGAAAAAAATATTTGTACTGAAAATTATTGTTCCGTTTTAACTGAAACAACGTGACAAATGTCAGTACTAGCAAAAAAGAGGATGATCATGAAGAATTATGACGAAAAGAGCAGCTGATACACTTTATATGGAAGTGTTGACGTGATACAGCGTGGTGTCGCAGATAATCAGATTTCACTTGACGTCTGACAGCGTCAATGATCGTCAACCGGAAATTTTTAACTCTTTAAATGATTAAGACGAGTTAACTCGTCCTACAATATGGCGGCTCAAAATACTATCATATGTAGGATATTTTCACTGGTACAGGTGCCGCCATCTGTAATAAGTTTTTCGAAATACGGTATAATTCTAAATAATGTCAATTTTATCAACATAGTTAGTTATCAACATATTTGAAATTAAAATTGTAACTGCTTCTCGAATCAGAGAGAGTACTAATACACATAGGTGATTGAATGGGTGTCCGGCTTGGACGCCTGTCGAGCATATAGGATCGTTGGTGTAGTGGTTAGCACGCCTGGCTAGTTACCAGGAGATCCTGGGTTCGATTCCCGGCCGATCCGGATAATTTTTTCAATCACTTTGTGATTTTTAATTTACTTAAACATAGTTTAGTATAATTTATGTTTTATAAATTCCTAGGGTTCATTTTTTTGATGTTGGGATTTGTGATTTTTTTTCTGTTTCTTTTTTTGTAACCTTTATCTATTGTACTTATCACTGGCAGTAAAAAATCCGACATTTTGAGACAAAAAAATTTTTCCATATGGTTTGTTTAGTCAATTTTTATCAATTCCTAATTAATATTATATTCGTACATATAATTTATCGATCAAATGGACAACACATAACCTCTACCTTGTTGGTTTGTTCATCATTTATAACTGTACTCTCCCCTACCTCTCTCACCCCCACTTTCAAAACATATTCAAACATACACACAAAATGATGGTGAAGTATATTGGAACGACAACAAGTACCTATGAAATTTAGTTTGAAATTAAGTACATATTTTTAGGATGGTTACATTGCATCAATAAATAATATTATTATAAACGTTGTACTGTATAGTGTTATAGTCAGAGTTATAGTCGTGCAGTTCGTGACCGGAAATAATAAACATAAATAAATCAATGTATTTTCAATTCAAAATTTATAATATTCAACTACAACAGCGTGTGTGACATGCATCATCAAACTAATACCGTATGTGCTGCGTCCGTGTCCGTACAAACCGTATACGTGTGTACGTAGCCTTCTGCACGCTACCTGTTTACATACATACATACATATACCTAAATGTACGATGTAATACGATACCAATACTGGGCGATGCAATACGATACACAACGAAATTAAACGATACGACACGAAAGGTTATTTCATAAAAAAAATATATGTACGATAATTCCCAAACGCTTTCAATGAGTTGAAAAATTGTTATCAATAATGGGGATTTATACGTAATTTTCTCTTCCGATCGTGCTCACTTTTTTGTGATAAATGAATTTTTGTTGCGAAAATTGTGGCGGTAAATTTGTGACAAGTCGAAGTGTTATGTTGTGGTCTTAGTTTTAGTTACGCGCTTATCGCATTTCCGGTTTGCTATATACAATTACGTGGTTTCTCCCCACAAGAATCGCGATTTCGTTTTAAAAGGTTACAAAAAAAGAAGTATTAATTTTATGAAATTGGGAACTTCTACTGCTACTTAACGATGTGACAACAATTTTTGAGCAACTGTTCTTACAAAAACAAAAAAAAAATTGTTATTGAACGGTTACTTTATTAGTATTTTTGAGAAATTCTTAAATTTGATGTGTTTCAAACATGCGAGAAAAGTTATAATTTTCGGTGTTTCAACTTCAGTTGCAACAAGTTTTTTTTTTAAGCAAACAAGCAAATTAATTTGTCAGTTTGTTTTGTTTTCATGCTTTAATCGATTTGAAATTTTGCCCAAAGTGGCCACGAGAGCGTAGAGAAGAACAAAGGTTATTTTTTACCCGAAGGAAAATTTATTTAAAATGAATATTTTTAAAAAAAAAACCCTATGATTGGACGGACTTCAAACTAGTTGAAAAATACTATAGCAGACAGTTTTTTTTTTTTCGAATCCAATAAAATAACAAATACATATACTGTGTGAGTTTTTCGAGAGTTGCCATTTTTATTACAGCCAAACCGTTGATTTAATAGAAAAATTTTCAAATAAGAGTTGTAGATATCTACGGGGGAAACCAAATGCTACAGTCAGGAGCTTTATAGCTCTTATGGTTTTCGAGCTATGATACAAACTTATAGATTTTTAAATGAGACTATATATTAATTTTTCGATAAAACTGATCTAATGCATTAATTAACAACATAAATGAGCAAAAACAATTTTTTTTACCCAAGTTTAATTTTTAAATTTTTCTTTAATTTATAAGTTAGGCGGTAAAAATATGCATTGATATGTACTTGAGGCTACTTCAACCCATAGTGTTTTTCTTGGTTACCTTTCCATTACATCCAAGAAAAGAACCTTTTCCAGTACCATTTCTATCATAAAAATTTGGTTGTAATAGAAATGGCAACTCTCAAAAAAGTCACATGGTATATATACCCCAGTTAAAATCATGTCTAATTATGTGTGTGGATTTTCTACTACCCTGAAACGCAAACAACAATCGATAGTAAAAGCTACGATCGTTAAATAACTGCTTACAAAATATATTGTGTATACCTAATATATACATCATACAATATATTATAATAATTTATTCAGTCAAGTCATGAGTTTTGCTGCCGGCTGCAGTTATACGTACATAATCGCGAGAAACAATGCCATGCCATGCCATACAACGTTATTTGATATCATCATATTATCACTGACAATAGAACGGCATACACATACAAATAGCTTGACTGACGGGCGAGGCACATTCAATATCAGAGAACAGCATATTAAAAAGATGAGTCAGTCATTAATTTACTCAAATTTAACACAACTGATATGTAATCTGTCTCATCCTGTTTATAAATAACCACAGGCATACAATACGACAGACAAACAGACAGTCAGACAGACATACATAAATATGTGTTGTTCAATAAATATGGCCGCGTATACATGCATGCAGTTTTAAAATCTGCAATCATTTCAGATTGGCAGCAATTTCGTTTATTGGTTTAAAAAAAATGGTGTGTTACCACCTTTTCTCAAAACCAAATATCCCTGGTTTTTCTCGATTTTCCAAACAATATTTAAGTCTTTCTGTGACTTGACTGAAAAGTTTTCAATATTAAAAAAAAAATATGGTGGAATTATCGAAAAAAATGGAAAATTTAGGCTGTTTTGAATTTCTTTCGACGTAAACCTTTGAAGATACAAAGACAATAAATTTTTTGAATCAAAGATTCAAATTTTTATTTTTATGACACTCGAAATCGTTAAAAGGTCATAATTTTCAGATATCTGACTCAAAGTACCTACTAGGTTCCCCTATCGCAGAGGAAAAGGGAATCCAACAAGAGTAAGTATGTGATTTCTTATCAGAATAGTATATTGTGCAATAAGTGCGGGAGATTGTCAATTGCCCACGAAAGCGAAGTTAAGCGCACGAACGTAGTGAGAACGATCCCGCACGAGTTGCACATACTATTTCTTATTACGAATTTCACATACTTTTTTTCTATTATTATCACTATTTTTGACATTTTTATTACTTTTTAAAATAATATTTTTAAGTGTTCATCTTTTTTTCTGAATTATTATCTTTTAAATTACTTTGTTGGTGGTTTCTATAGAAATAATTTCGAAATATTTATTAAATGAAAAATTAAGAGGCGGTTTTGCCCGTTTTGATTAAATTTTGGCTGTTTCATTGTCAATTTGCGTGCGGAAAGTTACTTTCCATACGCAAAAAAGTATGCGGGAAGATTACAGTGGGCAAACAGCTATTTTGCGTACAGAAATGTGTGCGCCAAGTTAGTACTTCTCCCGCATGAGTAATAAAAAATAAATATTACTTCCTATGAATGAAAAAATTACTGATTACACATTTTTATTAAATTTATGCTGTGGTCAACCGGTAATCCGTATCTGAAATAATTATTACAACTTTTCCTTGGAAAATTCGCATAATTTCATAAGCCGGCAACATATTCAAAATTGTTTATTTATTTATTAATTAATATTTCTACTTATTTTAAAAATTTAAATAACAAAAAAGTTTCCCTTCACGCACACTAGCAATTTTTGATTTTTCTGGTGAAAAACGATAAAAACAAAAATATACCAAAAAGGAAAAGTTTATAATAAAATTTTATTAGCGTTAAGTAAAAAGCTTTTAAAACAAAAAACATTTATTTATTTACATTGTATTCGCTACAATTATATTGCTAATTAATTCAAGAGTAAATATTTTAGTAATTAAAATTACAGTATGAATTTCCTTTGAAAAATATGAAAAATACAAAAAGTAGAAATTAGGACAAGGCAAGTACCTACGTCATAAAATTATACATTTTTTTTTTCAACAGAATATTTTCGTAAGAAACCAATGAAAATATAAATTTTCTTTAAATTAATTTGTTTAAAAAGAAATATAATATGCTTCAGTTAAATATTTTATTATACGATCGGCGAATCGCCGTGTTTTTCGCGTTTAAAAAACAAAAAACTTTAAATTGAAAAACTTTTGTAAGTTTCTTCGAAAGTTTCTTTTACTCTTATCAACTTTGTTAATTTTTTTTTCTTAATAAAATATTACCTTGAAAGTTTGAATATAGAGTGAAAAAATAGCACACACACAGGCTGTTTATGATAAGTATTTTTTTTAAACGCCTACTGTATATAAATAAAAATGTTTAAAATTTTATAAGATTTATCGCAACAAACTTTGAGAAAGAAAAAGTTTTTGTTATTATGACATCTCACAAAATTGCTTACCATTTTATAATTGAAAAATTGAATGAAAGAAGTCGTACCTGTAACAAATAAAAAAAAAAAAAATTAAAATTTAATTCAATATGTCTACATATTCTTAAATAAATTTTAGAAGTTTCGATAAAAAATTTCATTTCAAAAACACTATAAACAGAAATCATTCTTTGGAGGGTTTAACGGAAGATTCCCTAAAAAAAATAAAAATAAAATAATAATAAATCGATTTTTTTAAGGTGTTAGAAACACTCTCCTAAAATTTTATTTAAAAAAAATGAAAAATCAAAAAGTTATGGGCATTTTAGTGTACGCACTCTACTATAATTCAATTTAAATAAAAAACTTTAAATGCTTTTTTTCTCAAAAGTACGTTTTTCGACATGTATCTCAAAAAGTATTTGAGATATCGACATAAATCAAAGTGCATATTATTCCTCGATAGCATCATTTTGGCAGGAACTAGGATCTTTTGGTTCCGTAATATATTTTCAAAATGGCAGCTATTTATAGTCGAGAAAAAGCGGTGATTTTTGAAAATGTATTTTCAAATTGCGATTTCTTGCTGATTTTTTATTTTTTTTTTTCTTAGATCCTAGTTAGTGTCATAACTGTATATTATGTATATTTTCAGAAAATTCTTGATTTTTTGATTTTGGTTCACTGGAAATTTCAGAATGCGAGAAACCATCAAGGTGAAAAAATTTCGCAGTGTCAATTTCAAAGCCATTTATACTCAGTTCATTTTTGAATTTTTTTAAAAGTTATTTATGTAATCTCAAGACATATTAGAAACAATGTTGTAGGTATATTTAGAAATATTTATTTGTATAAAAACAAAAATTATAAAAAAGGTAGATTTTTGAAGTTTTTTTTTTGGCGAATCTCCCCTTAAGCAGATTAGACTAAATTTTCATCAATTTTTATAAAAATTCAAGAACATTCCGAATAATATGAAAGGACTTAAATAAATAATTAATTAGGAGGATTAATTGTCATGTCACTACAACAGGCCACAGTAATTAAATTACTTGTAAAACATGTTTTAATAAAAAAAAACTGAATATTATGAACTTCCTTTTCAAACTGATAAACCCAATCACAAAACGCATTAAAATACGGATGCATAACATTAAAAAAATATAAAACCAAAAAAAAACCAGCTAGCTAGCTACTTTCCAATTTTATTTTTGGCGCCACTAAATAATATAATAAGTAATAACGAATGATGTGACGTTTATTGCTCAAAGCGGATTATCTACACTAATTCAAGTTTACAATTTAAAAAAATATTTAATACGTTGTGAAATAAAAAGAATAAATTTTTGAATAGATAAAAATCAAGATGGAAATGCGTCATTTCCTTTAGATGGTTGCAACACTGTTATTTCTACCTGATGGATTTTGATCAAATTTTATGTAATGGGCCTAACTCGCAGTTACGCCCGCGTAATATTTTTCCACGGTGAAAGTAGCCTATGTCTTGTTTCGTCTCTTCAAAAAACAGTATGCATAATTGCATATACATCGTCTTTTTTTTTTTTTTTGAAAATGGTATGCCTTCCCGTGGTAACAGTAGCCTATGTCCTTGAACATCTCTCCGACTTTCACTACGCAAAATTTCAAGTCGATTGGTTACATTTTCCTACGAGAAGGAGTTGCTTTTCTGTGGAAAACAGTCTACGTAGCCTATGTCTTTCGACAGTCCCTGCACTGTCACTAGTGATGAGCAAAATGCAAGACCAAGACTTAGCAGTCTTGGTCTTGGTCTTGCAAAATGCAGTCTTGGTATTGCTAAAGAATCTTGCACTTCCTTGTATTTTTTATTAGCGAATTTTTTCCTTCTAAAATCAGAATTTTCTCTCTTTACGGTATTAATATTATACTTTTAAACTATTTAAATAATTTAGCAAGAGTCTTGCTTTTTTCTTGCTCTAGTCTTGGTCTTGCTCACTTGAGTCTTGGTATTGGTCTTGCAGCCATACTTATAGTCTTGGTCTTGCAAAAAATGCAAGACCAAGACAAGACTGCAAGACCAAGACTAATTTTGCTCATCACTAACTGTCACTATGTAAAATTCAAGTCGATAGTTTACGCAACTAAAGCTTGAAGGCGCGCTTACATTTTCCTATGAGAATGAGTTGTTTTTCGTTGGTAAAAAGTAGCCTATGCCCTTTTCAAATCGCTTAGTGATCTCACTTTCGTTTTTACATCCGTATGATTCTTTTGAGAATATTTTACCAGTTTTCGAACAAAAAAAGTTGACCTATTACTTTAATAGCGGCCATTAAAAACAATATCTAATAAAATAAATTGCAGAGGATATAAGTTCGGTCGGGTGTCGGCGACTTTCTTTGATAAATAGAACCGGTTTTAATTGTAACAAACTTTCTCAATATTCTATTACACATCAACCCAAGCATCGTTAAAATGTTATAAAATGTCAAATTAATTTATTCATTCAACTTTAATAAAATTGAAAAAGCGGTTAACTAATTAAAACTGGCAATATGGACGATCAATTCACTCGGTTGCGTTGCATCGTTGAATTCTGTGTTACGTTCAATACCTGACTGACCTGCTGATAGATATTATTATTTATATCTCAATAGGGGTTCTTATCAGAATAATAATATAATTTAATCAGCTCATTTCTCGGGAACCAATTACTGTGTTCAAAATTGTTACGTAACTGCCATCATGTGCAGATATACGACGAACAAACAGCATAGATAAGATTTTCCAATAAAATATTATTTTATGTAATGTGCCCGATGTTGCTGCAGTGGAATATTGAGGTCGGACATAATAAAATAATGATTATTCTGGAAGAGAAATATCTTATACAATGATTCCTTATGCAAGGATTTATATTGGGGCCAATTAAGTAAGTTTTATATTATGCAATCCGATTGTGAAACTTTTACGAAAAATAGAAAATCTTGTACAATTAAGGTTCCGAATTAAAATTCATAAATTTCAATCCAAATTTGATTATGATGACTGAAAAAAAATGTAGGAATTGTTTCAGATTGTACTGAAATATCTATTACTGAGTTATTCTGAAGTTTTTGATAATAAAGGAGTCATACTAGAAAAGTGTTTTGGTTACAATTTCTAATTTTTCTACGGCTTATTTTCGAAATTTCTGGTAATTTGAAGTGAAGCTATAATAAACCATCGTGACTTTATTACATCGACTAAATACTTGTCCCGTAGTTTTTAGAATATCTTCGAAATTAAAAATACAGTTACTTTGTAATATGCACATTTTTTAATAAAATAAAAAAACATTTCAAGACAGTAATAAACACAAACGATTATTTTTTTTTCGTGTTTAATTAATTAAATAAAAAAAAAAAGTATAATGATGAAATTATGTGAAATGTTGTTGGGAAGTCATTAGCATTACTACAATTCGATTAATTCCATCTATTCAAACAGATACTAACATTATTATTATATTATTCATTCAACATTTCTGTGTGTGCAATTTCAACTTTCTCCGACATTAAAGTTGGCTTTGAAAAAAAAATTAATTACATTTTAAATTTTTTATTGTATAATCATAATAATTTATAAATAAATACCATTATGAATTTATAATATTTTTAAATTGATTCGTTTCAAAACCAGTTATAATTTAATAAAATATTACGTTATTTCTTTAATCTACTGGAAAAAAATGTCAGGTCAAATTTGTTTCTTAATACATCACAATAATATTTATGTCTACTTTTGTTTTTAGAACAATAAATAATGAATAAGAAGTCGATTTGTTTTTTGTTTTAGAAAAGAAATTTTTGAAGAAATATTTCGAGGCAACATCTCCCGATGAAATAGTCAACACATTGCCGCAACTGTGGTGATCTTCACCTTCCAAATCCTGTTGCTGTGTTAGAGGATTTCAGGAAACTCAAACGCTTATGCAGAAAAAAAAACTTCCTCTACCTGTTTTTAAAAAAAGGTTTTAAAACTTTTCTCAGTTATAAAGTAAAAACAAATTTTGTTAACACTATTGACAAAATCATTTCTTTGAGTCAAAGTATTTTTTCTCAATTCAAGCGAAAAAATTTTCTTTTACTAAAAATTAAATTCATTTTATTCAAAAAAAATTGTGTGAATATGTCAACTTCTCATAAGAGCCCATGTTAAAATTATAAAACTTTGAAATCATTTTTCTCAAAACGGGTGATCAATTTTTTTTTTCAGAATTGTCTTGTATTATTGGTACTGAATTAAATATAAATATCTAGAGAAATTTTGTTAAAATCCTTTGAAAATTGTCTTCTACCCACCAGCTACCTTAAAACACTTTTTAAAGGAACAAGTGTTAACAATTCTCTCCAAAAAGTTTACTTCCTACACAAAAAGTAAAATGACTGAGCGAAATCTCCCAATATTCCAAAATAAAAATCCTTATACAAGTAATTTATTCCCTTGATACAAAAAAATAAAAACCGATTATACGGTTTCGAATGTGAACACACAATAAAACCATTCAATTGCAAAAAAAAAAAAAAAATAATTCTTTTGTGTGACCGTAGCTTAACACATTTTTCATTATAGATAATTATCCATACACAGACAGTACAAAGAAATTCCATTACGAAAACTTCAAATCAAGAACATTTTCAATTTTATTGTTTGAAAAATTTTTGCGGAAATATATAATAATGTAACAGACCAAAAATAATTTGGCTCACGTCCAAAGTCATTTTAGATAAAATTTTATTTTAGAAAAAAATAAAATAGTATGTAGTACATAGAAGCAAGAATTCCCGCTAATAAAAATATTTCTACTGACAACAGTTACAATATAAAAAAATTTGCATAAAATAAAAATATGGAAAAATGAATTTTATTCTTGTTTATCGTCAAAGATTAAATAATTAATTATTATTGCATTATGAAAAAAAAAAAATTAAGTTGACATTTTAAATATGTTTTTATTATTTATTTCAAAAAGTTTGGCACACAAATTAAGTACCTACGAGTGGAAAATAAATGTTTCACTTTCATTAACGTGATATTTTTTGTTATGTGTGAACTCTGACACTTTAATTAGTGTTTTATGTGTTATCTTTTTCTATCGTAACGTGTTTACTGTAGTTTTTTTTTAATAGAAATGCATATTTAATTGTAAAACCTGTTTTTCTTTTGCAACTAAACATTTTCAATAAAATTAAAAAAAATTGCTAGAAATTTTTTTTTTGCTGAAAATGTATGTACATATTTAATAGAGTGCGCAATTTAGTGGAACGATTACTCTTAATCGTTCCAGTATCTATTAGCATCGAGAATTGAAAACAAGGTCAATTGGGGAAAAAAATTCTAATTCATTTAAATGATTTTTAATTATTGTTATCTCGTTAAAACGATATGTTTACATGTCTAGAAAAAAAAAATTTAATCTCTTAGAAATCAAAACCGGATTTCGTGATATAGCATTTTATTAATGGCGTTAGAACATATTTAATTTGAGATCATTATACAACTAGTAAAAACAAAAATTAGTGGTTACATCCAAGATTAGTGCTTTAAATTTGTTTATTTTTGTAATGAAATTTTACTTTTAACGGCATTGTCATAAAAAGTACGACTAACACGACCTTGCCGTTCCGCGGTAAATGCATAAGGTCTACGAAGGTCAACGACCTTCGTAGCCCTAAAAAACTGTTTTGCTCCGATAAAAATTCAATATTTTATAATACATTGAAAATTACCGAATTAAACGACGCCACAAGCAACGATTTGTTTGGAATTTAATTGTTAAATCAGGCACGTAAATCACTAAGACTACTTGATTTCATTTTTTGCTTTATACACGGAGAGAAAAATCATATAATTTTTGTAGATAAAATTTCAGAAAAATTACCATGCTCTCTTATAATGCGTGCGCGATCGACGGCCAAAATAAAAAATATGTGCTAGCATGGTAAAATTTAATGTGCTAACACAACTTTTATTATAGTTTAATTCTTGTTGTCGTACTCTTTTATTTGCGCATCTGACCCGCAACCTTATGTTGCTTGGGCGGTACCTGTAAAAACTTCGAACCTGTAAGAACTTTATGATGCATATAAAAATGATTGCCAACAATATATTCTAATACTAAAGATAGTGAAGTAACAAAATGATGAATTAAACCGTGACATCCGCGTCCTCTAACACAGTGTAATGAATACTGCTTGCTGCTTGTAAGACAGTCTAATGAATTAAGGTGCTTGGTCCGATCCGTCCGACCAAGTTGGTCGTCCAAACCTATGGTTGGCTATGTGACGTGCTATGAGTGAGGTACATTTCAACAGCGTTCACAACACACATAACCTTCTTTCTCTTTTTTTCTTTCTACTATTAGCAGATAGCATTTCAAATATTATAATACAGCATGGTAATTTTTGTAAGAAAAACAATTAAAAAATATTTTTTTGTCGGAAATGGAACTTTTTACTGTGCTGTTTTACAAATTTTACGGAGCTAATATTACGGAAACAATATTCTATCCTTTAAATTTTCTATGATTAATTATAATTTTTGTATTTTTACCGTACAAAATTGAATATGTTCGCCTTTTACACGTCGATTGTAGTGCTGAGCACAGTAATTTTTCTATGAATTTCTCTCGGTGTAGCAACGAAATCTCCTTAACTTTTTCTCATAACAACTGAACAACCTCCTTAACAATTGCTGTACTTTTTGTGCCGCGAGAAACTAATTAAATTTATATTTACTTACGGAGCCGTTGACGATGAAACTTGAAAATTGTCCGTGTTGTATATTTTACATAATAATTATTTGTGTTGTATACATTGAACAGATTATTGTTTTAAATTAAATACGTACACTACATACGAACAGAGTCTTGCGCAGTCGGTATTTATCGACGACATAGTAATACATTATGAATATTTAATTAATTCATTTTGGATATAATGAAATTTTGTGCTGTACCAATAAAAACAAGCGAGATGCGCGACTCGAGACAATGTTTTCCACTATAAAATTTATTTTGAAATCGGGTAGATAGAATGCCACGACGCTTAGCATAATAATGAATAATATTGTTCGGTTGTATCCGTGGGTTTCACAATAAATAAAATAAAACAATTTTGTTACTATAAAATTATTAATTAACTTCTCCAGTAGTAGAGAAGTAGCGAATTACTTGAGCATATACATAAACTGAATAGATCTCCTTAGTGTTCCATAGGTACCAAAATTAGCAAAATGGAATACTTTTGGGATCATTTCGGTATCCATCTGTCTGTTCTGGGCCATTCTGTTTGAAACTACATATTTGATGTAAAGTTGAATTTTGATTGTAACTGAACTATGAATTGTTTAAAAATTGCTGTTCGCCACTCTTATCAACAAAAGGAGTTATCAGGTATCGATTTTGAGCCAACAATTATCAGAAATGAAAAAATTCTAGCACAATCAATTGTTATAAATAGTTTAACATAGTGGCCACAGATTTCTAAAGATCAAATTCCCTGACTTGTCCAGGTTTTCCATAAATTATATTAAAAAATTCCCTGACTATTTTGTGAAAAATGCCGCCCCTTTTCTATCCCAAAAAGCTAAAAAAAAATTCTTAATAATTTTTTAACACTTCGCTCTAATATTTAAATTGAATCTCAAAATAAGTGAAAAACTGATGAAGTTTTATCCCTAAATAAACAAAATTATAAAAATCAATTTTTTCCAGTCTTCTGGTAAAATTCCCTGACTTTACCAGAAAGTTTAGAATATCCTGACATTTTCAGATTTTCCAATAATGTGGCCACCATGTTTATTTTCTAAATAAGTATTACTGAACAATTTGGTTTTAGAGCAAAATTTTTTCGACTTATTACACACGGGGGTTTATATTTTTCCCAAACAATTTTCTGTTTATCTAACGAAAAGTTGGTTAACAATCTTGTTGAGGTGACAGTTGTACTGAACCTAAAATTGCTTTTAGGTAACGCGCTATTTCCGTTCCTATTTCATCCCTATGGTTTTGAAATTAATTAAATTTCTCAATAAAAACTTTTATTTCAATGTTATCGTGTTTTACTTACAATAAAATGACCAATGAAATGTTATGTATCATTTTTTTCGTTACAAAAATTGATAGTAACATTTTGGTCATAGTAAAAATGCTTTACAAAAATGGCTAACTTCAAAAATGCATCACTGCTTGCATGAGGCAGAGTCAAAAGTTCAAAAACGCATCGGACGCATCAGAACGAAAAATCAAAAGTTCATTTTTGCATTTGATGCGTCAAAACAATGCATCAACAAATTTGGCGATGCGTCTCCAAGATGCATGTAATGTGTATAATGTAGAATTATAACTACTTGCCATATTATGTAGGCATTAACACCAACAGGAATAATTCCGAAAAACAAATTGTTGAAAAAGATGAATGTATTCACCTTTCATTAAAATTATTTAAACTATTTGAATACATTTTGCACTCAAAATAGATATGTAATATTTTTTATTCAAATAATTTCAATATTTTCAATTTCAAGTAAGTTCAAGTTGAAATTCAAAGATAATATACCTATACAAGGACTGTATTGCTATATCATCTATAGTCTATCATGCTACATTATCTGTCTTATCTATAGCCAAATCAGAGGTTAAATGATGCCAATATCCCGTTCAAAAACATCTAATGTGCATCAAATTTCAAGAGAGCATCAGCAGCGCAGCATGTAGTATTAGACGCATCAGAAAAGTTATGATGCTGCATCGATGCGGTAAAGTTTACATTTTTGAAGTTACCCAATGTTTTTGCCGGCCATCTTTTATATCTTTGAAATTACTAGGTAAATATTTCATTCTTTTTATTATAGAATCTATGTAATAACTTCTTGAAATGTAACGGTAAAAGTTGCTGGAAGAAACAAATTTCAAAATAATAAACACATTTTTTCGCGAATAAATAAAATGGAGTTATTAAAATATTATTTAGTGTAAACAAGGGCACACACAAGATGAAATTTATTCTGTGTTTATTTATAATATTATATATATATACCAAATCATTATATTTCATACATAGAATAATAAAAACTCTACGCTTCTGTGGAATATATCTTTGTGTTCTAACTGGAAAATTTATAGTGTATAGCAGTAACAAGAAACATGAGACGAGTATATGTATATTCATATATTCCCGGCACCACCACTGTTGTGTCCCACATTCTTACACTTCCCTTCTTGCGTCCCTGATGATATCACGCCCTAGTATTAGTTATCCGGTTATAATACAAACATAATATATTAAACTGATGAGTTAGAAAGAGATCACCGTACTTTGTTGAAACTGTTATATAAATTACGAAACAAAAATATAAGGTGTAACAAAATTGTTAGCATAGTTTGTAAGTCTGAGTAAAAATTTTAAATTTGCTTGAAAATTTTTGGTGGAATTATACTGGTACACACTGTACATATAGTAGGGGAGATCCTTGTACTTCGGGACAAGCCCATAACTTGAGAACTAATGTATTGTAAAATGGTTAGTAGTGATATTTAATGAGTATTTGACACAAATACTCAAAACACACGCAGTGAAGTCGGCCATTTTGAGTCGTTTCTTCTAATATGCAAGGTTTTGAGATGTTTACCGTGCTTTGTTTTTTGTAATCCATATAAATCATCATTTTACTCGAAGTATTTTGAGGTGAGTAAATGATTAAAGATACAAATAGTTATCATACACATTCGTAACTATTTATTTTGACGTATATCACTGGATTTCCCCAATTAAAAAATATAACCGCACTTTATTGTATGCAATTGAAATTTGTACCTTGGGACAGCAAATTTTTTGTACCTTAGGACGATCTTGGGCTTTTTTTACAGAGGTTTATAGGTAAGTTTGTTTTCAATATTTGTCTTTATCTATCCAGATGCCGCGAAGTAAGAACAAACTCACCCGGCCAAAACCCAATGAAGAAAACGTTAAAAATGCCATTAAAATAGTTATTTTTTTCTATAATGAAAATGATTGCAAGTAAAACCAAACAATTTTTATTGCTTTTAAAAAAATAGAATATATATTTTGATTTCAGGGCTTAAAATGGCTTGCAGTTTGTTCCACGGTACAACCATTGGTGTCCCAAGGTACAAGCTGTGATTGTACCTCATGGGACAAATATCCTCGATTTTTCAATGCAAGTTTTCGCAAACATGAAACACAATATCGTGATATATTGTATCATAATATTAAAATGTTATTGCGTGCTTAGAGAATTTTCAATATTCGAAGTCATACATTAATTTTTACTCAAGCTATGAAGTTTTAAACGAAAGTGTCCCCAGGTACAAGGATCTCCCCTATACTTTTTGCACAGTGAATGTGTGTGTATTATTAAAGCTTATATTTTAATAGCTATACCGTTTCAGAAAATATTTCTCTTTTTGTGCTTCACAAGTCATTAATTTAAAAAAATATAAATATACATTTTCTCTTCATATTTATGGGGCAGCATACAAACAATATAAAAAAAAAGGTTGGTGTATCTGCTTCTGTTGGTATAGAAATATTTTTACCAAATGAAAATGATTTCAAGCGACAGGAATGCACGTAAGACAACACAGCAGACAAGCTTGTAATATAGCTATCTCTTACAAGATCTACTACCTAATATATTGAAAAAGGATAGTAAAAATTATAATAACTTTGATAAATGACAAAATTTCATTTTTACATTGCAACTATATGAATCATTTGCATTTTGTATAAATGTCGAGTATACTACTGTATTGTATGTTTGTGACATATTTAGTACAGGACAATAAATAATAAAGCAAATTAAACAGGAAAAATGTCCGTTCCTGGTGCTTGTACCAAGTACATACCTCCAGTTGTTTTTAAAGGAATAAAAAAAAAATAGACAAATATTTAAATTACAATTTTTCATCAACAACAAATTCGAATTTCATTCCGGAAATGAAACGAAAAAATTTACCACCGTGAATTTTTTTTTAACGGTTTTTAGGGCTCCGTACGATTCCTGTTGTGTAGGTAAACGTAGGAATTTGAAATTTGGTATAATGTTAGGTTTTGATGACGCGCACCTATATTGCCAGTCAACCATTAGAAAATTTTTTTGGATAAATTGGTGGAGGACGGGATCAGTTGGGTCTCAAAAAAAGGTTTAATTAATAGATTGAGTGAGGTATCATTTGAAAAAGCTATTTTTAAAGGGTTAAAGATAAAAGCACAATTTTTTTTTTTTGTTTAAGGGGAGGTTTACTTGAGCATCCTTAAAAAGATCCATATTTTTTTTTTTTTTTTGCAGAAACTGATAGCCAGTTATGTGTAGAATATGTTCCCAAAGTGATTTTGCTGAAAGTAATTTAAAGGAAAGTTTACTTGAGATTCGATCAAAAAATCGATTTTTTTTTTTTTTGCAGAAATTGATGGCAAATTATGTGTAGAATATGTTCTCAAAGTGACTTTGCTGAAAGTAATTTAAAAAAAAAAAAAGATTATTGCACATTAACCGAATCCAGCTTTCTATAAAAAAAATATCAAAAAGCATAGTTCACGCAATAATGAGTATTAAATATAAAATTTTGAAAATACGTATCTTTATATATATTTTATAATATCTCGGAAATACATTTTTGGAGCTGGTGGACACGATAACTCAAAAACTATTCGATGGATCCTTTTAATTTTTTATTTTAAAGATAATTCAATTCTTCGGCACCTATACCTAAGTCCGATACACTTTCAATATATTTTATTTTTTTTATTTTACTTTAAAGAGCGAAAAATAAGACAAAAATCGTAATCAAAAGTTCGCACATCCGCCATTTTCTTTTTCTTTCAGCAATTTATTGATATTATAGGTATAGGTGCCGGTAGTGTTCATATATTTTGTCTTTTTTGTTTTTAGATTTCAGTGATCTATTACCGGCTCTATGACGTCAACCAACAAGGCATCGGATTTTCGGATCGTCACACTGCACTATTTATAAAATGGACAATTTTTTATATTTTTCCTTGAAAATTCTTTTTTGTATAGTTTAGTACTTAATAAATATGTGTACAAAATTTGAAATTTATATTTATTTCCGTTCTTGAGAAAAAAATTCCAGAAAAATACATAATTTTTAAGGATCTCAAGTAAACCTCCCAGTAATCACGAATAATAACTCCTGAAGTAATTATTTTAGTAAGGCTTTCAAATAATGAAATTCATCAACTGAGTCTGTTGCAACTTAGAAATTAAATGATTTTGGGTTCTGATTTAAAAAAAATATACTAAAAAAAAAAAGAAAAAAAAAACAGTAAATACGGAAAAACCTCTAGATGCCATTCTTCTTCGATAAATAGTTTTTAAAATTACCAACCGATTTTCGATTTTTCACCCATCCACAGAAAGAATAGAAGTGAAGATTCTATTTATAGTATTTACCAAAAAACCTTCAATGATGTGGTAAATAAATTCAAAATTATTTATTGGCGAAAAGTGGCAAAAAATTTTCTAATACCTATCGAATTATCACAAACTAAATCTTTCAAATATTAATTATCTGTTTTAAGTGTAAAATTTTAGATAAAAAAAAATAGTAATAATAATAATAAATTACATTAAATGAAAACGATTACCTAGCTGTAATTAGTGAAAGTTTTCGGATATTAAAATTTAATATGAATATATTCTGGTAAATAAAATATTATCCAAGTAAAATCTACACACACACACAAGATGTTAATAATTCATATTAATTTCCTCTCTTCAAATAAATTAATTAAATATTAGGTAACAGCAATCAAACCAACTACCTAATTGCTCAAATACCAACAAAAAAAAAAAAAAAAAAAAAAAAAAAAAAAAAAAAAAAAAAAAAAAAAAACTCGATAATAGGACTCTCAACTGACATTGAGATTCAATTAATAGATAGATACATTTTTTTTTTTCGGTACCACCAATCAATTATTTCTCCAATTTTTGTATTATATGACAAAAAACAAATTGCACGCTTGATCGATCAGTCAGTCACATGGCTGCTGGTTAATCGCACAAAATAATCGCGCAAGCAGTAGAGCAAAACCGTACACAGCAACGTTTAAAATGGAGGTCAGTGACTTAATCGTTTGTATGTAGTGTAGTCGCACGTCCCCCCGTACCCCTCACTCATATTGCCCGGGCTCTTTCAAGCATGTCCTCTTCACCAATTTATTGTTGGTCTGCGATTGTGTTTGTGAGTCACTTGCGGTGTGCAATGCGCGTACATTGTTTTGCGCATGTGTGTGTATATGTGTGTATAATCACTCATTTAATATGTTAAATACAATCATTTTAAGTTGTCTGAATTGTTTTTTTTTTTTTTTTTTGACAAGTGTTAATGAAATGAAGACAAAAAAAAAATACTAATGAATAATGATGTAAGTAGAGGGGGTAACGATTTTATAGAGGGGCATCAAAAATTATGTCCGGGATTTAATAATATGTATCTGAATACTTTTTTTTTTATAAACAGGATCTAAATTATTTAAAATATTTAAATGATTTTTAAACATCTGAGTTGAATTCTTTTGGAAATTTTTCTATTAAAGGTAAAATTTGACTATTAAAGGTTTGATTTGAGACAAGAGATATTTTGATCGTGATGACGTCATCATCAAGTTTATTAAAATTTTTTAGTACCTACCTTAAAGACCAAAAACAACTGATACATAGAATGGAAAACTGAAAGTGGAAGTTTTTGAAATCGTTCTTTTTAATTTTACCAAAATCAGACATATTAGGCCTATTAGAAAAGAGTTCTGTTTGACCCCAGCCATACTTTTAAAAAAAATTCATTATTTTGATAGTAAAAACGAAAAGTTCACCCGCAAATTACTCAAATTCCACCAATCACTCTAATTCCAATCACTTTCATAATGCTTGATTTGAGAAAAAAGGGAATTTTTATGTTTACTGAAATTTTTCAGGAACTTAGAAAACGATAAATAAAATGATATTGTAGAATGATAAAACTGGAAGTACCGAATTATAAGTTTTCGAAATTGTTCCGTTTTAATGTTACCGAAATTAGGACCTTTAGAAAAAAGATTTTCGAATGAAAATGGAGTATTACTTTTTACTCCATTAAACATATTCTTTGGAGGGCGGTATTAAGATAAAGTACTGTTGACACTGTTACCTCACTCTGAGGGTTTAGAGGAGATCCTTGTACCTGGGGACATACAATACATTGGTTCTCAAATTATGGACTTGTCCGGAGGTACAAGGTGTCCTGAGGTACAAGAATCTCCCCTACTCTTTTCGAACTGCCTCGGTGACCAATCGTTTCTAAGAGGCACAAAATTAAGTATGTACTTAATTGAGAGAAAGTGTTAATTTGCACTACAAACATATTAAATTGACATTCTAATAAATTTCAAAAACAGTAAAGTCAATAAATAACAATATAACTAAATAAAATAATACAAAAACAAGTAATAACTTAATAACAACAAACTGCATTACATCCAAACATTACATATTTATTTATTTATATTCTTTATTAATTGCATATTATTGAAACAATAATAATAAATAATATTTATTATTTTTATTATTAAAATATATTTGTTTAATGTTCATTTTTATGACTTGAAGGTCAATTATACTAAATAACCGAGGGTACACTTATATTTATGTACATTCCCTGTACAACACTCTGCTCTGTACTTAATTATTTTTATATTAAGATGACATCACTTAATTTATGTAAAGTAACTAATACATACATTAACATTAACAACACATGTAATCTACTAGACACATACATCACCACATACATTAGACATTAATAGACAATGTCCGTGTGTCTGTTCCACTAATTAATTAATAAATAATTAATTAATTGAACTAGCACACTATTATAATTGATTATTATTTATTTATGTTAACACAAGTTAACACACACAACTGGAGCCGAGCAGGTCAACGTACATATATATTCAAGGATTATTTGTTGATATTTATAAATTAGTGTGTATAATTTTGTTATACGTGGTTTTGAGTTGGAATATACATACATATTATGTTTCATGGTTGGAATATTGATTAGATTCTGGTGTGTGACCTTTACAACTTTTTGGAAATTCCAATGTGATTGTTTGAAATAATTATTTTTATTAATATCCGTTTTCCCATGGTTATTACCGTAAACCGGATTAAATCGGTACAAATTTAAACCCTATATGTAGATCGTATTTTGTATTTCAAGTTCTCGTGATTTCCTTTTTAAAAAATAAGATATACGAGTATGTTTTAGAATAACTAAAAATTCGTTTAAACAACAATTTATCTGTAAAATAAACTAAAATAAATTGGTTTTTGTAACACTATGAAGCCCGAGCACTTTCACAGTTATACTTCCCCGGAAGCCGACAATATTTTTAAAGAAATTTTATATAAACAAATCCATAAAATGATCCAATATGTACATATATGTGATACATACATACATGTATTTGACATTCAAATCAATTAGAGACTTACAGAAAGTTTAGATAACAAACTGGTAAAATTAAATTTAAAAAAAAATTTTTATTAGTTTTTATATTGTTTACTTTTATAGAAACCAAGAAAGTAGTGTGTGTTGGTGTTTGTGCGAGTTGAGTATATACACAACGGTGTGGTAACATCACACACATATGTACGTATAATGCGTAATCAATTAATCATTGATCGCCATCGGTTTCTACGGCTGTTTCATTATTTTCGGATGCCGAAGCCGTGGAACTGAAAGTGTTAACATTTTTCATCCAACTTCAAGCTTAATCACAATTTCTATCCAAAAGAATGAATACTCTATTATAGTTTATGAAAGAGATATGTTCATATCATAACTTTTTTCGATTTGTTCCAATTCACCGCTAAGTCTTGATCCATGCCAATTTACGGTACCTACACGGAGAGAAAATTCCTATAAAAATTACTGACGTGTAAAAGACGAACATATTAAATTCTGTAAGGTAAAAATATAAAGATTATAATTAATCATAAAAAATTTAAAGGATGGAATGTTCTTTTCGTAATATTATCTCCGTAAAATTTGTAAAACAGCACAGTAAAAAGTTCCATTACCGACAAAAAAATAATTTTTAATTGTGTTTATTAAAAAAATTTCCATGCTAACATGCTAATAATAGAAAGAAAAAAAACAGAAAGCAGGTTGGTTGTGTTGGGATCGCTGTAATGAAATGTACCTCAATCAGCGAGTTACATGGGTTATGCCGCTGCTACACGATGCTACGAACACCTTCCAACATTCGACGTTGGATGGTTCATAGCATCGTGTAGCCGTTGTTCGAACCTACGAGTGTCCAATGTCGAGCGTCAAACATTCGCATTTGGTCGTGTCCCGTTCGATGTCGGTATTCTTGCACCGAGTCAAAGGGATGCTTCGAACGTTTGAAGGTCATTGTTGGTTGCGTTCGTTGGTTGCGCACGACTCGTTCATGTGAAGAGAGACAACATCAGTGTATAACATTAGAGATAACATCAGACAGATGACATCGTCGCCCACTGAGTACCAACACATCATCATTCGTATTGGATCAAACATTCGACTCACCGTGTAGCAGATACATTCGTCGCACCAACTATCGAACTTAATTGTCTCAAACGTTCGATCGAATGTTGGAAGGAACGTTCGTAGCATCGTGTAGAAGCCGCTTTACATGCGAACCATATAGGTGTGGACTGTGGAAGAAACTTTGTCAGACAGCTCCCACCAGGCACCTTGATGCAGCTACATACTTGTCAGTTGCTTTTACACTCTCTTAGGATGATGTCATCGTTTAATTCATCTTTTTGTTATTTACCTATCTTTAGTATAATGTATTACAATATATTGTTGGCAATAATTTTTGTATACATGTTTTTACAGGTACAGTGCAACCAATATAAGGTCGCGAGTCAGATGCGCAAATGAAAGAGTACGAAAACAAGAATTAAACTATAATATACATGCATAAGAGTGTGATAAAAGTTGTGTTAGCACCACATTAAATTTTACCATGCTAGCACATATTTTTTATTTTGGTCGTCGATCGCGCACGGATTATAGGGGAGCATAGTAATTTTTCTGAAATTTTCTCTACAAAAATTATAGGATTTTTCTCTCCGTGTACTTAAAAATTACTGTCAGTAATTGATTTTGCTGTTAGCGAATTTCCAGAATAGAATTTTAGCGAATTTCTAGAATGGAATTCAGCTATTACATCCACTGTCATGACGCGACTTGAGCCCGAGACTATGGCAGAAATTTGTGTTGAGGTCCCGCGCGATAACTATCGAACGAAGTATCCAATTTTTACGAAATTTGCTGAAAACGTTGGAAGTCCCAAACCCTTGGATGAGTTCGTCAGCCAAACACGTCGAATGCCAGGAACATGGTTTTTGTTCTTACAAAAAATTAGTTTCAAAAATTTTGCGAAATTCTTTACACCATTTAAAAGAGGAGAAAAAATTACATAAAAAAGGTCTTTAAACTATTATTCTAGGTCAGCTAGTTTCCGAGAAAAACTAATTTTTATAAACGGAAATTCGCTATGTTATGCAGGCTGCTGCGACAGGGTTATTTTTACTTTTTATCAATGAATAGTCTAAAAGAACTGCGCCCGAAAACGGACCACATAGTGTTCAGCATTTTATTAAATCTAGTTATAAAACTATCAAGCCAAATTCTCATAAAGCAACATTATTTAAAAATTCATATAAAAACTAGTGATTACAAAGATCATTCCGCCCAAAAACGATCTCAAACAATAACAACAAAAGTCAAAGGTCAATTTAACAAGAGAGACAAGACGATTCAAAAAAATAAAAATTCCCCTGACTAAATTAATCATTTTTTTTTCTTTCATTTTTTGATAAATAATTCAAAAGATAAAAGGTTGTCTCAAAAAAAAAAAAGATTTATGTAAATTCAAAATATGTACCATCATTATAATTCTGACCCATTTTATTTTTTTTTACAACCTAACGTTTGAAATAAAATAAAAAAATAAGAAAAAACAACATAAAAAACGGGGTAGAACGTTACAGTATAATTTTCATTTTCAACATAAAAGAAAATAAAAAAAATACTTTTTTTTTCTCTTCTAAACCTAACAAAAAAAATTCTCTATTCGAAACCTTTCTACACACGTTACTTCGTTACTGCTACGTAATGCCCAGGGCCGTAGAATTATAGTACCAACCCCAAAATTATGTGACAAATCGAAATTAGATAAAAATTTGACAAAAGATCTAAATTTTAAGTAATTTGAAATAATAAAATGATTTCTAACGTAGTTTTAAACATTTTTCATGCACAATTTCAGGTCAATAATGATTTTTTTTCAAGCTATGTCAATGAATATATATATATAAATAATGAAAATGTATAGAAAAATGATAAAAATATTAAAAATCACAAAAACATTATTGATTGCAAAGTTATTTATTGGTATTCGTTATATTATTTATTTTATACAATACAAACTGAAAAAAAAAGAAACAAGATCATTATAGTTCATTCAACATTTGAACTTTAATTTTTAAACTTAAAATTTTTAACACTGATCAACCTAATTATTTAAAATAAATATTTATTTTTATTTTCTAATATTTTTCTTATAATGAAATAAGGCTTATTTTATTCTTAAACTTAATGAACGGAATCCATATGATTCATTAATCATTTGGCATGATAATATTATCAAAGTCATTTTCATGATCAAAGTCATCTGCCATTCCAGAAACTGATCAACAATTAACACCTAGGATTAGGATTAAAAAATGACCTACATAACCCACATTGACAATTGCTGTAATTTTCATGTTGAGTGAAGTTAGTTTCATTTATTCTTTGAGACAGGAGCGCTTCCTAACGATAAAAAAACAAAAGTAAAATAATATTCTATACACATGGGTCATAATACTCATAATATTTTTGGTTTAATCGAAAATAATCAAATTATAGTACATTAGCGTCACATAGGAAGGTACTGTTTGTTAGTACATAGTACATTAACCCTAGAATCATACGTACTCGTCACAACGACGAACGAACTTCTCTACCTGCTCCAATACTACAACTTGTCGGTACTTGCTTGCTGTGAAACTTCTGTTATCTAATTTATTTGTTATTATAACACATAAGACGTATTTATTTTGTTTATAGTCATTGTCGTTTTGTTTGTATTGAAATAGTGTCCGTCAAAAGGACGTCGATGTATGAATAACCTATATTTTTTTTAAAGATTTTGTACTCCACATATAAAAGTTTTCGTAATTTTTCTAAAACTTATTAAAGATGTGCATGTTATAATTAATTTATTCAATGATTATGATAATGTGAAAGATGATTACAGCTGTTTGACTTATACATATAGAGACGACATAATACTGAAGTTTTAATATATTGAATCGAAGACTAAAGAATGCGTTTCAAGTGACTTAATAAAAGATTAACAATTTATTTTGTGGAAAATATTTAATTTTTATTATTTTTTGAGATCTTATTCGAAAAATTACTAATAAATTTTAGAAAATTTACAAATGTGCCTAATGGGGAAATAACTAGATATCTATAGGAATATTTATGACTGAGAAATTTCACATTCTGTAAAGTCACACATGTCCACTGACTCATAATAGTTCATAAATTAATTATTTGAAAAACATGTTTTATGATACAATTGATGTATTTATCTATTTTTTAATTTTTGTAGTGAAAATATGCTTTGATAAAAAGATTAAAAAAATTAATAAATATTTATATTAAGAAATTTTTCCAAATCTAATTTTTTTAAATATTTTGTTCGCTTTTATTATAGTATTGTTATGTAAAAAAAAAATGTTTTTTGCAAATAAACTCTAAAACTCGTAGACCAACGTATGATTCTAGGGTTAAGATGGATTTATGTGGCATGTACCATAATTATGTGACGTTTGATAACCCAGGTAATGCCAGGCAATGCCCGTACTACCATCTATCCATGTTGTACTGTATATGGGATCACTCCCACATCATATAATCTCATGAATGGATGTATGCGGAGATCCCCTGGTACGTTTTTGTTGCACCACGCTCGTTTAAGATTATTAACGACTTCCCACACACTCACACGCGGTCTACTCCGCTGCGCTGCTCTGCGCTGCCCTGACTTTTACATATCACACACAATTTTGTTTTAATAATAAATTTAATGATATTCTTAACCCATCGTATCGTATTATCATATCGTGCCTGTATGTCTGTCTGTCTGTCTGTATACTATAAACGTTTCATGACTGTAGTTGAGATAGTAGTATTAGTGAATATACGAAGCAGGAAATTACATTTATGAAAAAAAAATTTATAGTACCGTAAAACCGTCTAGACCCGGACACTTTTTTACATTTTTTTGGTTAATTTTATATTTATACATGTTTCCTTCATAGATATCACCAATAAAAGTATTACCATTAGAAAGAGTGTATATTATTTGTTATATCCTTGACCCATTTGTTTCATTATAAGTAAAAATAAAAAAAATAAAAAATAATTAGTAAGTGTCCGGGTCTACACCCCAAATCGGTCTTGACCCGGACACTTACTTAAATAATGTAATAACATGCAAACTAACCTCTCTCGTCGGGGTTTAGGACAGTGTTTTATATCGTCTGATGTCTTTGAACCTGTCAAAGAGTTTAAAATATTTTGTGGGAAGGGAGAGGGGGCAATGCATAGTATAGCTCTCTACGAAGTAAACATACGATATGACACCAGAAGGAGGCATAAACCGCGTAATTCTGGAGGGAATATTAACGTATGGACAGTGGGAGTTACAGCTGGTGCGAATCGCGGCCGTAGTGTAATAAACTGATGTGTCCGGGTCTAAACGGATATAAATATATAGCATGTATTTTTTGATGTATACATCGAATATAACTTCAAACATCATTAAATGATGCGCGACAAAATTCTGAACACATACATATTAAAACTAAAACAATATGACAATTATGACGAAAATTACATGTCTAAGTTAGACACACATTTTATTTCTTTGAAAAACTGTAGGATAGTAATCCTGTAAAATGAGATAGTAAATGTTGAAATCCGTAGTTTTTATTGGTACAGCTGTTTAGAGGATGTTTTTCTCTCTCTAATGACGTCAAGAACAAATGTTTGTTGTTACAGGTTAATGTAGAAATTATTTACTTTGAAGATTGGTGCAAAGTGTCCGGGTCTAGACGGTTTTACGGTATGTTTGTAAGGTGTTGGGTAGGATTATTCAGATTAATATTATTATTATCTGAAAATAGGTTGAAGAGGATATAGGAAAGATAAGTGATATTAAAAATAATCATTTTCTGATTCAACTATCAAAGTTCCTGTAGGTGTTAGTTGAATGTTTAAACGTACCTTCCTTTATCCTTTCCTTAACCTAAAAGTTGTTATTAATCTAGAAAAGAGTAACACATTTCGTTTACTATACATTTGAACTGCCGAAAACATTAAAATATCAACTTGTTTGCCAAATTTTAATTGAATAAAAATATCTAAGTATTTCCACTACTTTAGGAGAAGCCTCAAGTCATTCTTATCTTCCTCCTTTCTCTCCTAAATTTTATGCTTTAACAGCAAGTTAAAATACAATAAAATAAGATAAACGAATAAGATAAGAGTCATTCGAACATAAGAATTACTCGTTGAAGAAAAAAAGAAACTAAAATATGTGGTTTTTGACAATAAATTTTGAATTCACGAGTTACAAATTTGGAATCTGAACCGAATAAAGAAAAAAAGCGATTGAAAGTAAGGGGTAAAGTGACTCACAGTTGCAAGGAATCCCGACATACTTTGTTTTCTGTTTTGCATTAGGTACTGATCTCTTTGTGTCTGGATTGGGACGCATCAATATACCTGTTTCGAATACACTCTCAATCTTTTCTATCAATTTTCTTCTAGACTTTTTGAAATTGTTAGATGGTGAGTATATTACACAATTACTATATTTAAATCTTTAACTTTAAAACATTTCGTACTTGTATGATTGTGAAACAACTAATTTTGGGAACTTTTTTCGGAAAAATGAACTCGTAAAACCGGTAATTTATCGTAAATTATCAGTTTAAAAGTCTTTTTTGAACAATTTACAAGAACAAGTTTCGTTAAAGTGAATTTTTACTGTATTTTTATTGTTCAATAAATAATTATCTGATCTGAATTATGAGACCAGACAACGCCTCTTCACATCGTCTTCATCTTCCCAATTAATTAAATAATTTCAATTTTTTTCGAATATATAGATACACTGTCGGCAAGTCTCATTTACATAAATCTGCATACTATGTTATAGTACATACACATACGCAAATGACAAAACTAACAAATGTACAGAAAATAAATCAAATTAAAATAAAATAAATTACGTGGTGGTGAAATGAATTAATTTAAAATTTTATTTAAAACAGCGGGCTCGGTCGAGACAGCCTCGCTCAGTTTCAGCAGGTAGAACACAAATTGAAATTTGAAAATATAACATTTATAATAAATTTTAATTATTTTCATTGTTTACTATCCCAGTCCCAGAGAAACGTGGGTTCATCATAGGTTTAGTTAGAGAGAGGTTCATTCAAACCGGATAGAGTTTACGGGATAAATAAAAATAGTCCCGTATTATTCGATGAATACTTAAAGGATAATAGAGGAATGGTGGGTTAAAGCAATCCAAAATGAATATTGCCCACGGTTTCATCCGTAATCCATGGTTCCCCAAGGCAGAATGTTTTTTTTATTTTTCTCCAAAGATTCAAAATTTATACGAATTTGATTTGCACGAATCCTGACGAAAAAATTTGATCTCAAAAAGTGTGGGAGAAATTTATGCAAACAGTTTTACATCTAGGATGACAGACTGCCTGATCAACTCGAAACTGAAGTAAACGTGATCGGAGTAGTGGTGAGCAAATGCAAGACCAAAACCAAGACTTGGCAGTCTTAATCTTGTTTTTGCATTAAGAATCTTGGTCTTGGCCTTGCTAGAGCAGTTTGAGTCTTGGTCTTGATATTGCTAAAAAATCTTGCACTTTCTTGCATTTTTTTATTAACGAATTTTTTCCTTCTAAAATCTGAATTTTCTCTCTTTACGGTATTAATTATACTTTCAAACTATTTAAATAGTTTAGCAAGAGTCTTGCTTTTATCTTGGTCTTGCTCACTTGAGTCTTGGTATTGGTCTTGCAGCCATACTTATAGTCTTGGTCTTGCAAATAATGCAAGAGCAAGAATAATTTTGCTCATTACTAGATCGGAGTGTACTTCACATAAAAATGCATTTGGTGAATCCGTAACCGAGACAGGTGGCTGATGCTAAGACGAAAAATTTTCTGCAGATGCGGGCGCAGGTGAATTGTTTTGGACTATTTTTGGACAACAACACATAGAAAAAATAATTTTTTGTGTGTAAACCCACTATAATAGTTTTCGTTGTGTCCGGATAAGAAATTTCGGATTAGATCCTGCCAAACCGCTTCGAACTCTATTCTATATTCATATCCGAATACGGCCGAAAACTTTTGCGAACATTTCCAAGCGCTGATACCAGACTTAATGTTTTTCTGAACCATTGTATAAGCCAATATGGTGGTCCACAAAATATTGCTTCTCCGCATCGTGCTAGAATTAAAATAAATCCTATTCTACCCTATTGTACATAAAAACAACAATCAGGTATAGAGACACAAAACCTATTTCAATTAAAATGCTAAAACAAATTACAATACACCGAATCAGACGTGTGTGGTGCTGTATGCATATCTATAATAGTAATATAACATCCGAGCTGTAATTAAAAGCTTAAATACACTCTCTACATACAACACGGGCTCACGTTTATTTTAAATAATAATAATTTATAATAGAAAACAAGTAAATGTAATTATATAATTCACAAATGGTAATAGAGTTATGTTATCTGGTCATCTATATGTATATAGATATACATATACATATATCTATTGCACTCTCTCTCAAATTACCAAACTGGGTCACACATTACTGCATTATTTGGATCAATGTTGGTCGTCAATTCCGTTGGTTGTATGTATGTAAATAATCAGAAAGTTAGTGGTAACATGATTTAGTATGCATCGTGTATTATCGGTGACTATGGAAGGCATTTTTCTTTCATCCCTTGTCTACAAATTTGGGATACAAGTAAAAATACGCTGCCAATGGGATGTGGCATACAGTTTCTTCGTACTGGTAAAAGCACCTTGCTAATTTAATGCCCCATATATCTTTTTATAATTTGATATACATAGATATATAAATTAAGGGTGGAGGAGTTCACGCCAGAAACGACTAATAAACTAATTTTTTTCGAATCTCGTTTTTTGTTTTTATTTTGTTCTGTGGTTCTTTACAAACACGGTGATATATAAAAGATGGCCAAAAAAAATTTTTTTCAAGTAGAAAAATATTTATTTGTGAGCCGCGATTTGATCAGTAATATTTAGTTTTTCTGTGTACATGAGTTATAGTATGCACGAAAATACCCCTGTCGCAGCATCCTGCATAACATAGCGAATTTCCATTTACAAAAGTACGTTTTTCTCGGAAACTAGTTGATATAGAGTAATTGTAAATAAAAAAAAACTTTATGTGATTTTCCCGCCTCATTCCGCCAAATTTTTTCAAAAAAAATGTCCAAAAAAACCGTAGACGTTTTCACGAAATTTCTTAAAAATAAGATGTTTCATTCTTGAGTTATCGTGCGGACACTTAGTAAACTACGAAACATCTTATTTTTAAAAAATATCGCGTAAACGTTTCGTGAAAAAAATTTGGCGGAATGAGGCGGAAAAATCACATAAAGTTTTTTTTATTTACAATTACTCTATATCAACTAGTTTCCAAGAAAAACGTACTTTTGTAAATGGAAATTCGCTATGTTATGCAGGATGCTGCGACAGGGGTATTTTAATAACAGATGCGTTTATGTACAGGGCCGGTGAGAGAAATGAGCGGTGAAATATCTATTATACAAATTATGTGTATTTTTATCACCAATTAAACATATACGTATTTTTACTTGACACTAGGTCTAATTTTACCACCAGAGGCGCAACTGAGAATCTTTGCCTTACCAATACTGAATTTAATATTTTGAGCTAAATTTTTTAACGGTTACGAAAAAAAATTTAGAACGGAATTTATTTTCCAAACGTAACAAAACATTTCGACGGTACACCGAAAGAGTGACACAACTCAAAAATTTAAATTTTCGAGTTTATTATGTAAATGTATAGCAAAATTTGCATATTTTTATGTCCCAGAACGACATATTGCTACTTCCAAAATTAACCGCTAGAAGGCGGTTTTGTCGTTTTTTCCTTACTTCAAAGTAGTGAATTTTTTTTATCAAAATCTTTAATGTTATCAAAATTAACTTGTTATTTTTATTGTTGGAATACAAGGTGAGTATCAACGGGTTATCTCCAAAAAAATTTTGAAAATTTTAGAAATCCGAAACTATGATAACTTTTGAAGTAAATAATAAAACTTTTGAATAGAGATATTGAAGTAGCTGTTTTTTTTTTTTTGAACTGTGTCACTCTTTCTGTGTACCGACGATTTTACCTTTTTAAATTCTCTTGCTGAAGAAAATAACCATTCGACACGGAAACAAAACTAAAGTTGGACCTTTATTCAAGGGCTTATCCGGCATGTACTTAGTTGATGTTTTCCTTCTTAATCCAAGTTTTTAGTTTACTGTGTGTTTTCTTTTTCTTCTTATTATATCTTTAAATTCACCATCCATGTTTTAAATAGGAATTTATAATACATAAAAGTATTGCTGTTGATATTAACTTTTTAACATGTACATTCAAATTATTAGAAAAAATTCAATCACAAAATCCACAGTTTTTAATAGATATGTATTTACCTTATTATGTTGACAAATTCTATTAATAATTGCCTGTTTAGAATTTATATTTTCTTTTTTATTTTAGCTATATTCTTCTCGTATATAAATAACATTTGCTTCACGGTTTCATGTAATTTTTAATGTGGTTTTAAATTTTTTACCTATATAAAACAAAACAAAAAACAAATAATAGGACAAATATTAATTACTATTTGATTTTAAAAATGTAATATATAAATTAACATGAATTATTACCTATTTTTCTCAAATATCAGTCAAATATCAGCACCGAATCTATATGTCAACATTTCAACACAAAGACGAGTTGATTTGAAATTCTGATTGTTGAAATATTAGTTTAAATTCAAGCTAATTTGGCAGTATTGTACATACCTGTGGTGCTATCTGGTTAAAAACGCTGACACAATAGAATTTTTAAAATAAAAAATTATTAAATATATTTAAAGAATTTGTTTAAATAATTAAATTATTAAAAATATTAATAATTTTAAAAATATTATTATAATTTTTTAACGTAATGTGTTAAATAAAGAAATTAAAATAATGTGCAGTATTTAGGAAAAAAAAATCAATTCTACTACAATTTGAATTTGAAAGCAAAAATAAATTTTCGAAAACAAAATAACAGATCTAATCTACTTATACTAGAGATATTATGTTTACAAATGCATAAGGCTATTTGTGCACTACCAAAAATATAATTTTAAAATTTTATTTAATCAAAGAAATATTATAGTTTAATTAATTAAATTTAATAATATTACATTTATATAACCGTAGAAATTTATTAAGGCATTATTCTGAATATTTATCCAAAGAAATTTGAAATATGATAGGTAGTAGAAGTACTAAGTGTAGTAATACCTTTAAAATACGTGTATAATCAAAATAAATAAAAATAGGATTTTTCCAATGCAACAGAAGGAGATAATACAATAAAAAGAGACTCTATATAAAAATTATTTTTGATTTTTCTTGAAAACCAGTTTATACAGAGGAAAAGTTTAAAAAGCTCGCTAATATAACTTCTTACAATTTTTTTGATAGTATAACAAAATTTTTGAAAAAGTTATAAATTCCGATCAAAAAACACAAAAAAAGACTTTGAAGCCCAAAATATCCGGTCTGTGGCATCGGATGTGTCTGGCTAACGAACTTAGGCGAGCGAAATCGAATTCAAACCTACACACCAAATTTCATAAGCATTAAACGTTTTGTTCGAGAGTTATCGTGTACACACATAAATACATATATATATATATCTATATATATATAAATTTTAGTGAAGTAGATTTTCGGGTTCTAGAGGCTCCAAAACAAATTTCTGCCATAGTCCCGGGCTTAGGTCTTACCATAAGAGCTGCTGTAATAGCTGAATTTTCATTCTGAAAATTCGCTAAAAGAACAAGAGGGGACAATGTATGGGGCTGGAGAGTTTTAATAAACAGTGACTAAACCGCTTCTTTTGTTATTATTTTTGTTTTTTACCGTTCCCCGAAAGTTGTGTTTTTCCCGACAAGGAAAATCATATCTCAAATTCTAGAAAAGATAGAGACTTAATTTTTTTTAAATTTTGTTCATAAACATATTGCGCATAAAGTGGAGTATACTTTTTTCCATTTGAACAATTGTAACTATTTTTAAACATTTTTTTTTTAAATAAAAAATTGGGTTTTATATTTTTAGAAATTTGGGATTATAATTTTATAGTTAATTTTTAAAATTACCTAAAACCCATACTCAGCTTTATGGACAGGTCCTTGAAGAATAAAATAATGAAAAAATATTTAAAAATTTTCAAAAACAAAATTTTCTATTTGAAACCATCCCTAATTTGAAAAAAAAATTCAACAAACAAAATAATCATAAATAAAAAAGTTGCTTTTTTATTTGAACTCCTCCCTTAATAAAAATAAATAAACAAAACAATTCATAAAAAATTGAGCGAAATGGGACTAGCAGTAAATATGATAAACGTACATTGACATTTAACGGGATTTCATGGTAGCGCCGTGGATATTATTACTCCGAATGCAACGAAATTTGTAGGGGAGCATCTAGGAACCAGACCGCATAATTTCTGACAATTTCATAACAAAGAAATGAATAGTTCAGAAGTTATGTCACTTGGTGCAAACATAGACAGATAGACAGACGGACGGACAGACAGACACCAAACCAAAATTGCTCAGGAAGCTCTAAAACGTAAAATATGCGTAATAAAATTTTATTTTGAAGGGAAAATATTTTTTATTTTTCAAAAGTGATCACAATACTTCCGCTACTTTAATAGTCTCGGAAGCAAAAAAATAAGAAAAAAAGAAATATTTAGTAGAACATAATTGTTTGGTGGTTAAAATTATGGTAGCAGAGCGTGGTCTCAAAGGAATCTATACAGTATACACCAGGGGTGGCCAACCCAAATGATCTTGCGGGCCACTTTGGAAGTGAATCATAACTCCGCGGGCCGCATGTAAATTATGTGTTCCCATAAATTATGTATTTTTTTTTTAGTACGTTAGTTTTCACTACCTTGGTCATTATAAAATAAATATATTTTGTATAAGTGTGATGAATCTCGCGGGCCAAAAAAAGTTCAAGGCGGGCCACATGCGGCCCGCGGGCCGCGGGTTGGCCACCCCTGGTATACACTATTATATTCGTATTTGTGGGCGCAGCACAACAAGAAACAAATATATATTAAGTTGGTATTACAAGAATTCAACCAGTATCTTTTTTTTTAAATAAATCAATAATTCTGGTTTAGTGAATCACTACAACAGACACATGATTTATATCTATCTATCTCTCTGCATTTATTGCCGCTACTTTCTAATCAAGATATGTGCTATACATACATACATACATATATGTGTAATATGTATTTATAAGTATCAGTTTACCTGTTTGTTGAGATTACAGACAGGTTACCATATTTGGAGCAGACAAGTTTAAAATGGATATACTCATATTTTTTTTTCTTTCCAGTCCGTTTGTGACTGTTTTTAATTTAATCACATTCCAAAATAAAATTCAAAAACAACAACAAAAAAAAAACCTTACATATGCTTGGTATATCCTCTGGTATTTGAATTCGTTAATCACACATCTGCTGCTATTTTAATTGTTTTGGGATGTTAAAAAAAATGTTAAGTCAATGATTCCGTTTGCCGTTGAAGTAATTATTGTTTTTTCGTTTAATAGATGAGTAGATGACTCTTAAATGACACAGAGGGAAGAAATTCACCTGTGTTTCTCGCTGAAAATTTCCGAATTACTAAAAGAAACAATTATCAGTGATCAAAATTGTGCGCCATTCACATATGTATTATATTCCATATGATAGATGTGTACACAAAACGCAAAACATGATAACATGGCAATGGGCCAATAAAATGAAAGTCATCGTATTCTGTTTGTATGTGTGTGTGTGTTTGGGTGTAGGAGACTGCACTTAAGCAGAACATGTGTTGCGAGTATGTTTCTTCAGCATTTTTTTTTCTTCAACTTGTGTCATTTATCTTTTAATGAATCGTTTTGAATTATTTTTATGTTAGTTGTTTTTGTTTTTTTTTTTAATTACAAATAAATTTAAAAATTAAAAAAAAAATAGACAAAACAAACGCTGTTTTCAATAGCCTAATTATAATAAATTCTACAATTAATTAAGGCGTTACATCACTCTGAAATGCCAAAAAAGATAGTTTTATTGGAGAAGTTTTTTTCTCGCTAACGAATGACGCAATCAATACAAAACTTATTAGAGTGTATTATTTGTAATCTAATGTAAAAAAAAATTGTTTTTGATCGAAAAAACAGAAATTTTTATAAATGATACCAGTTTGATAAAAATTTTGAAAATCGATAAAAAAAAAATTAACCTTAATTTCTTTATAATAAACTTTTTTGTAAGCAAATTTAAAAAAATTCGTTAAGTGCGTGTTTTTGACACGCACTAAGTAATGTCACCTCAGTGAAAGTGTTAATTTATGATTTTTTTGTTAATTCTATAGTTGTTAACTCTATAGCTCTACAGCCCTCTTGCGTTTATTCAATATGGATGTACAACTCTATAATTATTCAATATGGATATACAACTCTATAATAATGTTTCCCCCACTATTATCACACAACGATATTAATATGTCATCCTTCGATGACATAAAAATGCACCCTAGATAATCTACTTAAGAAGCTACAGATAAAATTTCAGATCAATCAAGGATAAAAATTGCTAGAGTTTTCTCGCTCACCGTTTTGGAAAATGTAGTTTCGAGAAAAACGCCTGTAAAGTTTCAAAACGTGTTTCTAGTTTTGTATGTTTTTTTACCTATCACTAACACCATCTGTGAGTTATTTAGTTATGGAAATATAACTAAACTCTAATTAAGAAGAGCTATCGACTAATCCTGATTCCTGATCATAACCTATAATGACAAAACGCCCAACGGGTACACTATTTTAACAACTAATACACTTTAGATGACATTGTTGAAGTCGTACAGCGTGGTGTCTGAGTTAGTTAGATTTCACTTGACGTGTTACAGCGTCAGTGACCCCAAACTGGTTAAACTACTTGCGCTTAACCGGATTTTTTTTGTTTCAATCCACAAATTTCAACGCAAGAATTCTAATTGTAGATGTGCAATTCTAAAGTGCATATCATGTCAGTCTGAAAAGTGAATAAGCAATAATAATTAAACGAAGACACTATCATATTAATGTAATTAATAAATTATTAATAGATATATAATGGTTGTTACATAATCTTTATAAATATATGTAATTATTTATTTATTTAAAAAAACACACCTGTATAACCTTGATTTAAATAAAAGACTAATAAAATTTTAAAATGAGCAATTAAGATTGATTGAATATAAAAATTAATTTAAGTTGTAATAAAACTTCCAAGTTGATTTTTATCGTTGGTGATGTAGAAATTAAATAAAACTGTCGTATAAATTTTACAGTTTGACCGCGCAGAAGAAACAAGATACCAAATTGGGTATCGATCAACGCTGTAAAAATGTCTGCTTTTATGTCAACTCATTTTTTTTTTCATTATTTTTTAAAGAATTTTTCTATAAACCAGTTTATTAACAAGTTGAACCATAATAATTACTTTAATATGATTCACAATCTGCTAAGTATTAAAATCAAGATGATACAACTTGTACGGACTAAAACCACTTCTTTTCAAGTCACGATCCGGTAAAATCTTGGATAATTTTGGGCGTACCACCGATCACATAATATGACAATTACCAATTTTCTAAATTACATTTTTCATATTTTTTAATATGAAGAAAATTCAGATAAATTTTGACACTTTTTTATTTTAAGTTTTAAAGAGATGTTTAAATTCTTGTAGCCTGGAATTATTTCTGTCATCAATTTGAAAAAAAATATTAGGTCGTGTAGTATGAAATGTCGTTTTCCGACACCATTTGCCCGACCATGTAATTCAGATTAATATCGACACTTTTTTAAGCATTAAAGAAATGTTTAAAAGCAATTTTTTAACTTTGAATAAATTTATTGTAGCCTGGAATTATTTCCGCCATTAGTAGGAATAACATTTGGTCGTGTAATATGAAATGTCGCTTTCCGACCACTTGGTCTACCATGTAATTTAGATAAATATCGACACTTTTTCAGGCATTAAAGAAATGTTTAAAATGTAATTCTTTAATTTTTAATAGAATTCATTTTCGCCACGATTTGGAATGACATTAGGTCGTGTTATTTTTATGGTCAAAAAACTTTCTTTCTCAACATTTTTATAATTTCTTGTTATTCACACATCTTTTCAGGAACCGGTGAGGTACTTTCGTGAATCGGCGGTTGAGAAACACTGTTCTAAACGACATGACGAAATTATAAAGATTCCGATGTTCTGTCTACGGAACACTAAAAATCTACATTGAAGTGGTATTTTCAAACAACAATTTTCAAAAAAATATCAAAGGGACAGTGAGAGAGGTAGCTGCCCTGAAAATTCTTACCCCTTACTCTTACCGAGCAAAAATTTTTTTTTACCTCATAAATTTTTTAATTAATTTTATTCTTTCAAAAAGAAAAATGTTAATTACAATCTCGTTACATAAACCTTTAATGGATTCTGTTGCAAAATAATTAACAATTCTGAAAAAAAAAATTGTAATAAATTTAAGAAATGTCATAAAAACAAAAATACAGACCAACAAAAAACAAACAGTAACATAAAAATTTTTATGTCTGCAATCATAAAATCCGCGGTTATAAAATAATTTTTTAAAATCAACATCATAATATATAAATGTATTCGCAACCTTGATAATCAAAACCCAAGTCGTTTTTTTTCAAAATATTGCAACACCAAATGTCGCGTCTTTGTTTCTATGAAATTGACTGAAAACAAAAAAGAAAAAAAAAACACTTGACTAGTTGGGTGATTTCTTTTTGGATTTAAATTAAATACTAGAAATGGAAGAGTTTAATGGCAGTGGGCGCAAGTGTATTTTATAATTTTTAAGATCAATATCATCCTTTGAACGAAATTCACTTACATACACAACCACTAAAACCAAAAACCACTAACTAAAATGTTTATAATGTTTATATGTAAATTCTGCAGGGGTCCTTAACCTGACATGGTTTTTTTTTTTCAAAATAAACGATTCTTTATTCAAATGTTATTGCTATTCTTTTGTTATTAACGATATCTTTTTTAAATTGTTTTCGTGTTCGGTGCTTTTAGCGAATTTCCAGAATGGAAATTCAACTATTACAGTAGGTCTCATGACGGGACTTGAGCCCGGGACTATGGCAGAAATTTGTTTTGAGGTCCCTAGAAACCGAAAATAATATTCACTAAAATTTATATATATATATATATATATATATATATATATATATATATATATATATATATATATATATATATATATATATATATATGTATATATGTATTTATGTATTTATGTATCAGCACGATAACTCTCGAACGAAACGTCCTAGGGTTACGAAATTTGGTGACAACGTTGGAAGTCCAAAAATCTTGGATGAGTTCTTCAGCCAGACACGTCGGATGCCAGGAACATGGTTTTTGTTCTTGCAAAAAATTAGTTTTTTGCCAAAATTTCCACTTATTCAAAAATTTTTGCCAAATTTATTTACACCATTTAAAAGAGGAGAAAAAGTTACATAAAAAAGCTCTTTAAACTATTATTCTATGTCAACTAGTTTCCGAGAAAAACTAATTTTTATAAACGGAAATTCGCTATGTTATGCAGGATGCTGCGACAGGGGTATTATTCTCTTTCGACAATTTTTTGCAGTTAAAAATAATATAGTATCTTCCAATTCAGTAAAGAAGAGAATGTAAGCCCAAAAGTTCCAATTAGGGCTTGGAATACCGGTGTCTTTTTATGATACCGGTATTTCGGTATTTTTTCGGTATTGAATGAAGATAGTATAAAAAAAAGAAAAAAAATTAAAAATCTTTTAATAAAATTAATTAGTAACAGTAATAATAACAAACTACATCATCTTTGGATTTTAAAAATATAAATACATAATTTTGTATTTTTTCTTATAGAAAAATACTTAAAAATATTCCAGAATTATGAAAAAATATGAATAAGTATAAGATATCTGGTCATCTGCACATATGGAAAACATTAAGCAAAACTAAAGACATTGTAATAAAATTTATGTTGTAAATCTAACGTAAAAAAAATATTCAAAATATGTAATATGTAAAGTATTTGATTTTGTTAATACCGAAACCGAAATACCGGTATTTGAAATTTTAATACCGGTTTTACAAAACGTTTAAAAATTTCCGGGATTCCGGTTTTTCGGTAGTGCCGGAATACCGGTATCCAAGCTCAAGTTGCAACTAAACATCTTATCGAAAGCTTATTCGAACCCAAGTGTGTATTTTAATCCAAAATTGTTAACCAACAGGAAAGTTTAGCACGCGAAAAGAAAGTAAATTTTTTGCATTGATATTTTTTGTCGCTGTAGAAGAAAAAACACCCAAAAATTTCGTGAAAATTAAATTTTTTTTTACAAAACTTATAAATTTTCTAAATTTGGACTCTTTTGCTATTTTTTCGATTCAGAGACATTCTACGTCTATTAATTACATAGAACAATTTTCGAAAAGGGTGCCAGCCATTTGGAAAATTATGGAATGACATGCTCCAATGAAAGAAAGGTTTCTGTAACCGCAATTTTTATCAATATTGAAACAAAAAAAAAATATATATTGTAACACTTTAACGGTTTAACGTCACAGTAAATAAAATGTCAAACCTCAAAAACTATAAATCAATTTTTTCCTTGTTTCCCGAATTCCCGAAATTTGTCTTTATTTTCGCCTGTCTTTATTAATACACATCAATCGTAAAATACTTATATGTACCACCAACCATTTGCCAACGTTCAAATGGTGGTATTTATCCTTCCATTAACATTTTCTCAATACAATCCTCTCATTCTACCAGAAATTATGATTAATCTGGAACGTGTGTGGATGAAAAAGGAATACAGGAAGAAAATGATGATATATTGCCGTTTCTACAATATGTGGGTCTGGATACAAGCAACACTAGACACGCCGTAACAAGTTATGTTGTAAAAAGTGCACACACATACATACATACATACATATACATACAATTTGAGTCATAAAATAAAATGCTTTTATGACTTTTGAGAAGTTAGTCAGTCAGTCATTTTTATTATTACAAATATTACATTACATATCATAAAAGTCATTATTGGAGAATATTTTGCTTTTAAAATGATCGTAAAAAATTCAGCGAATTTAATATTAAAAGATTATTTTAACAATTTATGTGCGGTATGTGTCGTATCATTTCTTTTTTTTAACGATTCCGTCACCTATACAAGGTACTGACATACTCGCGAATTTACGGAATTTGGAGGGGGTGGGGATTCTACCAGAAATGTACCAGTTAAGATAACCTCGTTGGTAAAGATGTCAACGAAATTAACAATCAATCATACAGGAATAAATTGTTTATATCAACCAGATCAAAAAAAAAAAATAGTTTCGAGAAAAACGTGTTTTAAATTTTGAATAAAATTTCAGACAGCCACAATAGTATAAGTCTACATTGCTTCCTTGCAAAGACTAAAGCTAAGCGGGATATTGAACAAAACAAAGTCGGATTTCAATTATTTTTGTTTTTTACCAGATAGTAAAGTGCACCTAATTCTATTTTTACACAACATATCTGTTTATATCAATCAGATAAAAAAAAAATAGTTTCGAGAAAAACGTGACTTTGAATAAAATTTCAGACAGCCACAATAGTATAAATCTACATTGCTTCCTTGCAAAGACTAAAGCTAAGCTGGATATTGAACAAAACAACGTCGGATTTCAATTATTTTTGTTTTTTACCAGACAGTAAAGTGCACCTAATTCTATTTTTACACAACATATTGGTTCTATCCGTACATAGGTACATAAATGAGTTTTTTGAGAGTTGTCATTCTTTAGACTAATTGCGACCGATAAACAATTTCCCGTCCAACATAATGGCTGCCCTATTATCTCGTAAATATAGGGAATTTTGAGGATATATTTTTAAAAATGCAATCTTGAAGAATATGCAAAAAGAAAACAACAACAAAGTAACTGAAAAGTATTATTTCATCCAGCATAAAAACCGACCGAATGACTTATTTCCAGGGTACGGAATAATTCGATTCGCGAATGAAAAATCTTAATTATTCACAGCTTTATTCGTTCGCGAATCGAATTAAATGTTTCTAAATTCGTGAGCGAATTTTTTTGGTGAATATTGGCAACATTTAATTCGTTCGCGAATACGAATCATATTGTTTTTTCTAGGATTCATTCACGAGCGAACACGAATGAAAAAGAATAGTTCCTTTCGCTTCTTCTTTGCTATTTTATGGGATGATGTCAGATGATGTAATGTACATATACATAATTACAATTATGTAGTCCTTATCTTTCTTATATGTAGGGTGTGCGTATGTTTTTTTTCTTATGTAAGCACAAACATACATTTATCTACTTTCGTAAAATACATAATATCATCATTTTATAATATAATAAATGCGTGTTAAAACAAGCTGCAACAATTGGCATTTAGACATAAAGTGTTTTATAGTATTCTGAAATGGGTAGAGTTAAAAATTTTGATTTTTCAAAATATGTGATCTATGATACAGACAATAAAACTTCAACGTGCTTAGAATGTAAAAAAGTATTAAAAGGCAAATTAACTGGAAATATCAAACGCCACTATAAGACTCTACACAATAAAAGTTTTGAAACAACAGAAAATAGTGAAAGCGAATCAGACGCATCGGCATCACTAAGTGAAATTTCTAAAATTAAAAAAAAAAAAAAACGAAAAATTGTCAAATTTCAATAACAATGAATAAAAACGACTTTTTAGTGTGCTGTGTCGGCTTAGTAACCGTTAAAAATATACCTTTTAGAATATTTGACGACGAAGAATATTTTAAAAAATTACTTTATCCGTATGAAAAACATTTCAAAACTAATATAAATTCAAAAAGTATTGTAGAAAAATTGAATATAACTGCTAATAAAATTAAGCAAGTTATATCAAAGACTGTCCATAAAAGAATGATAAGTTTAAAAGTAGACATTGCCACACGTATGGAAAGAAGTATATTAGGAATAAATATTCAGTACATTAAGGACTCTAAAATTCACGTGAATACAATAGGAATGATACAATTAAGGAAAAGACATACAGCTCAATTTTTGAAGGAGGAAATAATAAATTGTTTGAAAGAATTTAATATAGACGTAACGCAGTTATATTCAAGTACTACAGATAACGGGGCCAATGTAGTAAAAACGTCCAAACTGCTGCAAGAGCTTCAAGAAGAGATGCAAACGCACACTCTTGAGGACGGAAATTCTATTTCTCCAGTAAACAGTGACGACGAAGAATACCTGGAAATTCATTCCAGACTTACATCAGTTTTAGCTGTTGTCAGATGCGCTGCTCACACTATTCAACTGGCAGCGCACGACGTCATGAAAAATACCGAAACACAGATAGACGAATGTAGGAAAACTGTTAAGGTAATTCGTGCTACATTTCGAAATGACAATCAACTGGGTTTGCAATTGCCTATAATTGATAACGTAACAAGGTGGAATTCTACTTATCAAATGTTAAGCTCCTTATTAAAACTGAAAAACTATGTAGAAAATAATTTAACTGAATTAAATATCCCAGAGGTGGACTGGAATTTCGTTACAAATTTTTTAGAAGCATTCAAACCCTTAGCAAATTGTACAGATAAATTTCAACGACAGCAGTACGTAATAGGCGATTTTTATAGAGATTGGATGCACTGCGAAGTTGAATTAGAAGAGATATATAATAAAGGGAATATACACGCAGGACACTTATTAACTGCAATGAGTACACGGAAAGAGTGTCTTCTTAAAAATGATGCGTTTGTAGCGGCAATCTATTTAGATCCACGATTCAATTTTTTAAATTCACCTTTTTTAAATGAAGAGCAAAAGAAAATTGCAGTGGTAAGTACATTTTCAGCTTAAATTATTTATTTAAATGGTGTAATTATCTAATATCTAATAAATTATATAATTATAAATAATAAATTATCTAATAATGTTATTTTGTATTTAGCGCCACTTACTTAATACCAACGAAATAATTAAGCGTTTGGCAGGTGAATCGCAAACTGAAGAAAATGAATCCGATCTGCCGAATACAACTTTTCCCCTACATGCAGCAGGAACATCAGGAGCTTTTTCAAAACTAGAAGCAAAAATGAATCTTTTAATTGCGCAAACACCAATGAAACCAACAGAAAAGACAACACGACAAAAGTTGGAAAACCTCTGTTATAATGAAAGAATACCGTTTGAAACAAATATATTAGATTACTGGAGGCGTTTGAAGTACAAAGATCTTGAATTGGGAAAGTTAGCAGACGTCGCTCTAGCTGTTCCTGCTACCCAAGTTTCTGTCGAGAGAGCCTTTAGTGCTCTCTCTGTAATACTAACAAAAACAAGATCAAAATTGTCAAAAGAAACAATTAATAATATTTTATTAATAAAACTAAATAACAATTTACTAAGACAAATCGTCATTGACGAAGAAATTTAAATATTGACAACAGTACTTATTAATATAGAATTTTTTTTTTTTAATTTAAATGTGAATCATGAAATATCTACTTATGTGATTTTCAGTTATTGGTATTATGTGAGTTTCAGTTTCATTTTTGTTTATGCGAATTGACTACTAGTAGAAATAGATAACTTATTTGAAATTAATTCTATTTATACTGCTTATGTATATCTAAATTTTTGTTATAAAGACATAAATATTTTTTATTAAAAATTTTATTTTTCATTGTGTTTGATTATTTTATAAATTATAAAGCTGTTTCTTTTTCTTTTTCCTTTTTCTTTTTTTGATTCCCGAACCATTCTTTTTCTATCAATTCGTGAGCGAATCAAATTTTAAATTCCTTAAATTTTCGATTCGATTCGTGAATACGAATGTACAGATAGAGGAATCAAATTTTTAAATTCGCGAATGAATTAAAATATGAAATTCCCATTTGATCCATTTAAAAACGAACGAATCGAAACGAATGATTCTCTGAACTCTGCTTATTTCCTCATCCCAAAAATACTTACACACAATACCATTTTTCAAAAATAACCTTCAACATGTCAAATCAAACGTGGAAAAGGAAACAAAACAAAACTGACATATTTTATTCATTTTGTGAAAAAAAAAATCGTTTCAATAATCTCTTGTCAAAAAAAAAAAACAAAATTAAAGCTTCACTTGTTTCATCATAAAAGGTAATAATAGAGAAGTAGACAAACAACACACAGACCCAACACAAATCATGTTGCAATATTTAGATTTTGCCGGCGGTTTAGCGGTGTAGTAGTAGTAGTGGTCGGTCTAGCTTGCTTTGCTGTGTCTATATAATAAACCAGTTTTAGGTTGGTTGAGTTTCGTCCGTTTTAAACGACCACGAACCCTTCGTTTTAATTCACATGCATTATTCAAAAAAAAAAAACCGGTTTTTCATGTATATACATAGTTAGGTATGTGTACATAATAAATAACTGACTTGTGTATTTCATTATTGTACGAAATCTAAACGCCGGATCTTACTCGACCGATCAACCGTCTGTGAACCGGTTTCTAATTCACTGAACTGATGATATATATTTCTTTTCACCTTACACACTTATTTCTATATTAAAATAAATAAAACAGATTTTAGTTGTTTTACTATAGCAAAAAAAAAAAACGGACCATTATGTATTTCTATTTTAAATCAGATAAAAAAAATAAAAAATAAAAATTAGCAAAAATATTTTTGATTTAATATTTTTTTGGGTTAGGATATTCACTGGGTTATTGTACTTTTTTTTATGTGTTAATTAACAATTTTAAAAAAAATTTTTGAACTTTGTAATTATTTGAAATTTAAAACGCAGAAGACAATCTTTAATTATTAAAGTCTAGATAATTTAATTATTTAATGATATATTTTGTTGGTAAACATACCAATCATTGGTTTCAATTAAACACCGACAAAGAAAATTTAGTAATTATATATTTATGAAAAAAAAAATGTTAAAAATGAGATTTTTTTAAAAAAAAAAGTAGTTTAGGTCAATGAAATTGTCCGATTATTCTTGGGGCTCTGAAATAATTTTACTAAAATGGAAGATTTCATAATAATTATGCTGAATACTCAAAAAGACCAGTGAGGGCCGGATTAGGGGGGGGAGGAAGCATCATCGGGGGCACGTGCCCCGGGTGGAAGGTCTTGGGGGTGCCAAAATTAGATTTCCCTATTTTTTTTTTTGCTCGTCACTTGTTTTTTGGGAGGAAGCCACTTAGTAGACTAGGTCCGGCCATGAGACCAGTACTGAAACGCAAGACTCTAGTTAAAATATAAGCAAGCAACCTTGAAGAAATATTACCAAATATTATTAAAATTTTTGAAAAATTTACAAAATATGGCTTGTTAATCAAAGCTTTACAGTCACCAGTAATGAACAGTTTGGTCTTGAGAGTTCGGCTCTGTGACACTCTGATCTCACCCATTCCGACAGTCTTAAAAATTATTGTAAATAATTATCGATTAATGAACTATACTGGGGACTTTTCAAAATTTTATTACAACGTGGTGACAGCACCAACTGGCTCGCTGGTGGAACTCCCGTGAGCCTGTTCAGCGAGTCACCGACAAACTCGCACTGGCACGAGTTCTCATAGCGAGCCAGTTACCACCAAAGGGCATATTAAAAGATAATTTTTCCGCTAGATTGCTTAACCAGATGAATGGTACCACTTAAATCTTACAAACATCACTAAAATTGACTACTAAAGTTAATTTACATATTGAAAAAGACGCTTTTGTTCATTATGAATATTACTTACAACCAGGGTTGCCAACCATACTTTATAATAAAGTATTCTACTTTATTTTTCACAAACATACTTTATACTTTTGCATAAAAATAAAGTATGCTAAGATACGTAATTCCAAAACGGTTTAGTAAATATTAAGATGAATGATTGACCTAAATTCTGAATCAATAGTACTTAAAAAAAAATCTACTAATAAAGAATTTTCAACGAAAAATACTGCTAAAAAACGGTAATATATAACTTAAAATGAGTGTGGCAACTTAGCAAATATAAAAAAAATATTTCTTATTTGCTTTCTGTTCCAACAACCCTAGCTTTCACTGAGAGTCTTTTCGATGATGAATCAGAATGTGAAGTGTCGAGCAGAGGGAAATAGATTCTCCATAAATTTAATAGAAAATGAATTAAATGTATTTATTTAAATCTAAACTTAGATTGTAAAATTAGTTATGAAACGTTCATCCTTGTAAAAAAAATTGTTAGCATGTACTAAAAACACAAAGAAAATGTATAGTAGATAAAAATTTTAATTTTAGACAATTGACAAGTTCAATTACATAGTTATCTTCTCTCAAAAATTTTAAGGCCTTCATAGATCATTTCTTAAAGTAATTGACGATTAAAAATCAAATTTTTAACAGAGAGCCATTGGAGAAAACATTCTAAACAGCATTTTTTCATTTTAAAAATTATAGTAAGTATATTATAAGAGTAGATACCATAATAAAAAATGTTTAAAAATATTCTTTGAAATATGCAATTTATATAATGGCACAAAAAACATCGTGTTGACGAACGTTAAAAAGAAATATTAATTATTGAAATTAATATTCGGGTAGATTTTGATGTGTACACGACATACAAGGTCAAATCAGACTACTAAATTTCAATCAACAACTGTGTATGCATTGATGTCAGAGATAAGTATATAGGTGGTACGTATAGCAATCACCCATATACACGACCAACACAACACGTCATATGATACATGAACAAATACAAGCTCTGTATGCATAACATGCAGATGCATATAGTGTTTTGTGGTAGCTACATAACATTATTCTGTAGTGTTTTGTGGACGCGCTCGAACGTCTTTAAGGCAATCCAAACTTAAATTTGGAAAATACTTTGTTTTCTGACAAATACTTTATTTCTTCGTATTAAAAAGATTAGATAGTTTATTTTTTTCAAAAAAAAGTTGACAACCCTACTACTTACAACACACATTTTATACAAATCCTTTTTTAATAATTGATTTCTATTTCTGGGCTCACGTGTTGGTAATTGCGTGGTAGCAGAAAACGAAACCCACTGTAGAAAATTTTATTCAATTCAAAAAATAATTCTATATTTACAATCGGATTGGATTATATAATGAAAATAATCGTTTATTTGCACGTGTTCTAATTAATAATATTAATTAGAACACAGAATACATGTCTATACACATTCAAATACTCGCGCACAGATATACATATATGTACCTAATTAAAACCAAAAACAAACATTGTGTATAAAGAATAATAAGTAAATACTTCTACAAACGCAACACAAAAGGATTTAATTGACAAAATGTCATATACATAATTTCATTTATACTCATTTGAGTGTTATTGCGATGAAACATTGGCAAGCGATTCTGCGCATGCCCATAAAGGTTTCTAAATTAGTAAAACCTTTTTACAAAAGGTGGCGTCGTTTCAATACATGGGTGTATTTCACATGGTTAATTGCAAAGCAACTTTGATTAGTTGATATGCGCACGCCCAAGAAAGTTTCTAAATTAGTACGATCATTTTACAAATAGGCGGCGCGCGAATCGTTTCAATTCACTAGTTTATATTAATAAAAAGTCCAAGCTTGAGGTCCAATAACAGAGTGAATATAGAAAGGGGAAAAGATTGATTATAAATGGGAAAAACACACTATGTATATACTAAAAAGAGACAAATCGCAACATACAGGCAACCACAGCAACCATGTTTTTCCTAATGCAAACAAATTGTAGTTTGTTTTCTTTTTTTTTAATTCAATTGTTTCAAATTAATTTTCCAATCAAAACTGGGTCATCAATAAGTTAATCCATTACAAAACAGTTTTTGAATAAAAGTGCAAGAAAGAACAAAAAACAAGGCCACAATCGTTTAGTTCAACGGTCCGCCCTTACTCTACAGCCCGTTCAACCCCCCCGCGCTTACTGCTTGTCTAGTTACTGTACGTGATAACTAGATAAAATTAATTACATTTTCATTTCAAGGTTCCTTGTGTACATAATATTTCGATCGATAAGCGGAGTTACACTACGTTAAAAAAAATTTGGGAGTATAATTAATACGGACAGGACGGTATCGATGGTTTTTTGACGCAAATTTGTATCTCCAAAAAAAAAAAAAAATATAAGTAGCAGAAAATTGATAAAAGTCACTTATATAAGGTTGCATCAGAAAACCACTGGTCTGAAATTGTGTAAAAATGTCTTGAACCAGGTGCCGAAACTTTTGTAGAATAGTGTATTCTAGACAAGTATTCAATTAATATTTTTTTTTTTTTGAAATTTTACAGTAAAAAACCTAACAATAGGTCTTAATTCACTGCAATTACTTGCTTATTTATTATCCGGTAAAATAAAAATGTAAAGTACTTGAGCGTTAGAAAAAAAATTAGCTGTAATTAAAAAGTTTTTTTTTTTTTTGCTATAAAGTTACTTGATAAGTTTTTTGTTTTTTTATAACACGAGAACTTGAAGATGACGTCTATTATTATAAGTACACTAAGATTTTTTTTTGGTTATAATAGAAGTATTTATTTGTTAACAATCTTTTAAGTATGTTATTATTTTTTCTGATAATTTTTCATAATAGCTATTGAAATATAACACTGATAATTGTATTTTATTATCTCAATAATATACACATTAGTAATTTGATATTGCACGATTATATTACCAGATATTATACACTTCCTAGACGCATGATAACAAGTTAATTTTTCAAACAACTATATTGAATTTTATTAGGACGTGAAAGAGGTTAATGTCCCAGGAACAGAATAACGTTACAGATCCCCCCCCCCCGCTCAAAATACTGAATAGAATGTTCTTTTGTATTTAGCCAAAAGTATACTTGAAATTACATACATACCTTATTTACTAATTTAGTGTAAGCGAATATTAAAAAATACTGGCCAATAAACGTACCTGAAACAGAGAAAAAAACAAATCTTAATTACAAAATTCAAATATATTTAATTTTTGATTAGTTTTTAAGTGTAACTACTGATTAAAATATCCTACCCATAGCCCTGGTACACAGATTCAGTATTTAATTAATTTTATGTTTGCGCTTGCGCGCAGTGGCTACCACTGTTCCAAAATTTGAAAAAAATCTGGCGAGTATCATGTAGAGATGTGAATAATTAAAAATTTTTGAGTTCCATAGTTAAAACTATACGGTACCCTTTTATGGTTTCGTAAAAGGCAGGCATAGAGATATTTTTTTCACGTTTGCGCATGTATCAAGCGGTTACCGATGCTTCCATTGCAAGCACAGATGACCATCGAGAAATCAATTCGTATGATTCCTAAAAGTTTATTATCGAAATCGGACAGATTTCAAATGGATACGAAATCTTGCTGAAGTAATTACAATGTTTTCACTATTCTGACAAATTTGAAAGTAAAAAAATATGGCAAATAATATAAAAGTGAAATTCTATAGGAGTCTCCACATTCTCGCCGAGGTTGGGCGAGGTTCTTCGTCGAGTTCCTCGCTAAGGTTGGCTCAGCCATATGAATAGCATTAAAACACCAACCGCGAGACACAACGAAATGTGACCCTCTACATTCTCGTTTCGTCCAACCTCGGCGAGAATGTGGAGACTCCTTATGATTCATATTATTCAGAAACTTCCCAAATAATGAATACTCAAAAAATATATTTACTAACGACAAGCATGAACGAACAGAAGAACCCTCAAATAAATCCTTGAACAACAAAAGGTCAATAAAGTCACTTGGGTGGTCCACATTTGGTGGTAAAAGTGTCATTAAATGACGACCAACGCTCCATTAGAACAAAAACATGCACTAAAAAAACTTCAAAAAAAAAAAAAAACTGTTTGTTTACTTTCACACAAGACAAAAAAAAAATTTATGCGTTTTGGGCGATGTTAAGAATTTTCTTGATGGGTTAATCGACACCGTAAATTAAAAATGATTGCAAATAAAAATAAAAAATAAATTTTCTTGGCCCAATTTCAACAAACATACATCACCAGACAAATGTTAATTTAGTTCAAACAGAAAAAAAAAAACTATCAACTTTCCTGTAGTATCATTGTGAAAATTAATAAAATATTAATTAATGCGTACTGTATTCGAAATTCCCTTACCGTATTCTCACAAACTTTTGATCTGTACTCTTTGCAGGGGGCAAAGGAGGGGGTACATAGGAAATCCCCGCTGTATTTTATACTCCTTTGATACTATGTACTATACACTGGTGATGTTTATATCTGCAAAAGTGATGGTAAATCACACAAAAACAGACGACAGTATTTAATGTTTGGCTGAAACCAATAAGACACACAACATTTGGCACTTGTTCAATTTGGCACGGTGCCAATTTAATGGGAGAGTAGTACATAATATGTACAAGTGAGACAGACTCGCTCATTGTAATGTTTATAATATTTTATATCGAACCCTTGTCTCAACATTCTGTATGTGTATAGTGTATACATGTGTGTCGGTTTTTTTGTGTATATACATACATACTTACTAAAGTGTGACTAGTTTGGATCACATATAAACTGTTTTGGTTAATCTAGTTTTATATTAACAACTATTAAAAGACTCCACCATCATTTTATCAATGTGAACACATCAATTTTTTTTTTTTGTATTATATTTTTATGTATATTTTATGAAACATAAGAGAGTTGCCAAAAAAGTTTTTTTTTTTTTAAACTTGGTAATAAATTAACTATTTATTTAATTTTCAATTTCCGTTTTCAAAAAAATATAAAGCTTCCACTACACTCGAAGTTCCTCGCCAAAGTACTCGGCAAAATTGGCCTGTGACTGGCTTCCTGGTCGGACTTCCGGCCCCCTCTGACTCAGACAAAAACCGATAAGGAGTGGAACCTGTCCAAGGCCAAACGTTTAAGCAGTTGTAATCATGGGCGTCCATACTCGTGGAAGAAGCAGAGGAGGGGATAGAGAGTCGCGCCCCCCTAGCTTTTCAAGTTAATGATGTTTGGGGTAAAATTTAAAAATTTCGGGTAAAAAGGGAAGCCGGATTTTTTTTGCTCGTCAATGGTGTTTTTGTGGAAAATAGGGAAATTGTCGATCCGTCTCCCCCCTAGATGTTTGAGAGAGCCTGGAAGAACGGACACGACGTTTTTTTTTGTTTGTCAATGCAACTTTTTGGGGGAAATATCGAAATTTTGATGGCTGCTTTCCCCTTAGTTGTAGCCGCCCCCAACAAATCACCATATGGGCGCCCATGATTGCAATGCATGCTTAATATAGGTTGTTTTAAGAATTTAACTGGTCCAAGTGGAAATAAACGACAAATCGGTAGAGAACCTGAAAAGTTTTCGATCGATTCCAATGCCAAATATCTTACACTATCGTTTAAGCAAGTATGATCACTTGTAAGTAAACCACTTCTGCGATGAAAGACGAACGGAACGCATAAGGATTTCGTTGTTAGAAATACGAAAACCAGTGGGGACATGGGTTACATACGAATTCAAAAAAATTGAAATTTTTTTAACAACCTTTTTTTAAATTACTCATTCAAAAATGTTAAAAATCACTCGTTTTTGACTCTTCACCATTCAAGGCCAACAAAAATGAACAATTTAACATAATATCCTAATTATGAATAAAAACATATTCAATCAAATAAGCCACCCAACCGATATTTTAAAAGGGCACAATAAAATAAAATATACGTGTAAGTAAATTTATGTAAATTAAATAAATTACATCGAAAATTGGAAAGGAGAGCAGTAAAATATTTCCTATAAATAAAATAAATAACGACCCAAACGTTTGACAAAATAAATACATATATTGTATGTATATAATCAACACACCAATGATAACAAAATAATAGGCAAAAAGGGCAATAAAAATTATAAATTAATCGTCTAGAAAGAAATACGGGAGCTCAACGTACACACACATTTATATTATGGATATAATGGCTGATGGTCATATGATGTTTTTTATTCGTATTTGTACAATACAATAATAAATTAATAATTGTATTGTCGAATGGAGAGGGCTCTGTATGTGTAGTTGTTAAAGCACTTTCATTTAATATTCTGCTGACTCATGAACAAAACACGCCGTAGGCACTATACAGCATACAAGAGCAAGAAATTTATATTTGTACATATATATGAAATAAATAGCAGCCGCGTGACTAACATCCATAATAACTGGTTATTTTATTTTAAAATTGTTACCAAATTTTTTTCTTTTTTTTTGTTAACTGTATTATTGTTCTCAAATAAACTTACCTAACTACAACACGGAATGGTAAAACCAATTTTTAGTTGTTTCAGTATTTTTTTTTTATGAAAATGGAAAAAATATTGTATACAACACGTGTAAATAATACATATATAAGGTTTTACAGTTTCGAAAACCACTAGAATTTTACTAGGATTCCGTAATTCTAACAACGAAATCCTTGTGTCGCAAAGGTTGTTAACTTTACACCTAACCATACTTTGAATTACACAGGGACAGTAATATTTTTTTTTTTAATTCGGTAATGTCATTTGAAGGTCAAATCAAATTCAATTCAGTCTCTTTGTGGGGTTAAAATAACTGATTTTGAAAATCTTTTACTATGTTGATCCACTAAAATTAGTTAATTTTTTCTCTAATTTTTCTACATTCGCTATTATTTTTGGAAGTTTACTTAAAAGGTGACGACGCTCTCTGATAGGCGATCATGAAGAAGTCAAAAATAGCTCGTATAGAAAAAATGTGGTTGAATGTCCTTGAACAAGCTTCTAACATAAAGTACCTAGTAAAATCAAAATGGTTCCAAAATGTCTTCAGAACCCTCCAAAAAGAACTTCGTCTAAAATTTTAAAAATACTTACGCAAAAACCAATTCTAGTGAATTTAGAAATAAATTTAAATTACTCATGGAAAAAACACTGATTAAAACGAGAATTTGTTCTTGATTTGCCTTAGACAGATTTTTTAACCAATAAATTCAGCGTTAACTTTCTCACATAAAAATTATTATAGTTTAATGAAATCAGTTCGAGGTCAAAGTTAATGAGTCGTACAAATTGTTTTAATTAGAACATTAATTTTCAAATTATTAACAAAAATTCTTTCAATTTACGATGCTCTACATTTAACAGCCTCAACAATAATTTAAAAATTACTTCTTAAAAGATTAATAATTATTAAATAACACAATAAATAAATTAATGTTAAATGTTTCTACTAGCTTAATAAGAGTGGTTTCACTATGACAGTAAACGTAGTTTTTTCGAGGTAATTACGTTTTAAAATAGTAAATTATTTTCAATTTACGTTATTTATAAATCGATTATACGTACTCAGTCTTTGGAATAAAATAAGTGAGGGGATATATGAAAATTTCATTTAACGAAAATAATTATATCTGTGTTTGTTTTTTTTTTTTGAAGACTGAAGATTTGAAGAAGTACAGTCGTTTCTATACAGACATCCTGTACAGTGACAACATTTTGCACATTAGGTTTATTAAAATGAATCTAAACGCTAGTAATAAATTATCAACGACAAATATAACATCACAAATGCATTCGACTTGTATTATTTACCACCTCTGCTGCATTGTTAATTGTGTGCATACTTAACAGGGGGGGAGGATACATCAAGGAAATGTTGGGGGGTAAAAGTTTCTCGAGGGAATTAGGTATTTTGGTGGTATGAGAAACAATTAAGATTTAAGAGGAAAATTGCAACAACTATACAGGATGTATATTCTCTTTCTATTTAATTCCGGGACAATTTCTAAAGAGTTTTTAAATATATTCAACGTTGAATTTTTGATTTAATCGAACGAAAAAGGTTACATGATAATAGTCCAGGATTAGAATTCCGGATGCCATTTGATTGTACTTTCGGTTGTATCGAAAATACGGAGAAAAATACGCTATAAAATCTGGCTATAATGGATCATCCCCACTGGTAAGTTTTACTCTACCAAGTCGCCCTCTAAGAGCACTTGCGTGCTATGGACACGTTACCATAGAGCACTAGCTGCAAGTTTTTGCTCTCTCTAATTAGTTATCATTTTATTTACATTTAAAATACAAAATATAAGTAACAAATAACAATATAATTTATTAACATTGAATTAATAGAACATATTATTTTTAATATATCACGAACCTACGAACGCCACTAATTGGACGAAAACCGGTGAAATAACCCTATATACAAAACTTGCAAATAAAAAATAATTTGTGTACACGTTGTCGCAAGTCCTTATATAGAGCGACTTCTGAGAGTAACTTGCGAAAGAAAACTTGCAAAAAGTATGAAATACGTGAACACGTCTATGTAAGTAGTGTTTGCAAAAACTTCTGCTGCAAGTGACTTGCATGTGTACACTAAGCATAACACAATTTTTTTTCTTATTTCGTAACAATTTTTGACTTTGATGATGGTGGATTAGGAATAAAAACGTCTAAAATTCAACAAGTCCATGAAAACTCGATAGAAATACTAGGAAAAAGAAAATTATTTCTATAAAACTGTTCTCGAAGTAAGTAAAAACAATATACACTCTTTCCATTACACGTTAATACATTTTCCTTTTACAACCATATGTAATGCAGCCAGCCAAGTTGTAGTATAGGGTTAGGGAAAAGTTTGTTTTTGTTTTTTTGCATTCAATTTAGTCGTATAGTCACCGTACTCTGTATTAGCTTCCACTACTTCGTTACCGTCCGTAAATAAAACGTGGGGTAGTTTTGAATTGTTTTCAAATAATATATTCACACTGTGGAGGGATGGCAAATTGATGAAACGATAAGGTAAATGACCTCAACACGTCTACAGTAGTATGGAGAGAAAAGTAGCCTACTCTCGTAAAAATGTGTATAGGGTTGACCGGGGTAAATGTGAATTGGGGCAATTGTGAACGGCGCCTATAATTTCTAAAATAACATTAATTTTGTTAAAAATCAAATCTTAGTATGTTTTTCTGTCCTTTCTTAATATGATATTAAAATTTCATAACAATTCTCCAAGTATTAGTATCTTTTTTTTTTATTTTGAAAAAACCCTTGCAAAATTTTGTGTATCTTACTTCGACCAATCCTCAAAAAAAAACTTTTTTTAAATACATTTTCTTTTTTTTAAAAGGTAAGAAATGGATAAAGGTACTTCTAAAGAAGTGGTCTAAACCCTGACAGGGTTTCTTATTAACTGCTAAAGAAATTGGACAATTTATTACCAATTCACAATTACCCCATGATTTTAAAATTCCGGGGTAATTGTGAACGTCATTCACAAATGCCCCCATCCGGTCAAAAATTTCAGTAGTGTCCTTTTCAGAGTTGAGAATGTTGATGATGATGTACAATGACATTATTGTACAAGTTTCCGTTGTACAAACACAAAAAAAAATAGATTGTTGTTTTTTGTTCATGTAAACTGAATGTATTTCCTTGAAAAAGTCTTACTTTCCTTGTTTTTGTGTGAAAATCATGTAATTTTTTGATTTTTTATTTGATAAAATGACAAAATATCATCAAAATATCATTTTTAGCTTGTAACAAATTTGTTCTTAAAATTTTTGTTATTTTTATTTAACCTTGATTTTTTGTAGAAATTTGAGGTATGCGTAACTTGCATTAAACAAAGAGAAATTGTGACCGCTAAAGTATGATGAAAAATTTGAAAATGGGGTAAATATGAAGAATTTGAGTTGGTCCTTACTCTGATGTACCACACTCCTCTTGTAATCCATCCTAAATAATTTTTCTGATGGCATTCACATTTACCCCGAAATTCATAAGATTTGCAAAACCGCACCGGGGAAATGTGAATGGCTTATAAAATTTTTATTTTTCATACGAATTTTCTCAAAATTTGTCACTTTTATCTCAATTCATGAAAATCCATTCACAATTACCCCGGTCAACCCTATATAGAATAATAATGGTTCTAAAATTGATCTAATGTGATTTCTCCTACAATGGTGTAATAAAATTTGAAATAAAGTTTTCAAATTTTGTCTCGGAAACCAATTTGCTTAGAACAATGTTTGAAAAATGCATCTTTAATAATTGTTTTCGCTGTTTTCGATAATATAAAAAAAAATTGAAAAACTTTTAAATTACAGCAAAATATTGTCAAAAAACTTTTTTTTAAAAAAAAAAATTGTTCTGGGCATCGCTCTCATCCAAGGGATTTGAGGTTTCCAACATTGTTACCAAAATTCATAAAAAGACATTCGAAAATTTTAGTGAATATCAATTTCGAATTCCAGGGACCAAAAAATAAATTTAGTCAGTTCCAGGCTCAAGTCTCACCAAGATGCTACACTGTAATATTTGAATTTTCCTTCTGGAAATAGTGTTTCCGTGTTTGTATGAAATGGAAACTTGAGGAAAAATTTCGAAAAATTTGTTGATTACACTGATTGATTCGTAGACTTTTCCCGATTTTCCAGGAAGTGACCGCACCTAACTCTAAAAAGTACCTAGTAATCCATCAAAAATTGAAACTTTGACATAAAACTAGCCTTAATTTTTCCCAATCAGAGATCTGTTCACAGTAAAAATTAGAACGAAATTCATATAACGTATATTTGACTTTCCTTTGCAAATTACAAGAGCATTTACCGATTTATTACAAATTAATGGCCCAATTATTTTAAAATTGCAATTCATAAATTTTAATTCATAAATATATGATTTATTAACATTAACCGAACTCATTATAACCACGTCTGTATATGATTAATGTAGTTGGTGGCATTTCCTTCGCAATAATTGAATAAAATTACTACACACAGACAGACAGACAAACAGACAGACAGACAGACATCCTACCATATCAAAATTAATTACATACGTACAAATTTATCTTCTGTGTATGAAATGTGAATTATCAAACAGAAATATAATATTAATTGCAAAACTTGTTCCTTGAACCCATAATATCAGGCGTTTCTATGTGATTTAATATGTTTCACTTTCACCCATCATACCAATACAGTGTGAATATTAAATTTTTTTTTAAATATTAATGAACAAATTTATAAATATTAATAATTTTTTTTTAACATAAACTTCTTTACGTATAATAAATATTTGATTAATCGATTCTTACGTTTTTACTGAACGGATATTATCTGATATTAAATTACACTTTAAGTAATAAATTATTTTTAAACATGAAATTTCACTGTGTTTTTATTAAGGAAATTAAGGGGAAATATTATCGATAAGCATAAAAATTTTATATCTAACTGTAGAAACCAAATACTATGTATGAACTAGTGAGTGTTAGGCCGATGAGCAGTTAGTCGATTAATCGACCAAAATTGTTTTTCAGACAAATTTAGTCATTAGTCGAAAATATCGAGCATAGAATAGTCGACTAATCGACTAAATTTTTAGTCGAATCATGAGTAGGGTAACCTATGTAACTCTCACAAACGAGCTTTTCTTTTGAATTTAATTTTTGGCATTTAATATTTTTCTTTAAAAATTGGTATAAATTAGTCGTTTTTAGTCATTTAAAAAAAAAACAAATTAATCATTTTAATCATTTAATCGAAAGTAAAATAGTCGACTAAAAAATGACTAATTGGAAACAAAATTAGTCGACTAAACCGATTAATCGATTATTCGATTCAACCGACATCACTACTATGAACCATGAGGAAGGAGTGTCACTGGAAGTTTTAGCGACTTCCCTTGACTGTGGTACACAGGATTGAGAATACACAAAAAGATCGAAACGAAATTTTCTGGATACAATCAATGAATATTTTTGGATCTACTGAGTTAGAGACACAAAATCCAGCTCAAAATTAAAAACAGCAAAATTTGGTCACATTTTATCGAGTGGCTACAGAGCCTAACATTTTGAAAACAAAAAATTTTTTTAAAAATATATTTTATTGGTTTTTCCCAGAATTAATTTATGAAAATCGATGAAATTCGCATGGAAAGTGGTACGAAAGTCACCAGGTAAAATTTTTTCTCAAAAATCGTGGTTTTTTACATGTTTTTTCCAAGACCTTTATTTTTTTTTAACAGCGATGAAAAATTTTTAAAATTTCCAAATTAGATAGGACTAATCGGTAACTTTTAATCAACATTACATCACAATGGGTGGGGGTGAAATTTTATTTCACGGTAGCTTTGTTCACGACAACCCTCCTTAAAAGCAGCCCCCCCGCCCAGTTCTAAAATCGCAATAATTTCTCTTATTCATTATTAGTCACTGAGTCATTGACTTCAATCCCCAAGTTCTACAACTGTGTTGAAAGCTTTTTTGAAAAATCTGAACGAAATATTGTAATGATATCGTGTTTACGAATTATACTTAACAAAAAGCTACAAAGCCCGTTAAATCCGATCACACGATTTATTTTTAAAATTCAATCTTGTTTTATTATAATTATTTTTGTTAATTATGTAGACAGTAAACAAGTTTAATTATTATTAATTAATTATTCCAAATCACATAAAAACAATTTTTATTTATCAAAACTCCTTTATTAAACATTTAATAACAATAAAAACACAATAATATTTCCATCTTAATGCGGAAAGTACACAAAAAAAATATACAAACACAAAATTATTTATAAATATGACGCATGGGGATATATATAGTATTATAGACCTATATGAATGTAAACTTAATTAAACCGAAAAAAATAAAACAATACTAATTTAATGATAACAAACAATAACATTCAATATTTCAATTAAGGTAAAATCACCTAAATATGGAAATAATAAATCAATACAGCACCAAGAGTTGTAAGTTGACTTTTAAACCAACCAAAAACACCACAGTTCATAAAAAAGAAATGAAACGTGCGTCCCTACTCGAAACTATTCTTTTTTGTGGACTTTACCTTAGTATGCATACCGATTTTTAAAAACAACATAGATTATTGTATTTTTAGTACGGTATGTTAAATACAGGTGGTGTGGGTGTGCGTTTAAAATTAGTTTTTTTTTTTATAACACATTTTAATATCAATTTTCTATTATTTTTTTCTTTTTTAACACAAAAACCCACACAAATTCTATTGCCCGTACCCGGGGAGTTTATCAACGGAGAAACATTTGTTTGTCCTTGAGCGACTGGGCTACAAAACTATGTTCTATTTATTAACTACCTATCTAAAATGTCTACAATATAAAGTTGTTGTTACAGTACGTGACAAAAATTGGAGATACGCAGTATTTGGGTGTTTTAGTATTTGTCGCGTTTTAACAATATGGCGGTTTTGTTTTAAAATGCAACCAAGTATTTAAAAAATCCATACAATAAATAACTCTATTGGTATTAAATAATTTACATTTTTTTATTTACTGATAAGAGTTTTAATCTCGCCAAGTTAAATTTCATAAAATTTTATATGCGTTATAAAAATATTTTTACATAATTTGAAAAATTTTAATATGCAGCAGTTGTTATGAGCGTAAAATTTTTTATAAGGTAAAAGCACCAATTTTTTTTTTAACTTCTCTTTACTCGAAATCATGACTTTTTCTTGAACAGTCTATCTAAATATCCGGTCAAATGCAAGTCCTATTTGTGTAAATAGTGTTCCGCACAAAAAATATGGATCTTTAATTCAAACGAAAAAAATTTTCTCTAAAATCAATAATTCAACAACTATAAGAAAATAAAATGTTCGTTAAAATAACAAGTAATCACGTTGAAATTTTTCAGTTCTGATAGTTTTGGCTCAATCTACACTTCATTCTCAATGTTCGCGATCTGATATTTTTTTTGAGCGACCCTTCTGAAAATAATGGTGGGAGAACAGTTTTTAAGCGTTTAAAAAAGAAAATACATTAGATATCCTGTCGAATTTGTGATTTTTCAAAATTCAAATTCAAATTTTTATACTTCTTGTCTACATTAAACTGGGTCACCACTAGGACTCTCAAGTGAAACTGTAAATGTTCCGCTTTGCCAAAAAACTCTTAACATTTTTCCCGAGTCCTCTATCGACAGCTACCGACTTCCTCTTCAATCTTCAAACCCAGGCCACGGGGCTGCAACCCCGACTACTCTGAACTTTGGTGGAAAAAACAACAACATTTTATATCTATTTGCCTGAATTCTCCTGTATTATTTGCCTTATATTTATTGTATTTATCTTAATACAAATATTATAATTCCTTCTCGGAAGATAAAAGCAGATTAAGTTGCCAATATAAAACTGTGACGGACAGCACACAAATGGAACATTATTACTGCACACACAGAGCAGACAAAAATGTATAGAAAGGGACAATATGCTGCTCCACAAATATATATCTGTTGTTATCTCTGTTTATCATCAATAAGGCGCCAAGCGGGGTGGTTGGTGGTGTGGTGCGGTTTTTCGGAGGGTGAAACATTTCTGTGCCGACGGCATGCATTCCAACCGAACAACAGTTGAATTAGTTTTACCGTCCTTGTTGTTTATGTCGAGTCGGGCCCATTTGAAATATTGTTATCTCTTTTTATATATTGTTATTGTGGAAGTATAGGTAGTGCGCGTTTTGTCTACTAGGAGGCAGCACACACACATACAGCGAGTTAGTTTACAACAATTTCATTTAGCAAAACATAGGTACGAACCCTTACCTTACCTTACACACCTGTCATCTGCCTTCTATTCTATTCTGTATTTAAATAGACCCTCGCATTCTATGTTGTTCGTCTGTCTGTCTGTCTGTCTCTCTGCTGTATTTGATGATGATAAAGTTTATTTATTTGAAATCTTATTGAATCGATAAATTTTCTAAATTTAATAGCTACCTATACATACATAATAAATAAACTGTTTTTATTGTTTGAACGATGTTAAGACAAACTTTCAAGTTTTACATTAATTTATTAGTTTTATGTAAGTATCTTTTTATTGTAATTTTATATTTATTATTCTATTTTTAACTGTTACGTCGATAGTTAATGGATGAATGAATTGGTAGTGGGGAATCAGTAGGACGGACAACACATTTCTAGTTCTTTTTCTGGTCCTTTTTCAGCGGATCCTGCGTGCTTGGGACAGCATGTCCGTTAAACTTTTTAAAATGTACGTTCAGTGTACTTTTTGACCTTGATTACAAATTAGACGTGAAAATTCCTCAACCAGTTGGACCATAGAAAAATGGATTTTCAACACTGACAAAATAGAGATCAAAGGAGGGATGAACTGATCCATTTTGGGGCCCTAGACACTTTCTCACTTGTCTGTGCAACGATCCGGCCCTGACTGGGTCGATATAATTACACTTTCGATCAAGTGATCGGAATACGACATTTCATATTACACGATCTAATATTATTCCAGAGTCTATACAAGAATCTATTCAGAGTTAAAGAATTGCTTTTAAACATTGCTCTAATGTTTACAAAAGTAATCGATATTATTTTATCTGAATTGCATGGTCGAAATACGACATTTCATATTACACGACCTAAATGTTATTTCAATTAATGGCGGAAATGATTCTAGGCTACAAGGAATTTGACTCGAATGCTTAAAAAAGTGTCGATAGGGTAGATTAACCCACTTTAAGAATCATAATTTTGCCTTAAAATCGGAATTATGTACTGAAGCCATTAGTTCAGTCCACTTAAATCAGTATCTACATATTTGAAACACTTAAAAACTTATGTGAAAAATTCTTGAAGACAAATAGGTATTATGTAATTTTTTCATTTTTCAATCCGTATTACAAAATATCAATGACTTTTTGACGCAACTCATACCACAGAAATGACGATTTGTCCCAAAATTTAATTACTTCCATTAGATACGAGGTTATAATCGCAATATATGCATGAAAAACTGAAATTTCTTACCTATTTCTTTTCATCAACATCGGAAAGAAAATGATTGAAAACATCAATAAAACTAATTAAATAATTTTCAAGAGTTTTTATGAAAGAATTTTTTTTTACAATAATCAATGAATAAATACATTAATTATGCAATTGACAAGCATCAATTAACTGAAGAGCAAAAAAAATAAAAAAAAAACTGGCAGGCGAAACATGTAAATAAAATTGAAAATTAAACTAAATAAAAAGATACACATGAAAAGAGCCTTGAGTTCTTTAAATAATTTATCTACATATTTTAAAATGGACGCCAAAAAATTCCATGAATTTAAATGATGGTTAAATAGATAAAATGTTAATGTGTTAACATACATACACACACACATACAAATATGTATGTGTAAATGTTTGTACAAATGTATTTGTATTTGTTTTCCTATGATTTTTTTTATCAAATTAAATTCTACGATAAAAAAAGTACATAATTTACCTATGGAATGTGATATTTGGAATTTTTTACATTTATAGAAATTATTAGCATTCTAAAACTTTATGACCCAAAGGGGAATTAGAGGTTTTTGATGTGGAAAAGCGAAATTCTGTTGAGACACTATTTTGTTTTTTTAAATACACATCGTTAAACTAGGAGGTGTTAAAAATGTTAAGAAACAGTCACTTTTCTGACTAAAAATTCGCTTATACGAGGCAAAACTTTTCTAGTGCCTTCTTAACAGTAGTTCGAGACAGTCTACAAAAGTCACTAAACAGACTAATGTCATAAGCTACTAAAATATCAAATATTTACGAAAGTTAGCAAATCGATTTAAATAAAAAACAAATATTAAAATGAATATTTGTAATTTGACCTTAAACTGGTAGGTGTGAACATAAAATTGGAAAGGCATGACATGTAGGTCTTAATTATAGACAACGGTTTTGTTTTATTCCATAAAATAATTTTTGATTAAATGATATTTGTTAAAAAAACTGGCTGTACAAAACGTATTAACTTTACAATCAATCGGTTTAAAACCCCTCTTAAATTATTCTGTTAAATCGTTTTCATCATTTAAAACACACAGAGTTTTGTCCTGAGCGAAATTTTGAATCGCTCCGCCAGGAAGAAGAATGTGAAGTTAGATTACAAGTACACTTTTTCCAAAAATTTTGTTCGCCGAATTAATTGAGAGCTTCTACCGTATCATAAAAAATATTTGGTTCTAAAAATTCTGATAAAATTCACAAAATTTTGTGAAAAGAGACACTAAATTTACTATAAAAATACAATTGTAGCCTTAACATTACATTAATTATCTCTAAAAATAGAAAAGAAATATAATGTGACCTTTTGACCTTCAACAATATGATCATCAGAAAACAATAAAATATTCAACACTAATCATCAACTCTTTTGTGTTCAGTTAAAACAATACAAAGTAATTACTTCAAAATTATCACTTACAAAACTTTACAAACACATCATTCAACAAAAATTTCCAAAAACACTTTCACAAAATTCAATTTCTATATAAGTAGGTACTTGCGATGTCTATCTAGGCGAGTCAGTCGAATTTAATCGAAGAAAATTTATTACTTAATGGCCGTAATTTTTATTATTGATTATAATTACAAAATATGTTGCCATTTGCTATATACATATAAAATGGTTGCCAGATACATATAACAAAAAACACTTATAAAGCCATAACACTGAAATGATAACCGCACCCAATAAAACACTGTATCAAATAGAGATAATTTTTTATTTAAAAAAAAATTAAAACTTTCAAAACGAAATACACCAAAAAAAAAAAAGATTACAACAATTAATGGACTTTTTTGAATTTGAAAATGGAACACTTAATAATGCAACAATGAAAACACTTTTAAACGATTACACTTACCTAAATAGTTTGGAAACTTTTTTTTTTAAAAAAAAAAAAACCTAGTTTATTAAATAATAGAACCAATGTATGTTTTAAATATTTAAAAACACAACAAAAATTGTTAAACAATTAAAAAACTGGTAAGCACAAAATCACTTCAAAAAAATGTAGTTTTTTTTTAAAAAAAGTAACAAAAAATTATTTTAAAAAACAATAATTAAATTCCAAAAGGAAGAATGTGTAATTCAATATTAAAATTTAAACACTTCACCCAAATAATCACTGTGAAAATATCAAGTCTGTGGAAAAAGATGTGTTTATTTTGTCCTTGATTTCTTCAAGTCGCAATTTAATGTTTTTTTTTTTCCCTTTTTTTCGTGTACACTACGACACTCTCGCATACAGCACATACACATACACGTATGTACATGTATATACAAACAAGTTTGTGTGTATGTATGTATAGATATTTTATGTATGTATGTATGTATGTATGTATGGTGGGGTGACAAAGACACAACATCCACCTTGTCCGTACAGAATCGCACAAAGGACTGACGATTGAAGCAGCAGTGTTACGCCGTTGAGCAGCACCGCCTGCCTCTGTCCGCAGTCCGCTGGTGGCAGCAACAAGTGATACGCTGGGGCTCGGCGAGCGGCTAGGCGACTGCGTTCAGGCCGACTGTTTGCTTGCCAGTTGTGTGTGTTGTAATGTATAATAGTAATATGGTGGAATTAAAGAGTGTACATTCGGTATATAATTTATTTATACAGTCAGGTTATATTACGCATAAAATATCATACATAGTTATTAATACCTTTGGTAAATAGCAAGCAGACTACGCTACGCATTTAATGCTTTTTAATATTTCACGAAAATGACAAGAGGAAAATTGAAAAATAATGATAATAAGGTTGATGATGAAAATATCGCGGTGATGTGTGTTGGATCTCTGAAAGTTTCGATTAGATTGAAATTAGTTCCTGTAATCACAATACTTCCTTTCGATTAAAAAATATAAATTATTGAATGACATTGTCTGGTTAAAAGTGCTCCAGTGCGAGTAGACCACCTCTGTGATCACAGAAATCACGAATGCATAAGGGTTTCATTGTTAGAACTACGAAATCTTAAAAGCCGTTATAGATGGCAGCAATGACATGCGTAGATATACGCTTGAAGTATTTTAGTTTTTTTAACGATCTGCATCTGGATGAATTAACTCGTTTCAATTATCAAAGGCATTAAAATATAGGGGAGAGTCCTCTATATTGGAGCGGCTCCTAAATTGGACCGCGTCAGTTTTAAGCAATTAAAAGACAGTTAGAACCATCTAACAATATAAATATTAAACAACATTCGAATTTATTTCTTAGTACGAATTTAGGTAATTGTCAAGTAAGCAGTCTTTGAAAACTCGCAAATTTATGGAAAATTGTTAAGCCGATGTTAAATTTTCATTACTCACCGTTCGACCAAACACTATAACTTTTTCTTTTTATATTTATATTTTATCTATGTCATATGTAATTTATTATAACGACATAATCTTAAAAATATATACATGGATTAGATGTAGATAACGGTTTTTGTAGAAAAACATTATTAAGAACCAATCGGTCCAATTTAGGATACTAGTTTCCTAAATTGGACCAAATGACAATTTTTTTTACCCAAGGTAAGATCTTTTTAGAATTCAACTAGAGACGAATTAATGTTTTCGTTTTAAAGCATAAAGATTGATTAATCAGACAACCAAAAATGATGACTCTATCTTAATTGGTTTCCTTGTTACAAACAAAAATGGCAAAAGTGGTCCAATATAGGAGACTCTCCCCTATTATGCGGCAGACTGAACCCGTTTCAGACTTATGAAAATTCAAAACAATGAAGAAGTAACACCTTTTATGTAAGAATATTTGAGTTAAAAAAGTTTTAAAAATTGGATAGTTTCAGATTTTAAAAAAAGCTACTTAGCTTCCATTTCAAAGTTGCTAAGGTCACTAAGTTTGTAATATCTCGAAGAATGTGTAACGAATAACACTGATTATTATGAAAATGGCGAATAAAAAGGAGCATCTTCAAAGCGACAAAGAGAGATGAGAGCAGGTATCATGGTGAGAACTGAGCTTGGAATTGTGACAGAAATTTGAGTTCCCTAAACCTCACAAAAATAAATTTTGTGTCAAAATTTGCATTTTCGATTTTCATTTTTTTTTTTTTATATGGGACCATGGTAAAGAGAGGAAAAAATCACTTAAAATACGTTTTTGAACTATTATACTATGTAAGCGAGTTTTCCCGAAGGAGTAATTTTTGGAATTGGAAATTCGCTACGTTATGCAGGATGCTGCGACAAGGGTGTTATTATTTATTCACCTTTTGACTGTATTAAAAATAAACTCACTGTTTACGTAAACAATTAAATCATATTTCAGTAAACAATTAGCAGGTATGAATTAACACAATTTAATGTACAGTATCCGCCCATTGAATTAAAAGTATACATATTATGTACCATAAGTCCATAAATTATTCCTTTTGTCTAGTGCATTCTAATTCAATGGAGAAAGTAATACAAGTCCTAAGGTGCTAACTTGCTGACTTCAATAATTGTCAATTATGATGATCTATCAGTGCGTTTTGTCCTTGACCTATTTCTAATTGAATTAGAAACATGTCAGCACTGATGTCAGCACTGCTGTCAGCAATTGCTGACATAACAATAAAATGATACATTTTCGTCAATAAATTCAAAATTAAATTTATAAAAAGAATACTTTAAAGAAATAAAAAGTAAAAAGAAAAAAATCAATCAATTAATTAAATTTTTAACGGCGAAAAATTTACTCTTGTCAGTAACAAAAACAAAAAAAAAGCAAACAAAAGATTACAATCTCATTTATGTCAGTCGTGTTATTGTTTAAAAAAGTTCATCGCCTTCACCGAAGAGATAGATTTGCAGTAAAGAAAAAGTGCTCCGACCGATATCATCGTACGATGGGGAGCTGAGCATCGTCATCATCAATCAGCAGCAACGAAGTACAGAGAAGTGAAGAAAAAAAAATGAGAGACGTGAAAAAGAGACGAAAAAAGAGAATCATCATCTACATACATAATATTAAACGCACGTGCACGTCCAAATAATATTAAACATTCATCTCCTTCTACATATACCCGCCACGTCCCGCACTCGTCGCCCTGCTTCATCTTTCTTTTCTCTATTCCATCCACACTTTTTCTTCTTCGCCGGATAAAAATGAACAACAAGCACGAAAGAACATAAGAAGAATAGGTCACCAGAATTTCATTTGTGCTGATTTTCAAATGAGAAAAGATACATACATATTTATACATAACATTATAAGAACATGACATGCACGTATTAAATAGAGAGATAAAATACAAATATCTATGCAGTTATTTATGTGTTATTCTTCTCATGTAATAATAACATGTTTTGTTCTACTCTGTGTGTGTGTGTGTGTGTGTAAGCAAGCAGTGTTGCCAACAGCAGCCGCCATGTTGGCACGACTCCCAGGAGTCTCGTTGTTATGTTGCTTGCCTGCTCTAAACCCACACACACACAACTCTATGTACATAGTGCGCGGCGCGATGGTTGTCTTCTTCCTCTTCCCAGCCGACTCAGTCAGTGAGTGCGACTAGAGCAGACCAGACAGAGACGAACCAAAAACCAAACCCAACCAACAACTCGTCGACCATTCAAATAATTCACATAACAGAAATCATACAACAACAAAAACGTCATGTATAATATTTAGTTAGTTTTTTTTTTTTTTATTTTTATTGTATTGGTATTATCATTATTTTTTTTTTGTTATGTTGGCATGAGTATATGTATGTATGTATGTTTTTTAGGATAATATACAACACACAATACATAAATTTGAATAAATTTTAATTTCATTTTTGTTTTAAAAACATTTCTCCTTTCTGGTTATTTTCATGTTTAATTTTTTTTCAGTTTATTTTTTTTTTTAATATTAATTATGCTTTGTTATTTGTTAGCTTTATTATCATATTTTTTTTATTTTTTATTTATTTTAAATTTAATGCATTCTGAATGGGCGAAAAAATATGTGAAATAAAAAATCGCACAAAAAAACACCACGATTCATACTGTGCTTGTCAAAAAATATTACGTGTTTGTTTAATGGACGTAGTGATTACATAATGTCAGTGACAATAGAGAAATACTACTTATTTTGTGTTTTATTTGTGGATTAAACCCCATTTACATTAAACTGTTTCTGAATTTTTTTCCGTCCATTACGGAAGACCTTGTAAAGACAATTCCATTCCGCTCCAATGCTACAAGGATGCTGTAATATATCCTGACCCTGACATACATACTAACTAAAAACATTGGAATAATATACAGTCTGTTTCAGAGAAGAACATACAAATTTTAAAATGAAAAAAAATTGTTGGAATCAAAGTATGATTTTTCTATAGTGAGCAAAATATGATTTCTTACCAATGTGCCAAATTTCAATTCAATATCAACGAACACATACATATCAAAACTAAAACAATATGACAATTATGACGAAAATTACATGTCTAAGTTAGACACACATTTTATTTCTTTGAAAAACTGGAAGATAGTAATCCTGTAAAATGAGATAGTAAAAGTTGAAATCCCTAGTTTTTATTGGTACAGCTGTTTAGAGGACGTTTTTCTCTCTCTAATGACGTCAAGAACAAATGTTTATTGTTACAGGTTAATGTAGAAAATATTTACTTTGAAGATTGGTGCAAAGTGTCCAGGTCTAGACGGTTTTACGGTAGTTACTGACAAAATAAATGGCCGTCTCATTCTAATGGTCCGGAACCCTAAAAATATGAAGCTATTCGAGGAATATCCAACAAATAAAAGAAATCAAACAAAGGTAATTTTCAAGAAATACGTACAAATAAAAAAAAATACAAAGAAATAAAAGGTAAAAATTATGAAAAATATGATAAAAAAAACAAAAAACAAAAATTTATTCAAAGAAACGAATTACCGGGATATTATTTATTCCTGAAACAAGATAAAATAACTACATTCGAAACCATAAAAGGTGATACCTACACACATATCTCAGAATACTTTCTTCAAATCAGCAAAAAAAAAGCACTAAAGAAAACAGTGTTTACAAATTCCAAGAATTGTATCGGACACACAGACTTAGGTATTCACCATACATAAAACGTTTACGGTCATTTGCTTTGAACAGTATAACAAACTAACCGGAGACACAGTGATGCCGTTGAATTATACACGGATCCGCCACTGTATACATATGTACATACATACAATTCCATTTGTTACTTTGGCAAATAACGGTTTTCTCTATTGATATAAAATAAAGAAACTACTCACTGACTGCATCGCAAATGAAATAATTCACAAACGAATATTGCTTTTCCATTCGGACATCTTATGTATGAATGCTTTTTTTTTACTTTTACTATTTTTATTCTTTCATTTCTTTTTATGTAATTTAGTTGCTAATTTATTTTATTCGTTAGTAATTTAAAACAATTGAAACGTTTACGTAACGGGACCAATTTATTGATTAAGAGTAGGTGCCCAAAGTAGGTACTTCAATTTAAGGATGTTTGGGAGGTACAATCGGAGATAAAAGTACATGAAATTAGAAATTCGTGAATAATTGCGTTGTATAACAAACTATGAGGTAAATAAATAGTTATCCTTGTTAAATAATAGTTATCACTACAACTGATTGTACAATACATCAAACTATAGCTCTCAGCTGACTACAAGAGCTGAGTACATTCTGAGGATTTTTCGGAGGAATTTCAAAATGCTATCAGATGATTGAAAATTTAGTAGAATGTTCCTCATTAAATACTAAGGCCCCTGTAAAAATTTCAAACCGATTCACTAAGCCGTTAAAAAGTTATTAAAAAAAAAAAAAAAAACTAATTTTACACGTACTCTTATGGAAATTCGAAAACAGAACAGATTAAATAACTTTTTAACTGCTTAGTGAATCGGTTTGAAATTTTCACAGGGGCCTTAGTATTTAATGAGGAACATTCTACTAAATTTTCAATCGCCTCGTAGCATTTTGAAATTCCTCCGAAAAATCCTCAGAATGTACTCTCAGCTCCTGTAGTCAGCTGAGAGCTATAGTTTGATGTATTGTACAATCAGTTGTAGTGATAGCTATTATTTAACAAAGATAACTATTTATTTACCTCATAGTTTGTTATACAACGCAATTATTCACGAATTTCTAATTTCATGTACTTTTATCTCCGATTGTACCTCCCAAACATCCTTAAGTGTTTTGCAAGTGTTAAACTAGTGGGTTCGAAGTGAAGACAGACAGACAGACAGAGAGAGAGAATTATTTGATGAAAGACAATTTGCATAAATAGGCATTTGCAATTAATAAGAAATTTGCAATTAATCTAGTGCAAATCGGGAATAGTAAATTTTGACAGGAATCAGGATTGCAAAAGAGTCTCGAAATGTTCCTTCAAAACTTTAACAATAACTAAAATTTCACGAAAATCATAAAAAAACAAATAGAAAATTTTGTATTAATTGTATCACACAATGTTAATAACAATGGTGGTGGCGCCGTGAAGAGTTATAAAGCCGCTCGTTGACACTGACTTCGAAATCCGACTGATTATTTTTCGAAATTTTCTGATTTCATGGGATGTAGTTTTGCGAAAAAAATACATCCCATTGTGAATCATTTTAGGATAGTTTTTCTTTTGGTTCAATCCGACCAATACTGGCACTCGGATCATTGCCCGCAATGCTTATAAAACTTATAAAGTAATTATACTATTGTACAAAATAACCAATGTCTAGATATATTTTGATTTTTATTGTTCAGAAATTGTGGCCCACTTATTGTAAGCGACAGACCGGATATGCCCGTACAGGTCGTATTGGATCTTAATATAAACGATTACAGGGGGTTACAAAAGTAACACACAGTGTTTAGAAACTAATTCAGAACAAAAAAAATCATTCTCACTACTTGAATTAATTATTTTGATTAGATTTTAGGATTGGCCGAGCTTGTCCTCCACCAAATACCTATCAAAATCCTCACAGCCCTCACACCACTTTCCTTGTCCTCCACCCACATCATAAATGTATAATTAATGTAAAAATATATTGTAAAAAATATAAAAATAATAAATAAAGTTACAAATAATGATGTGCGTGGTGTCTGTTATAGATTAAATGGTCTCAAAAACGAATGTTAAACACATTATCATTATTATAATAATAATAATAATAAAATAATAATAATGCGTTTAACGTCCGTTTTCCGGACAATTCAGTTCATAACAGACGCCACCCACATCATTATTTTGTATATTTTTTTTTATTTATTCAATACATTATATTTGTTACATTATACATACATTTATGATGTGGGTGGAGGAGAAGGAAAGTGGGTGAGAGCTAGGATTTGGTGGGTATGCGTCTGCAGCCGTCTTCTTAAGGAACTATGCCGATATTCATCTGGAATTGTGAAGGGAAACTGCAGAAAACCTTCACAAGCATAGCCGGTCGTCGGATTCGAACCCTCGACTTACCAGTCGCAAGTGCCAGTTAGTGCTTAAGCACGCTCGGCCACTTCGCTGGTAATTATCATTATTATTATATCGAAATTTTCAAATGAATTCTCAAACAGATGAACATTTCTGTTTGCAAACATTCTGTGTAAATAAAACACATATCCTTGAGAAAAGTATTCGACATGTAGTAGTTCCTGTGTAAAAAAAGGTTACGGGGGCGAGAGAAAACTAGAAGAAACTTTTTAATTGATTAATATTATTATATAGTTTAAAATAGAAATTTCTAATTCCTTTTAACTTTATATAAAATAAATTCAGGAAAGTTTTGTGCTTTTGTAGTAGGTAAAACTAAATAAAATAATCTAAACCACAAACTATATAAATTCTATTTTAATCAAACTAATAAATTCTATTTTAATAATATTGAATGTGAAAATACCAAAATAGAAGTTTGGTAGATCGTGTTAGTTAGTTAGTACATTTTTCCTGTTAAACAAATATGAGAAAATATTTAAAATTATTATTATAGCACATATTTTCGGATAAGGTTAAATTTTAGCATATAAACGTATAATATTGTACTAATTATGTTTGTTTTTACATATAATTAATAGCTATTTATGAAACAAATACATAATGAAGATCTTTATGAACGAGCCGTGTTTATGGCTGAGCGAGCTTGCGAGCGAGGCCAATAAAAAAAAAGGCGAGTTCATAAAGTCAAATTATGTACAGGTTGCATACAAAGCTTTATGTACGACTGTTAAAATTCCTAGTTATCGATAAAAATCGAATTTATAAATCTCACGTCTATACTTTAAATAAAAAAAATGTATTTTATATATAGTTGGCATAGGCAAATTTATTGTTTTTAAAGTATGCTTTGGTTATTATCTGTCATCTAAAGCTAATAAAATATTGGAGCATTTTTAAGAGATTTTTCAACAAAACTTATTAATATTTAACCCTAGAATCATACGTACTCGTCAAAACGACGAACGAACTTCTCTACCTGCTCCAATACTACAACTTGTCGGTGCCTGCTTGCTGTGAAACTTCTGTTATCTAATTTATTTGTTATTATAACACATAACACGTATAAATTTTGTTTATAGCTATTGTCGTTTTTTTTATACCGAAATAGTGTGCGTCAAAAGGACGACGATGTATGATTAACCCATATTTTTTTTTAAAGATTTTGTACTCCTCGATTTCGGGAGAAATTTCCCCGATAGAGCTACCTTAAGTTTACTTTATTCGGAATAATATTTCGCGTACACAATATACGAATGAGATTAATTGGTTTCGTTCCTACAAAAGTGCACAAAATACGACGAATCAACAATATAGAAAACTAATAACAAAACATTCAATAAGAAAACATAGAAGTACGTAACTAACTAGATAATACAATAATAGATATACACTTGCCATAGATATGTATATGCAACAAAAAGAGACAGATATAGTAGAGCAAAACTAACATTTACAAGTGTATTATACATCAAGAGAGAGCGCTGCAAGTTGCAACGGCAACCAACCAAAACTCATCCATCCATTCTTGCAATAAAATTCAACAAACAAACAAACATTGCACAAACAACTTGCCAATATACCCCCCCCCCCAACCTTGCTACATGAACGTAGTAGTAGATAAGTTAAGTACTATATCCACTCCTGAGAATATAATATAAAGTATGTTGCTAGTACAACCCTGTACAAATATACATTTATCTAGAATCTGTTCGAATCGGTATTCTTGATCTAGAAGTAATATGATTTCCGGAAGTAAATACTGACTGTATCGTTACGATATATAATAAAAGTAAATAAAATGATTTCGGGCAACACCTGTAATTTTAATGGAATAATTTATTTCGAAGTTTCTAATCGAGCTTCTTTTGATATTCCATTTTTTTTTTCTGATTCACGTTAGGAACGGGGCAAAGGCTTCAAAAAGATTTACCTTCGAATTTTAAAAACGGACTCTGAAAGCTGATAATTGCCGGATAGTTCTTAGCTAATTTTAATGAAAATTGGTTTAGCCGTTTTTCGTATATTCCAAAATTACCAGAATAAAAATAAAATTTTTTTCATAATTCTGTTATAGGTACATTTTTTCAAATACAGGATGTCTATAAAAGAATTCCGGGGTTTTAAAAAATCATTGCGAGTAAATGGTATTAGTTACCACAAGTTATTAGTTAATTACTTTTAAATCAGTATTGGCGGGGCACTTCTTGCATATAAAACCTTATAAAATTCTTGACAGGAGTCAGTCTTCAATTGGGAACTGACGGGACCAGGATGCAACGGAGTACATATTGAAATGCACTTTCAAAGTATGTACGAATAACGAATTTTTATCTTAAATATATTATTTAACTTCAAAACCTTGGCGTTCTTTTTATAGACACCCTGTATTATGATTCACAAAACTGATACGTATTTATTTTATCCAGATTTTTTTTTGTGAAAATTATAGATTTCAACATATTGTGTATTAAATAAAGAGCCTGTGTATTTGTGTGGTGCTCTCAAAGGACTATTGTTAAACTCTAGGGATAATACATTATTAATACAGAGTAAAAGTGAAATTTTACAGCCAGTCCCCAAGGTAGGATGTAACATTTAAACAATATTTTGTTATATGATGCCCGGTGGATTTCTAACTGACACATATATATATATATATATATATATATATATATATATATATATATATATATATATATATATATATATATATATTAATTTCATTTTCGTATAATAAAAAGAATAGAATAAATAGAAATAAATGAGTACTGGAAATTGTTTTTTAGTTTACCTTAATACTATTTTGTTTAAAGATTAAAAATTTTCTTGTAGGAAGAAGAAAATGTTTTGAGAGTGCATATGTGTTGTAAAATTCACAAAAGAACACACTTAAAGATGTCCAAACAAAATTAATTAATCCCTTGAAAGCCATCAATTTTTGTTAAAAAGAAATTCAAATATTTATCTACTAAAAGAAGTCATAGGATTTTTAAAAGAATTGTCCTATTTTTCTCAATGAAATTATTTTGAAGCACAGCATATTAAAAATTACCTGGATACTGTCACAACAAGGAACTAAAATTTTCAGGTAGCTTCAAGTTAAGTATATATTTCTGATTACATTTTTTCTGAGTGTACCTGAGAGCTGAAGACTTGACGGTTTTTGAATCAGTGGAAGAATTAGTGTTTTGTCACCTTTGCTAAAGTGAAAAAAAAAACGACAACTGCAAATGACTCGTTCACATAAATTTATGTTTTGGATTTATATAATATATTGAAAAAAGATAGTAGAAATTATAATAGCTAATAATATGTGACAAAATTTTATTTTTGAAATGAGTCATTTTCAGTTTTGAAAAATAAGATTATACCAACTATGGAGCTGTTTCCCCAACAGTTTCGGAAAAATATTAGCCAAGACCACACATATGCATACTGTCCAAATCTTTGTCCCGTAATACCACTTTCCTTACCCGTCACTCACAATGATGTGGGTGGAATTAAACAATTACAAACACTTACACAAACCTCATTCCTCTCATTATTATTATTATCATAATTTATGTACAGAATTTTGATTGTGTCTCGTTTTTGACTGTAACTCGCCTCAGTACACCCTGGGATTCCCCTCAAACATGTACCGTAATATACTGAGCAAAATAACAATAATAATAATAATACTATTGAAAACAAACCAAACTTGGATTTTCTACGTTCAGTCAGTGTACTTAAGTAGTTTTTGTTCAGTTGCTACGTCCCCTTTGCCACTTCTGTACCCGCTGCACGGCTACACCCCCTCCCCTTGGTTTCTACATCATTGCAGAATTTAATAGTAAATATAAATCCACACAACTTTACGTTATTTTATGTAAACCAAAACTAAGTCTGTATCACTATAGTGAAATAATACACGTACAATTGTAAATATAATACCATCATCTAGCATAAATTTTAATGTTCAATCGACCAGAAACTTCATATTTTATCCTTAAAATACTATGCTAGTGTATATCGTGAGTTTATTATCATTGTTATTTTATCTTTTGAAATTGTTCTTTCCCCTTTCCGCTCCGCCGGGGTGCCGTATGATTTTCATTCTCTGATATTCTCTCTGTACGGTAGTAGTATAATTATTATAAACCTAGATTAAACTCATCAAAATTGTCTACTGTTTTGTAGTGACCAGAAAGCGGTATTAAATTAATTGATATAGAAACTTTTCAAATACAAAACGACACCTACATATATCGTATACATAAAAGTGGATTAGTACGGTTAAATGTTTTTCAAGAAATATCATTTCAAAATCGACCACAGGAAAGTCTTTAAATTTTGTATATACTCTTAATAATTATTCTCTGTATAGTATAGTCCCTGATTTAAGGGGAGGTCTACTCGAGAGTCCTTAAAAATTATGTATTTTTCTAGAATTTTTTTCTCAAGAACGGAAGTAAATATCAATTTCAAATTTTGTGCACATATTTATTAAGTATTAAACTACAAAAATTTTCAAGGAAAAATATAAAAAATTGTCCATTTTATAGATACTGCAGTGTGACGATCCGAAAATCCAATGCCTTGTTGGCGGACATCCTAGCGCCGGTAATAAACCACCGAAATCCAAAAACAAAAAAGATTTATAAAATATATGAAGAGTACCGGCACCTCTACCTATAATATCAATAAATTGCTGAAAGAAAAAAAAATGGCGGATGTTTGAACTTTTGATTACGATTTTTATCTTATTTTTCGCTCTTTGAAGTAAACTTAAAAATAAAAAAAATATTGAAAGTGTATCGAACTTAGGCAGAGGTGCCGAAGAATTGAATTATCTTTAAAATAAAAAATTTAAAAAAAGGATCCATCCAATAGTTTTTGAGTTATCGTGTCCTTCAGTTCCAAAAATGTAGTTCCCATATATTATAAAATATATATAAAGAAACGTATTTTCAAAATTTTATATTTAATACTCATTATTGCGTGAACTACGATTTTTTCCTTTTTTAAATAGAAAGCTGGATTCGGTTAATGTGCAAGAATCTTGTTTTTAAATTATTTTCAGTAAAATCACTTTGGGAATATAGTCTACACATAATTTGCTATCAATTTCGGCAAAAAAAAAAAAATCGATTTTTTTATCAAATCTCAAGTAAACTGTCTCTTAAATTACATCCAGCAAAATCACTTTGGGAACATATTCTACACATAATTAGCTACCAATTTCTGCAAAAAAAAAAATTGATTTTTTTTAAACGACTCTCAAGTAAACCTCCCCTTAAATTAGTTAGGTACAGACGCACCAGAAAAGCATTTAACAGAGATAGTTTTGAATTTTTAAGGTAAGCCAGTGAAACTAAGACATAATAGTTACTCAAATTACTTACAAATGACAACTTATCCCAGTTTCCATTGTCGTTATATTTAAACTTTTATTTTTACAAGTTGCAATAAAACAAGCAAACTTTTATTTATTTATTTATTTAAAAAAAATATATCTGTAAAAAAATTTTTGGGAACGCCCTCAAAAAAGACGGTTTTCGTCACACACATCGTTCCAAAGTGATGTTTTGGAACGAAATCGTCCAAAAACGTCGTTTTGGAACGATTTGTATGACCATTTATACTTGCAAATATTTCTCATTTAAAGAAATAAAAATAAATTCTTTCACATTATAGGTGACTACAAATCAGCAGGGCCGGATCTAGGGAAGCAGCGGAGGCACGTGCCCCGGGCGCTAGATTTTGGGGCCGCCAAAAAAGTGATTTAAAAGGGCAACAAAATTAGATATTTCACGTTTTTTGGAAGAGGAAAAAAATTTGAAGGAAATATTTATTTTTCCACAGAAGCGCCATTTTTCAACGTTGTCCCGGGCACCACTTCGGCTAAGTTCGGCTCTGCAAATCAGTGCTATCAACCACTTTGTGTTGCCGTTACGAAAAGTGGGGCACGCCTTCTCAAAAATTCCGATCAATTTATTCCGATACATAAAGATGTGTTTTTCCGAAAAAGTCAAAATAAAAACATTCAATTATCTATAAGTAAGTAGCAAAAAAAAAAATGTCAGCTAGTTCAAAATAAAAAAATAAATAAATAAATAAAAATACACTTTTATATTTTATGACCTTGGAGTTTGATAAACATCATCAGCTATTGTATAATAAAAGTTTCCGAACAAAAAAGTTTGTGTGCGAGAAGTTTTGTGTTTGGTTGTGTAACTTTACGAATTAATTTTTATACATAGCAAAAAGGAAAATAAAAAAACTTTTCTCGAAAACTTTTCATTCCCCCTACATTTCCCCGCCCCCCCATAAACATACTCGACTCGTACGTACATATAATCAACTTATCACTTTTTGAAATAAATTTTTTCTTTTTAACTTACAGATTAATTTTCATGAAAAAGTTTTTCGCCAAAGTAAGTATTATACACGGCGGCAATTTAAATATTATACTGTTTCTCTGCTTTTTTTTCGGAAAATGAGTTTGGAGAAGTTATGGGAAGTTTTATATATAATAAGTAGGTATTTTCCACCCATAGTATTTTTTTTTAACTTTTATTTTTAATACTTCTTTGGGTGTCGTTTTTTTTAATAAAAATACGATGTTTAAAAAAGTTTACTTAATAATATTATTTTTTAACCTTTAATCGGTGACTTAACTTATTCCGCATACGGATTTCGAATTAAATAAAAAGTAACTTTCTGATAGTAAGATTTTAACTTGGTGTCATTGAAACTGACATTGAAAAATTTGAGCAAATTCGATCAAATTAAAAAAAATTCTATTTTTTTGATCATGGTTCACGGAAAGTACTTCAATAAAGGCGACTGATTGAATTAGAAAAAAATTACTGTGCTCAGCACTACAATCGACGCGTAAAAGGCGAACATATTCAATTTTATACGGTAAAAATATAAAAATTATAATTAATCATAGAAAATTTAAAGGATAGAATGTCCTTTCCGTAATATTAGCTCCGTAAAATTTGTAAAACAGCACAGTAAAAAGTTCCATTCCCGACAAAAAAATATTTTTTAATTGTTTTTCTTACAAAAATTACCATGCTGTCTTATAATATTTCAAATGCTATCTGCTAATAGTAGAAAGAAAAAAAGAGAAGGTATCAACGCTGTCACATAGCGAGGCAGGCTACAGAAGGTATCAACACAATCATACATGAAGGTCACATAGCCAGGCTGGTGTGGCAAGTAACATAGCCAGGCTGGTCACTGCTGGTGTCGTGTCGTGTGCAAGCAGTATTCATTAGAATGTCTTACAGGCGGTCGCAGTTTAATTCATCATTTTGTTACTTCACTATATTCAGTATTAGAATATATTGTTGCCAATCATTTTGTATGCATCATAAAGAATCAAAGGTCGGAATTTTATCTACAAAAATTATATGATTTTTCTCTCCGTGCATATAATTCGGTTGCTGTTTCAGCATTTTATCGTTTATCTGATGGTTTTTAAGGCATTAAAAAATTTTAATAAACTTACTAATACCATACAATCAAAAAATTTCCTTTTTCACAAATCAATCTTTATAGAACTGATTTGAATTGGGATAATTTGGAAGTGAACTTTTCATTTTTCCTACCAAAATGACGAAATTTCAGTTAGTAATTAAGACTAATTCGACTGAAGCCGAATTTATCCGAATTTATTTATGTTTAATCCAGTTAAACAGAGTAAATCAAAGAGCGATCAATAGAGTTAAATTTAATCATTTGTACTGACATAATCAAATATTTTATAATAATAAAAAAAAACCATTTACAAAATATAAAAATTAATTTAAAATACATCAAAATAAAATGGTTTCAAATAAAATCAATTTTATTTTTATTTTATTCAATTCACGTACCAATATACAATCAGTTATCAAAAATGTTGAATCAAATATTTTATCTCACTCTTGGTAGGTACATATTTCGAAATAAATACAGTCGAATCGCGTTATGAGTCCGCCGATCCAATATTTCTATTGTAAACATTCCCCCTTCACGACCGAAAAAAATTCATTTCAGTCTCTCGTTATGAGACCGGAACATTGGTGTTGATGTTTAATGAACTAGCAAGCGTACGATTAGTGCAACTCATAAATCATTCTATCAGAATCTTTTTATTCATTAAAATAATTTTTTTTATAGGTCCGTGTTTACATAATACATGTGTAGTTGACCAAAGCAAGTTTTGTTCGTTCCTCGTGCGGATTATATTACAAACTTTGTTTTACAATTTCAACAAAAGATTTTAAAAAACTTTTTTAGAGAAAATATTTGTGTGACAATATCGTTTAAACTCCTGTCACACAAACTATAGAAGGCATCTAGAAAATATCAGTAAATGAATTTATTAAAAATAGGTAGGTTTTGTGTCGCTTCACACTCACACGCTTGAAAAGTAGGGGAAGTGGGCGGCCAACTACTGAGCACAAGTGGGGGTACGGAAATTCTTATGCGGTCCATACACGGTTCAACTTGTTGTACTACAAGTTGAACTGTTTGCCATACACTATTAAACTATTCATTCAACTTGTTGTCCAACTTCAGTTATTTACAATTTTTGAAAAAGAGAACTTCGTTAAAATTAAGGATACAATTGTCGCCTTAGCAGTAATTGCAGAAATTAGTAAAGAAAGCTTTAGTAAACGAAAAAAAAAAGAAAATAGAGCAAAGAGTGGTTGGAAAAAAAAATTTTCTAATGAAAAACTATTTAAAAGAATTAGTGAATGTGAACTAGACGATTACAAAAATTATATACGAATGAACGAAGAAATTTTTAATGATATTTTAGTAAAAATAACACCTTTAAGAAGCAAAGAAGATACGTTTATGCGTGATGCAATTTCTGCAAAAACACACTTGGAAATTACATTAAGGTTTTTTGCAACGGGAAATTCTTTCAAAAATTTAAAATTTTCAAATGCAGTATCACCGCAAGCTATTGGAAATAACTTTTCAAGTTTCCAATTGCTACCGCTGTAAATATTTTGTTGATTACACCCTTTACAACATATATGTACTGGTTTTGTTGTTCAACTACCCCACACACAGTACAACATGTTCATAGACCATTTGCTCCGACCACGTAAAATCAAAATATTTTGATTTTACTTCAACCGTTTATGCAACCATCAAAATAGTTGTCCAACTGCCCCACACACGATTCAACATGTTCTACAACTCAACCAAGTTGTACAACAAGTTGAACGGTGTATGGGCCGCATTAGAATTATATTCTCCTAGAACGCCGCAAAAGGATCCATAACGCGATTCGACTGTACTAACTCGAAATGGTTGCGGAAATGATACACACCTTTTGATAATCGACTGCACCTATATGGTACATACATTGGATAATGTACTGCTAACTTCATAAAATCGGGTCAAATTGAAATTGAACGTAATGAATTTCAACAAAGAGCAATAAATAATAAATAGTACAACACGATAAAGGTAATTGAAGTCGTACACGAAGAAAGCAATAAAAGCGGAATACACAACAAAAAAAAAGAAAAAGAAAATAAGTAGCTACGTGTGTAATGGAACAACACACGAAACGGAAGTAGATATGTATGTACTGACTGACATACACGCTAGCTACTATAGCGCCAACTATGTACAACTAGTGAAGTTAGAAAGAAGAATGTTAACATGCTGTCATGTCGGTCGGACAATTAAGTGCGCATGAACAGATGTAAAATGTGATCAACTTTTATTTTGTTTTATTTTTCTTTTGTTTAATTTTAAAAAGAATTTTTTCTATAAATATTTAACATATTGTTTGCATGATTTTGTAGAACGGAAATTGATAGTGAAACATTTTTCTGAGTTTACAAAAACTTACCTTTAAAAAAATTTTCGGGAAAACACTTCATACATAGAATTTAGTTACATACCTGAAACCAACAGAAAAAGAAATTAGAATACTTTTAAAAAAAATTATTTGTGATTTAGCAATTGAGTAAAAACAGGGGACTATTGATTAAAAATGTTCCGGACCTTTGATCCCGACTCCGAAAGGCAGGGCCGGACCTACCTAAAGTGGCGGCCGGACCACGATCTTTCCGTCAAATGACACAGAAAAAAAATGTCAAATTCAATAGTTTGACGCCGCTGCGGTTTTGCCGAATTTGCGATTTTGGCGCCCGGGGCACACGCCCTCGCTGCCCTCCCTAAATCACACCCTGCCGAAAAGTTGAAACTTTCGGTTCCGATACGTTCAAAACGGAGATTTGTTAGAGTTTTTGCACCTATTAGAGTGGGGAACTTGGTAAGTGACTACCGACTCTAATTCTGCCTCTAATAAAAACCACCTTTGTAACAATCTCTACTACTATGGACTAGTAAAAATAAATTTATAGGTACTCAAAATCACTCACTCCTCTTTGGATTCGATTTTTGCTAACTGTCTCCAGAAACCTCCAACCATTCTCCGAAATCCTTTCAGCTAATTAAAAGTATGCTAGAATTTACCAGTAGTGTTGGTCATATCATAAAATACCCCTGTCGCAGCATCCTGCATAACATAGTGAATTTCCGTTTATAAAAATTCGTTTTTCTCGGAAACTAGTTGACATAGAAAAAAAGTTTAGACCTTTTTTATGTAATTTTTTCTTCTCTTTTAAATGGTGTAAAAAAATTTGCAAAGATTTTTGAATAAGTGGATATTTTGGCAAAAAACTAATTTTTTGCAAGAAGAAAAACCATGTTGCTGGCATCCGACGTGTCTGGCTGACGAACTCATCCAAGGGTTTGGGACTTCCAATGTTCTTACCAAGTTTCGTAAAATTTGGATACTTCGTTCGAGAGTTATCGCGCGGACATATATATATATATATATATATATATATATATATATATATATATATACATATATATATAAATTTTAGTGAATATTATTTTCGGTTTCTAGGGACCTCAAAACAAATTGCTGCCATAGTCCCGGGCTCAGGTCGCGTCATGACAGTCGCTGTAATAGCTGAATCCCATTGTGGAAATTCGCTAAAATGGATGACCAGATTAAAAATAAATTTAAGGAAACAAAAAAAATGGTTTGACTATCAAATAAACAAGACAATTAATCATTCGGTAAAAATTCTTCAACAACCTAAACATAAATAATATGTATTTCATTCAATACAAAATCACTTCAGAATAAACTTTTATAACTCTCAATATCAACAAGAAATCAATAAGATATTTTATATTATTATTAAAAAAAATCTCGAAAGAAAATACTAAAAAACTTTTTGCAGCTTTATAAAATACTTTTATTTCTCTTAATAATAAATATTGTAACTTTATATAAAAAATTTAGGTTATAATATGTAAACATGTAATCTAAGTACGTTAAGGGTGTGTAGTCGAGGGTTGTTGTGTACTTGTGTGCGAGGGTGTTATGAATGACAGACAAACGCGTTTTATTTCAATAGAAAGAAAAAAACTACCCTCTTCTAACTGTCACTTATGTTTTCTCCTACACATTTTACTAATAACGATACATAAAATATTCTTTTACAAAAAAAAAAAAAATAAATAAACTATGAATTCAATATCGTACATCTTATACACTACATTACAAAAAATACAGCATATCCCTTTTTATACGGTAGATAGGGACCGTATAAACAAAACTGCACAAAAAAAAATATTCAAAAACTTCATAGACAGATATAAAAAGTATAGTTCAGATTGTTAAAAAAAACAAACTTTTTTTATGCCAAGAGTTTATTGAAAGTTGCTTTTCTCAACAAGATATGCAATAATTTACACATCAGAACATATTGTTTCATTTTTATAATATTATAAAAATTGCGATAACTACATCTATAAAAAAACTTATGTTCTTACACAAGGTACTGATTAAATACTCAAAAACAATCAATAAGTAATATTGTCGCAAATTAATGCTTAAAAACCGTTTAATAAAATCGCACAAAAAAAAGATAGTAGACAAAAATGTTATGCTATACTTTGCAAGTACGTTTAGGGATCGAATTTAGATCCGTTTCAATTTCCGCTCGGTTTGATAAAATATTTTTACAGAAACAAAAACAGGAAAAATTACTTAAAAATCACATAGTCGTTGAAAAAATTGTCAAACTTGCTTGGATCGTCTGGGACTCGAGCTCCGGATTTCCTGAAACCCAGTAAAGTTCACTTGACCAGTCAAGTGCCAAAAATTTTGAAAGCAAGTGTAAACCAATTTCTTTCTCTGCTTTCTCCTACTTCTACATTTTTTCTCTTTTATAATATTCAAGGATTTCATTCCTGGAAGATATTATATAATATTTTATTCAAAGAAATAATATATAAATAATGCGACTAAAGTAGAATGTTTTATTAAATTTTATTCTTTTTACTTACGTATAAGTACGTATGTACGCAGGCAGGTAGATAGACAGACAGACAGACAAAGATCATTCAGCCCAGTCCCCCTATTAACATTTTCCATATTCTTTTTGTTTTTTATGTCTGGATGATTATCTTATTCTTTTCGTTTGTCATTTCATTAAAAAACAAAAAAAAAAGTATCTAAGGATACATTATCTTTGTATAAAATAATCTTAATCTATCTGTAGGTAACAAACGAATCTGTATGTAAATTTGTGGAGGTGGTTGGCTGTGTATACACGAATGAAATTCCACGTGGGAAGAGATTTAATCTTTACCATGAGACGTCGTTATCATTTTGTACTTTAATGATAAATGGTTTTGTAAGAATTATGAACATATAAAAAGAATAAATCCAAATTCAAGTACAAATTTGGGTCACACCTATGTGTATTGCTCTGTCTTTAAGTGATGGTGATCCGTAAAGAAAAAAATAAAAAATACTGGTTTCAGACTAATCCAAAAAAAATTTTAGATTGTTACTGAGCCCAAGAAATATTTTAAATGGAAAAGACTTACAGTAGAAGCCCCATAAACTTGCTGTCTCTCTAATCTTGACTGAATAATTTCTCTACTCTTGACAATATTTTCTCCCACCATGATTCCTCCGTAACCAATTAAATTCGTAATTAATGACGCGTATAGCGTATATTTGGTATTCTTCTCTACCTATCTCTTTTTTTAGATTTAAATTGCATATGTTGCGCATTCAGTGCGCCTAGGGGTAGTAAACAGTGGGAATGTCAAGACTAGCGAATGGTCCTGGACATGCTTGTCAAGATTAGGGAGCTTTTACTGTAATACTGATTATTTTCAATTAAGTTGTTAAGATTGATATTTTTATTTTTGACAAATTTAAAGCTGTAAGTTCTACAACTCTACACTGAGAAAAAAAATTTGTTGTTAAAAAATATTTCTGTGACATCAGTGAAAGAAATTATTTCCTTGAGTCAAACAACTTTTTCCTCAGTATCGTGCAATTTCGATATTTGGTTTATTAAAATCCATCAAAAAATCAAAAACACTTCGTCTGGATAACATTCTATTTAACAAAAATCAAAAATTCATCTTTGTGACGTCATCAAGTAGAATTTAATCATTTTTAAGCCCGAAAGTGCTCCTATTGAATAACAAAGGTTGAGTGTTCAGTAGTACATTTTTTTGGTAAAATTAAAACCGCAGGATTAACCGAAAGGATGGTTTTGGAATAAAATTCACTTATCTAAGACGAATTTTGATATTTTGATCATAAAAATAAAAAATTTACCACACAAAATTATTAGAATTCTATCACCAAACCGATAGAAATATCATATATTTTACAGTACAAGTTTCCAATAATTCCACTCTTAAATAAAAAAAAAAATACAATTTTATTTTTTTATTTTAATCGTTGACATTACTCCAAAAGAGTAAAACCAAATGTGACATTGAAGAAAGTTTAGCTAAAGTGGAGGTATTAGCTTTACCAAGAATTTCACCCTTTTCTAGACAAATTTGATATTACTGAGAACTTCCACTGTACAATAATGATCAAAAAGAGTAAAAATACGAAAAAAATATCAATCAACTAAATGCTATAACTACAAATAAATGAAGCCATAATAAAATTAATTAAAATCCTTGAATAAAATTAAATCCTCCTGATAGTAGTAAAACCACAGTTTCATTAATTTTTTGAAATAAAATTGGGCCATTTTTATTATTAGAATATAAAATATAAGTAAAAAAATGTTTCTTAAGAAAAAGCTTTTATTTAAAAATGGGTTAAGAAAAAAATAAAATAACTTTTTAGTCAAGTTTGAAGCAATATGCAACATAATTTATAAAAGCTTGAGGCGTTATCATTAATTATTTCTGTTTTGGATATAAGTGTAGCTATTTTACTTTTCAGTACTTACCAAACTTGATTAAACGCCTCAAGCTTTTATAAATTATGCTGCATATTGCTTCAAACGTCACTCAGTAGTTATTTCATTTTTTTAGCCCATTTTTAAATAAAAGTTTTTTCTTAAAAAATATTTTTTTTACTTTATTTTCTTCTCTTTAGTCTGATTACAATTAATTAAAAAAAAAAAATAAAGAAGTAATTTTTTTACCTATATTTTAATCGGTTAATTTGCCCTAATCAGACATAACTATGGAAACAAAAAATTGCAATGTAAAATCAATGGACAATATTTGACAATTCGAAATGTCAAAAAGCTGCATAGGACTAAAAGTCAACAATTTTGGTTTGGGGCAATTTAGGGAAAAACCAATTATACAATATTGCATTGTCATCAAGGTTAGACACTTATGCAAAATTTGAAACCTCTAGAGAACCTGTCTAAATTTTGATTCCAACATTTGATCTAAACCAACATACTAAGATAGCAAGTTAAATAAAAGCTTTTAAAAAATAGATACAGAAACAACAAGTGTAAGATAATTATATTGTAATTGAAAGTTAAATGTCAAAATGATAATAAAAAAAAAAACTTTCACTCCAATCAACAATTTGCTTACATACTTGTGTTATTTTACATAAATTTAATGGCAAGTGGCAACATCTTTTATTACTTTATATAATTATTATGTAACACATACGCGAATGGATGGATCAAGTAATTACTAGTTACCTTTAATTTGAAATTAATTTATATTGTAAGTTCAAAACAATAATAATAATTAAAAATAAATTATCATATAATTTCCTTGTATTTCGATCAAGGTGAATTCGGTTTTTTTTTCTTTTAATTGAAATAAAAATAATAATAACTAATTATTAATAAAACAGATATAAATTTTATAGTTTACTTTTTTTTTTAAGTGTCATTAATATAGTTTGGAGTGGCGTTTCAATGAACATCAGTATATTATTATAATGATAAAATCAATAAATAAATTATTATCTAATTTTTCTGAATTTCAAAGAATGTAATTTCTGTGAATTTAAGTAATTACAAAAAAATCACCAAGTGTGTGTTGAATAGGCATTAAATCAGAGTTCCTAAGTGGTAAGAACTTTCATTTCACAGCTTTCGATACATTTAAGAATATTTTTTTTTTTGAAGTTAATTATAAAAATATTTTCTAAAACAGAAACATACCTCAATGAAAAATTTCATTTACTGGGAATTGTTTTCTCCCTCCCCCCACCTGAATTCTTGAATTTTCGAAAATTTGGTTTTTCCTGTACTTATCTCCGAAACTTGCCAATAAAACAGTCTAAATACTTTTAGGTGAGTGTTCTCATCAACTACCAGTATTTTTTCTATTTCCTGTAAATTTCTTAAATCTATAGCTGGAATGTTATGGGAACAGCTGTGTCAAAAAAGTCACTCTGAAACCCAATATTTCACAAACCCAATACCTCCAATGAAGCGGTACGTGTCAAAAAATTTTCGTCCCCACTTTTCAATAAGGGAAAATAAATAGGTACCTCTAAAAATTGCGAAAAATTTTATTTACTTTTTACCAACTATTCATAGCTATCTAAAGATATGAAAACTATTAGGATGTGACAGACTAACAAATTTGACAAACCTATAATAAGGGTGCCATGATTTTGACTACGAAACCCAAAAACCAAATTTGTGGACAAATAAATTCGAAATCTTTTCTGACTATATCGAATCAAAAACTTGTTAAAAATTCATTTAAGAAAATGTCCCGAAACATTTAATACGTTAACGGTCTAACCTATTATGACGAAACGCACAACTGGTACACTGTTTTCACAACTAATATGCCTTATATGCAACTGTTGACGCCATACAGCGTTATGTCATAATTAATGAGACTTGACTTGACGCTCTATAGCGTGCATAACCGTCAACGTGTTAAAATGAAAAAATTGAATATTATCAAAATGAATTTTAAAACGCATATTACATATTTAACAAAAACATGATCATTAAAATTATTATAAACCGATTAGGTACCAATACATTGGCTTTTATGTAATTTTTTAAACTTATAACATTGTGTCATGTCGTGATAAAGTAATTTCTTATTGTTTTAATATTTTATATGTAGGTACTAAAACGACGATATACATACTCAGTAACGCAGACACTCAGTAATAAGCGCGCGCCTACGTTTCACTAAATACACGCCCAGTAATATTAACATTGTACTAGATGGTAGTACTACTTACAAACTTATTATAGAGAATTGTAGATAGGGAAACATAGCTTACATAACCACCATAGATATATGTATGTATATGTTTATGAAATTTTAAAACGAGTGGACCTTGAAATGTTATCTGAACAAAGTATTTCAACAATTTCAACTGTGAAATAGTTTAAAACTATTTTTATTGATAATAATTAATAATAGTAATTTTTTTGTTAAACCCTTACATGCTTATCATATAAGTATTCAATGAAGTACTAAATGACGATTTGATAATTTTGTCAAATATGAATTGTGCTAGTATTCATTCGCCTGAAGTTTCTCCCAATGTTCTCCCAGGAGTGAAGTTAATTCTAGTTCAAAAGCTCCGGATAATGTAATTATACATAAATAGAATTGTTTGTCCTGTTTAAATTGGACGTTATCTAGTTAACCAAGTTACAATACGTTCATGAAATTGTTGTTAGGGGAAGGTAGGGGGTAATGGCACTAGGATACAGTTATCCTCAACAGTAGGAAGGATACAGGATCAACAGGGAACGTCAACGAAATTTTATTCATTCTAAAAATTGCCCAATTTTGGTGATTTCAACTGGTATTCATCAGTTTTTTTTTTTTTTTTTTTGGTAGCAATCCGACCCACGCAATTACCAACTATTGTCCAATTAAATTTATTAAAATTGAGTTTAACTACTGTCAAGTCGGATGAGCGACAAAAAAATCGTACGACTAAAAGTTGTTAGTGTGCCAATACTTTCAATCTAAAACGTATTCAAACCTGTAAAGTGATAGATATTATTAAGTTTTCTAAAGTGTTAATTTATTCGATGAATAAAATATTATGTTTTCTTTTCATGTATTTTAATTAAGTTACATAACCTGTATATATGTAAATATTTAATATATATATATATATATATATATATATATATATATATATATATATATATATATATATATATATATATATATATATATAGATGTGTTATAAGATTAGGAATTGAAAAAATAAAATAGACAAAGTCTTGGAGGAGAATAGCCGTCGTAGTTGAAGTGCAGCGCATCGGTGTTAATTTATAAAATGATGTTTTATGCATGAGGTAATTGCAGCAGCAAATAGCATTCGTAATTAATTTATTTTTGCTTTTCTACGATGTATAAATTACATTTATTTGTGTAATAACAATACAATAATACTAATACACTAACGTAAGGCTATAGCTAATACATAATAATAATAAACACGAGAAAGAATCAGGCAAGGTGTTTTGGTTGATTTAATGTACAGTCGCTGATAGTGAAAATTTAACAACTCTTCGATCGTTTTTATCGGCACGAATAAAAGACGTGGAGTCCCTAGGAAAAAAAAAATGGTGATGAAAAATAGTTGAAACCAACAAAATTTGATGGATTTTTAGAATAACAGAAATTCCCTCAAAGTTTCGTGTTGATTAAGAAGTCCATCCGTTGAGCGAAATGCAATAATTTTTATTATATCTCAATAAAAAATGATGTTAAAAATTGAAGAGGTGGATTGCAAAAGGCGCTAAGTCATTTTTTGTCTAATGTGAGATTTTGGTTGATGCAGAATGTTCAAATCCGATTTTCATAGTGCCACCCTTCAAAATGAGCTTAGTCTACTGTAAAATGAATGATGAAAAATGGAATGTTTTCCAAAAAAGCGCTACGTCAATGACAGTTTTATTTCAAAACGCTCTAAGTCAAATTGACTCGTACACCATTGCATTTTTTTTCCCAATAATAGCTGGTATTTTTTTCCAAATTTGCTTGTAGACAGATTTTCTGTTATGTCAAACAAATGAAATAGCTAATAATGCACTGTTTAAAATGTTTCTTGAATAAAATATATCTGTATTTAAACAAACTAGGTTTATTTTAACCAACTCAACCCAACTTTTTCAAGTTTTTTTTTTTTTCAATATAATCTATTGAAAATTATATGTATAAATTAGAACAAATAAATAACATCAATAATAATTATTATCTAAGAACTTGAAAATAATTTAAACAGATTACTACATTTGCCTACCTAGTTAGTTTTTTACATTTACTGAAAAATTGCAAAAAGTGACTTAGCGCCTTTTGGAATCCACCTCTTCAATGTGAAAGCTTACAAGGAAATCAATTCGTAATTTTGATGAAACTTGGCATACGTGTAGTACAATTAAAAATAATGGACCCGTATTTTTTTTATCTGCCACAGTAGCCACATTTAAGGAGTGAAATCACTAAAAACTATGGCAGAAAATTGCGAATTGACCTTCCGAAACCTTCCCTTGTCTAGAACTATGAATTAACTGATATACATATACACAGCACTAATGTTGCACAACACGTTATCCTTATAACTACAAATATACCGCTATTACAGCACATCGGTGATGGATATTCACAAGATTTTACCCATCCAAAAAGCGTCCAACAGTCAGATATATACAATGTGTTGGTATATGTATACGTGTTGTAGACGTCATACTAATAGCGATAGATATACATACTGTGAATACATAAAATTTTTCTATATCAAAAAATCGCTCAATGCGCTCAAAGAAGTTTTCACTTTAATAAAAATACGAGACAAAGAAATTCGAAAAAGTTTTAAAAAAGTAAAACAATTTTAAAATCCACGATAAAAAACCGAAAAACAAAAAAAAAAATTATCGCTGAATTTGTATCGCAATAGTCTGTAATATTTCACTATTTTACTAATAGTAGCGCGTCTATAATCCACTGGGGCACACTGTACATGCTAATGGACTAATGAACATTGCAAAAAAAAAAGAAAAAATTATAAATTCAAAGGAATTGTATGTATAATGTATTCATTTGCATAAAGCATGGAGTGTCTGTCAGTCAATCATTCTGACTGTAAGTGAAAAAAAATTTTTTTAATTACATTCGATCAATGTTGTGTAAGTACATGCATGCGATGAATTAACTCTGATGAGAAGAAATTCTTGGATTTCAAGTAAAAATATAATAAAAAAATTATATTACATATTCATGTGTTTGTCTACGTAAAAAGAAAACAGCGGTAGAGGAAAAAAAAACAGTAATTAGCTCGAAAAGAATGAATAAAATCTGTACTATGTAAAAAAATTAATTAATCATTTCATTTTTTTTTTACTTGTATTCGCTAAAACAAATTTACCGTTGTTCGACGCTGTTCTGCGCTAAATGTTTCACAACCACTGATCTTTTCAATATATAATTATTTTCATATTGCTTCAAATTAAACTTTTATTATTATTATGTAAAATGATAACGGTCAAAAATATCTTCCAAGTCTAGTGATGTCGGGTCGAGGAGCAATTAGTTAATTAATCGATTAAAATTGTTTTTCAGACAAAATTAGTCATTAGTTGAAAATTTAGTCGACTAACCGACTAAATTTTTAATCGAATTCATGAAGAGGGTAACCTAGTGATGTCGGGTGATTAATCGATTAATCGGTTTAGTCGACTATTTTACCTTTGACTAAATGACTAAAATGATTAATTTTTTTTTACATGACTAAAAAACGGCTAATTTAACAATTTTTCTGCATTATTTATTGGACTTCAAAAAATGGAAACTAAAAAATTATATATCAGTAAGAATTTTCAGTTTTATGTGATTAATATATTGTAATATTTCATATTTTTTTTTCTTAAAAGAAAAATATTAAAAATCCATAATTACATTTAAAATAAAACCTCGTTTTTGAAAGAGTTACATAGTACCTTACCATAAATTTGACTAAAAATTTTGTCGATTAGTCGACTATTGTATGCTCGATATTTTGGACTAATGACTAACTGTGCCTGAAAAACGATTTTAGCTGATTAATCGACTAACTGTTCTCCGGCTCGATATCACAAGTTGTAACTTTTCCAAAAACGAGGTTTTCTTTTGAATTTAATTATTACTTTTAAGATTTTTCTTTTAAGCAAAGAAAGATTATTATGTTAGGTTAGAATTTTTTAGTTTTCATTTTTTGAAGTCCAATAAATAATAATGTAACAATTGTTAAATTAGTCGTTTCATTATTCGAATAGTCGACTAAAAAATGGCTAAATGTAAACAAAACTAGTCGACTAAACCAATTAATCGATTAATTATCCAAAATCACTATGAGTTCCAATATAAATTGATTTCAATATAAACGACTGTTTGATCGACGGGTGAAACATTTTTGTCGTTGTAGCAAAAAAACAGTTACAACTAACACCTTTCCCCACTCCCTTCGAATATCTAGAATGATAATCAATATTTCTATATTAAATCGAATATTTTTTGAATTACCAACGATTTCGTGTCTGCGGAAACGCGAATTGGATCGATGACCTGTGATAGAAAAAAAAATGCACAATAACTAACTCCATTTAAAAAAAAAAAAAAAAATAAAAATAAAAAAATAACGTAAAAATTTTCTATAACAGGTATTTATTTATTTATATACAGTCTGCAACAAAACAACATACACGCCCGGCCATTAATTTATTAATAATGTATGTATGATTGTATGGTATCATTTTATCGAACAAAAATGGGCAAAGAAGTAAATACACATAAAAATATGTAACAATAATTTATTCATACGAATGAACGAACCAGAGATAAAAAAAAAAGTTGCAAAGCCACAAAAAAAAAATCACATTACCTATTTCTGAAACCGGTTGAACCAGTAATATTAAACTCTCACGATGAGAAACGTGTAGTCACAATTATGTATTATATATATGTCTGATAAATAATCATATATCAAGTTTCTTCAACATCCATAAAATATAGAAGAATATATAGATAAAAAAAAAATTGTATTTTATAACACGTATATACTTTACACAGTATAATATTTAATTAAATTGTAAATATAACACATATTTACAAGATTTTATGAAATAAAAAAAAATATTTGGTGAAATAGATTTAATTTATGATTTTGTAGTTCATCATTTTTTAAAGTAGGGGAAGGTCGCCCAAAGCGGGTACCCCTCTTAAAGCGGGTAAGCGCTTGTATATCGTTGTATCGAATGTTTTTGTCAGGTCGTGTGTATACCGAGATTAACCGAATATCAACCAATATCAATCAGTTGCACTTGAACGCTTGTGTCGTTTAATGTCCTAGTTAAGCGCCATCAAATTTTTTTGTTGGTTTTGTTAAAAATTTTGACGATAAATATTTTGTGACTAGTCACAAACCTTTTTATTTGTAATCTTTTTGGTATTACCATATTATGTTATCATCATTTGACTTTTAATGTAGAAAAAGGTAGACATGTATCGGCTTTCATTTTGAAATTATTCTAACCTAACAAAATTAAGTTTTTTTGGGCAAAGCGGGTATGGGCAAAGCGGGTAGACAAAATAGAAGCATCTTAATGGAAAAAACTGTTGGAAGGGGGAAAAAATAAAAAATCTTATTTTTACGATGGAATGAGGGAAAAAGCTTAAAAAAAATATTTCTGCCTTGCTTGTAATGATTTTGATGTGGAACCACCTGAAGTAATATACTCCAATATGGAGGTTGTAAAGGAAGTTACAGTTAATTGTTATAAATTTATTATTTTTGTTTTTTTCAATTTTTTTTACTTAATTATTGTTATTGTTAAGTTCTATATGATTAAGAAAGTTTATATTATAAAATAATAACAGTATTTAAGTACATAATGTACTTACCCGCTTTGCCCAAAGGGGGTTACCCGCTTTAGGATACCTATACGGGCAAAGCGGGTTTTTGCAGAGGTTTTGTATTTTCTTTATTAAAAATAAATATCGTATAAATATTTCTTAAGCGAAGTTTCATTTTAAAGTTCGATAACTATTCTATCTGATAATACAAAAAAATCTGCTTATCGAGGTCAGAAGTCACATTTTTGGGTGTTTAATCTTAACTTACCCGCTTTGGGCGACCTTCCCCTACTTCAGTTTTGATGTTTGTTATCATACTCGTCATACGATTATCTTTTACTATTTGAAACCTTGTAAAGTGTTGACATGTACATAGATTATCACGTTAGAGGTAGCGCAAATGAAAGCTTTGTTTTTATTCACTTGACTGCGTTCTGCAAATGCGCAGGAGCATCAAAAACGAAATGGCGTGAAATTATGACCTTGTTTGAATTTTTTAAATATTTCAAAAATTTATTTATTTAATTTAGGAAAAAAAATATAAATATTGAAATTTTATAGTTTTGATAAAACATTAATTACAGGAGAATATTTTTTATTAAGTATACGTTCTGAATGTGTTTAACATAATTTTGTTTGGATTTAGTAGGTGTGAAATAATTAAAAAACTAAAATATTTATCAAAAAATAAATTAAAATATTACCTTTTCAAACGTAATCGGCGAGAATAATTCAAAGTAACGTTGAAAAATTCATAGACACTCAAAACAAAATCACAGAATTTTCTGTTTATACATTTTTTTTTTTTTTTGAAATGAAAATTGGGATTTTATAAATTACATTAGTTTAGAAATTTGTTCAATAGTGTCAAGTTCTCAGATGATCTTCGAAATTATCTATCTTGTGCTATCGTATCGAGTTATGGGTTTACAGTTCTAAGCATACAGGAAATTTTTTTGAAAATGGTTTCAAGGTCATATATTTGTGTGTGTATGCGTGTGTACGTTTGTACATTTGTAAATATATATTTCCCGTGCGATATCTCGCGTAAAAACTAATATTGATTTCGTCAGGATCCGGTCGTATCCCATTTTAGGAGATAACATGTCCACAGTGTCAATTTCACATTTTTTTTTAAATGAAAATTAAAATTTTCTAATTACATTAGTTTAGAAATCTGTTCAATAGTGTCAAGTTCTCAGATGATTTTCGAAATTATCTATCTTGTTCTATCGTATCGAGTTATGGGTTTACAGTTCTAAGCATACAGAAAATTTTTTTGAAAATGATTTCAACGTCATATATTTGTGTGTATATGTGTGTGTACATTTGTAAATATATATTTCCCGTACGATATCTCGCGTAAAAACTAATATTGATTTCGTCGGGATCTGGTCGTATCCCATTTTAGGAGATAACATGTCCACAGTGTCAATTTCAATCGATTTCAGTTTGTTTTACGTCCCACAATGAAAAATCCATGAACTCAGATGATCTTCGAGTTCTCAGATGATCTTCGAAATTATCTATCTTGTGCTATTGTATCGAGTTGTGGCTTTACAGTTCCAAGCATACAGAAAATTTTTTTGAAAATGGTTTCAACGTCATATATTTGTGTGTATATGCGTGTGTACATTTATAAATATATATTTCCCGTACGATATCTCGCGTAAAAACTAATATTGATTTCGTCGGGATCCGGTCGTATCCCATTTTAGGAGATAACATGTCCACAGTGTCAATTTCAATCGATTTCAGTTTGTTTTACGTCCCACCATGAAAAATCCATGAACTCTAAAAATTTATTACATAAAATTTGATGTTAGTGGCTCAAGCAGAAAGTAACAATCAAAACATTTATTTATTTTTTTTTTTTGAACGCATTTCTATACGATGCGTATTGTTTAAACGTATTGAACCGTAGTGAATTTATGTAAATTTCTATTTTAACAAAAAAAATTTATTCGCAATGAAACCGACAGAATAATATTTACCGTTAACTTAAAATAAATGTTATCATCAAAAACTATCTCTGTGATGCGAATGGCGGAATCGTGCAGCTATGTAACCAATGTAGCCGGCCGCATTTAACATATATGTATGTGGGTACATGAATTGAATTTTATATATAGTATTTAGTTTAGTATATAATTAAGTTACGTTGTTAAACTTGCCAGCCAGGTAGGTTGGTAACTAACAGTGATGCGATCATCACTGATCAGTGTTGCATGAAACAAAAACCACCACACACACACCGGTAATCAAAAGTGAAATTGGTCACAGTAGTGTAATAAACTAACGACACTAATTTTAACTTCTAGTACTTCAAAAGTTATTTGATTCGTCTAAATTACTGAATTATTTTGAAATATAGATATATTATGCACAGTTGAAAAATTAATTCTTCCGTGTTAGTCATTGAACTTTGAATCAATAATTTATTATTATTATTACTATTTGAATTGAAGGTCATATAAAATGGAAAAAGGGATCGATTGCCAAAAATATAAATATACGTAAATGTTTTGAAATATTAATTAATTTGTTGAAATTGTCATCACACTAGTGGCGCGTGTAATGGCTGTAATTATTTATTTTATAAATACATTCCAATTTCTTTATAAGTCCGCTTACGGGCTTGTAGGAGAATATAATTCTAAGAATTCCTGTACCCCCCACTTGTGCTTAGTAGTCGACCGCCGTAACTCACACTTCCCCTACTTTTCAAGCGTGTGAGTGTGTAGTTATTTATAAAGTTTAAACGATACTGTCAACATATATTTTCTTTAAAAATTTTTTTAAAATCTTTTGTAGAAATTGTAAATAATATTGTTAGTTAGTCAAACAAAGTTTGTAATATAATCCGCGCAATGAACGAACAAAACTTGTTTTAGTCAACTACACATGTATTATGTAAACATGGACCTATAAAAAAAATTATTTTAGTCAACAAAAAGATTCTGACAGGATGATTTATGAGTTGCACTAATCGTACGCTTTACCCTGCGTCATTATCATTACATCAATAGCAATATTCCGGTCCACAGAGCACCGGTCTTATAACGAAAGACTTGAATGAATTTTTGTCGGTCATGGAGGGGGAATGTTTACAATAGAAATATAAATCGGCGGACTCATAACGAGCGGACTTATAACGAAAGTCTACTGTATAAATATATCTTTTACACTATTTTGTATGCTAAAAGTTGCTACGAATCTACGAAAGAGGATCATATTTTTATTTAAATTCGGTTATTTATATACATATGTAAACAATTTCATTCATTGTATAAAAATTGTAATACTCTATGAATTCGAAAATACCCTAACTGATAAAGATATTTGATTCCTAACTACTTTCGAAGGAACTTAAACTCATTCTTGTCTTCCTCCTTCTTATATTTAGTAGCAAGTTAAAAGGTAGCAAAAATAAGGGAGATTCTATAAACCAGATTCCCCCTTCCTTAGGCTCTTTATACACTACACGCCGAGATCCAAACATTTCTGGTCCGAAGTCAAAACTTCGCTTGCGTATTTATTCCAATTTTAAATTTGTTTACACTGCGATTTTTTTACAAATGCATCCAGGCACCGAACAAACCGGCACGGCTATCGTAACACGGCCGCAATTTGACCGGATAGCGGTAGCACGTGTGGCACAATACGGCCAAATTATGAAATTATTTAGGCAGTTCGGAACGATTATTATTCAAAGCAATACGTTTGTGAGTACATATATAACTTTTCCTCATTCAAACTACGGAGTTTTCCGACTGATTTTCCGATCGGATTAGTGCATAAGCGTCATCCATTTTCGACAGTAACGTCCGTGATTTAAGCTCGGATCGAATCAGTGTACAAACAGCCTTAAATATTGTTTTGAATCTAATTTGAAACATCAAAGAAAACAAAAAAATACAAAATATACATAACTGACATTTCGGCAAAATAAGTAGTATCCATTACGATTAAATAATAACAGCAATCGAAAAAAGAAAAATACCAGTAAAATTGACCACATTATTTTTTTTTTATTTGACAAGTTGATAAATAGTGATTCGTATGTACGTCGTACAGTTTATTTCTTGTTCGTAATTTTATTTCACAAACGAAAAAAAACTAGATCAAAATAAATATTAATGAAGCAATTTATATGAATAAATAATTAACTGAAAAAGTAAAGTTTATTGGAGTACATACACACATGTCACACAATGTAATGCTCAGCCGTCAGCCGGATATTATATTTTAGACTTAAATAAAAATGCAGGTGTTCTTTTAGTTTACCAAATAGTTTTTTTCTCCGAGATACATAAATTATTATGGATTTTATTGCCATTTTTTTTTTTTTTAGAAGTTTATATTTGATGAACTAATTGAACTTGAAAAATGATATATTCTTTGAAAATTTTATACATTTGAAAGAAACAATTTGGCTCATTAATATATTTGACAATTTATGTCATTTTCAATTAGCAGAATTTTTTTTTGAGGGGGGGGGGGGGGTAATGTAACCTTTTTATCGGGGTCAACGTACGCAAAATTTAATTGATGAATTTTGTGGTATCAAATTCCGTCACTTTACCATTTTGCATAAACTATATAAAAAAGTTGATATTTGACATCATCATGCAAGTTTTATTAGCTTTTTGTTACAAAAATCATAATTATCTGTTTATTATGCGAAAATTTCCAATCTTTGGCATCATTTTTCTTTGAAATATTTTTCTTAACAATAGGCTTCTTAAACAATATAGAATTTTTATTACAAAAACTGTTCAATTTAGTTAGTTCAACTGGTTTTCTAACGACTATTTCATTTTTTGAAAAAGTCCATTTTTCGAAAATTTTTTTCTGATAATGGTTTCGACTTCCTCAACGCCTAAAACTAACAAAACAACCATTTAGAAAAAATTTTTAAAAAGTGGACTTGGTACAAATCAATACTCCAGCTGACAAAATATATCATTTACGATAGTTCTATTCGGATATGTAAATATACAAAGTTGTGAATTAATATTTCAATAGGTACATCAGTATCATACTACCATGCACTTAATAGCCTTAATAGTAACAAAACAACTAATACGTGTATACACATGTAGTGAATATACCTTTATTGGTGAATTGTAAACAAAATAATGATAAAATAATATTTTTACAGTTTTTTTTTTTTGCATTATCTCAGAAAGTATAATTGATGTAGATCCACATCACTCATTATCACGCTAGACAATTGCCCCCTCGCCCTGTTTGCGTACGTATTTTATAGATAGCCCCTTAATATAGTATGTACGTATATAATACATTATAAACAAATATGTGTAGTATACAATATTATAATATAAACAATAAATATTTACTATAATAGAGAAATCTAATCTAACACGGAATCTTTTTAGTATACATATTCATATTTTATGAAACTCATTATCTCAACTTAATGAATGTAATTAAAACTTAATTATGTATTATCTTTCATATGCTAGTATTAAAGTACATACTTTATACACAATATTATGTACAAAAGTACTGACTGGGCTTCTATGCGTGCTTCTGTTCTCGCTTTTATTGTGTTTATGTTAATAATTATAAAATTATAATAATAAATACATTAGTAACATAAATTCTAGTAAATGTAAAAATGGTGTTTTGCTACCAATTTTAAGGTTGAAAATTACTCATTAAGTTTTTGTAGCTGTTTTTTTCGAAATTCAGTCGTTAAAGATACATTCCCAATTACTCCTCGCCCATCCTCAACCCCCAGAAATTCAACTATTTACGTATTTATTTTACGTATACATAGTAAAATTATCAAATATTTAGAAAAAAAAAAACGCCTCTAAGAGACGGACGGATACTAAAAAAGAAAAATTGAATTTTGAAAAAATGTTTGAAAATTTTTTGCTATCAAAATGACAAAATTTCTTTTAGACGTATGACCGATTTGATATAAATCTTATTTCCAGTGGGTCCTATCCAGGCCGTAGAATAAATAACTCTCGTCATTTTGAGGGGTGACTCATAGCACCCTGTAAACACTAAAACCACAGGAATTCTTTTGGAATTAACAGTTTGCGAAAATCGTAAATTAACCGACTACATGATGTTTCAAAATTTTTCTAAGTATGGCTCTGACTAAATTATGCATAAATATCTTCTTAATATCATCAAAGGTAAAAAATAATTTTATTGACTAAAATTCAATAAAAGTTTGTAAACATGTTTATATTTGTAGGTCGTAAACGCGTTTCAAAATTTCAACGGTCCCTTTTTTGACACATATTTAATGTCAATTTTTTTCTGTTAAACGACAGTTTTGGTTCAAATTTATTGGCAAATATTAATTTCATAGATGAGATCTACCCGGTGTTTTCGTAGCGAGATTTATATACTTTACACCCTGTATACTTAATTTTGGTAAAAATGAAAACAACTTTAAAAACTTATGATTCACTTCCAGTTTTCGCATTCTATCATTTTATTTACGGTTTTTGACGACATTAAAAATTTTTAGTAAACTTAATGACGTCATAAAATTTAAAAAAAAATTTTCCTCAAATTAAGCTTTATAGAAGTGATTTGAATTAAGGTAATTAGGGGCGAGGGGGGGGGGGAACTTTTCATTTTGCTTAGAAACTACTCCACAACTCCCGTAGAAACTTCAAATTGTAATAGACGAAACATATTATTCTGTTATTTATTCTGTGTTTTCCTATCGAATATTTGTTATTTCGTACGACATAGCGGCGCTCCCTTTCTATAAAATTGAAAATTATGCATCCTACTTGCATATTGCACACCCATACGTCACGCATCACCATCACCCTCAATACACAAAAAGAATACCACGCAATAGCACGCATGTGCACTGTGTCATACATACATTTGAAGTTCAAATACCGTAACTATATACATTCTATTATCTTTAATTTCACACACCTTTTTAAGTTGAATATCCGTTATTATGCCAGCATTTTACTGTTAAAATACAAAATAAAAATTATGCTAATTTTTTTCTTTTTTTTTTGTAATAAAAAACAGATAAAAGAAAAATAAAATAAAAGTTAATAGACACGAGCGTTAATAAAAGTGTAGGAATAAGGGAATCATGAAGATGAGTGCGATAGTACATTTATGATTTTTCCGGAAAAATTAAATGTTAGTCAAGTTTTTCTTTTTTTGTGTCCTATGCTCTTCTTTGATTCTCCGATCCTCCGAATAAAAAAAAACATTGCCAGTGGGTGGGGAGGGGGGTGGCACACAGCTTCCTTGTACTTGTAACAGATTTTGATCCAATTTTTAAGGGGAGATTCGCCAAAAAAAACATGAAAAATCGACAATTTTTATTTTTATTTTTTTTTATATAAATAAATGTTTTATTAAAAAAACTAAATATGCAACATTAAAAATTTTTATTTTTTTTAAATTTAAAAATGAGCCCAGTACCAATGGCTTTGAAGTCGACATTGCGAGATTTTTTCACCTTGACAGTTCCTCGCGTTCTGTTCTGAATCCCCAGTGAACCAAAATCAAAAAATCAAGAATTTTCTGAAATTATACATATATAGTTATGCCACTAACTAGGATCTAAGAAAAAAAAAACCAACGAGAAATCGCATTTTGAAAATAAATTTTCAAAAATCTCCACTCTTTCTCGACTATAAACAGCCGTCATTTTGAAAATATATAACGGAACCAAAATATCCTAGTTCCTGCCAAAATGACGGTATCGAGAAATAATATGCACTTTAATTTATGTCGATATCTCAAATACTTTTTGAGGTACACGAGGAACCATGTCGAAAAACGTACTTTCGAGAAAATTGCATTTAAATTTTTTTTTTTTAAATTGCATTATAATAAAATTCATGCACTAAAATGCCCATAACTATCTGATTTTTCATTTTTTTTTTAAAATAAAATTTTAAGAGAATATTTCTAACACCTTAAGAAACATAATTATGATGGAAAAAACTCGATTTCTCTTTTTTTTTAGCGAATCTCCCCTTGAAATGATTTTGTGCTTAAACTGTTTTCAGTGTCAAAATTTACATATTTCAAAAAATGATCACAATACTTTCGTTACTTTCGTAGTCTAAGACAAAAATTCCATCCCATCTGTGTGTGAACGAGCAGAACTTTCTCATTTCAAATTCATTCGATTCTGATGTTCAAATATAATAATTTCCTCATCAACGTCAAAAATAAAAATTCACAATTTAAAACTGATTCAGTGAATTAATTTATGTTTGTCATAATAATAATAACACAGGCCTGCAAAATTAAGGTCATAAAAAACTTTTTTAACGTTAATAGGTGATTTTTATATTTTTTTGGGTGCTAAATCCAAATTTGGATTTCATTATTTTGTATCACCCACAGTTTTGTCACATTTTGGCTATGTCAGATTTAATGAAATATGCTAATATTTTATAGGAGTGGAAAAAAATAACTTGTACAAGACAAACAGAACTTTATTTTAACACATAAAATATATTTATGTGTTAAAATACTAAGTTTTATGAAGGTTTTAAGAGTCCATGGGCTTATATTTTCTTTCTCTCTTTTCTTTGAAGCTTCGAATGTGGTTTTTTCTCTGTATGCCGCTTGCTGAATTTCTCGGTGAAAGGACCAACAGTAATCACCCATCATCCTGGTGTTCCAACGTTCCTGATAGCGTTTTCCATTATCTTGATATCCTGGTGGAAACTTTCTCCTTGTTCCTCACTGACAGCTCCTAAATTGTCCAGAAAATAGTCTAGCTGGCTGTTTAAAAATGAACCTTTAAGCTTAAACATCCCAAATTCTTGAAGCGATTAAGCATATTAGATACAATGGTTATATTATAGTCTGGGTCTTTTTTGTTACCCAAAAACTTGTTAACAACTTCCTTGAAAGCAATCCAAGCGTCTTTCTCTTTCACTGTTATACGTAATTGAAACTTAAACATCATTTTTCTTATATCAAGGCCAATGAAGACACCCTCTTGTAACTTTGCTTCTGATAAATGCGGGAACTTTGAGCTAAGATATTGGAATTATAAGATATTATATTCATTATACGATATTGGATCGCTGGCTTTCGCATATTTGATATTATATTGATTGCATTAATTTTCTGAACTATTTTTTGAATATAAAGGTTTATGATGTAAAATGTAGGGAAATGGTGGGTGATACAGCAATTTTATTGTTATTTTCAGATTCAGCACACTAAAATCCATAAAATTATGGTTAAAGTATTAAAAAAGTTTTTTAGTCGTTGGCCTGTGTAATTTAAGTAAAATTTATCTTTACATTGCATGACGTTTACAAGAGAATTTTAAATATTTTCATATCCGAAATGATAGGAATCATTTTTCAAGCTATATAGTTATATATATTATATCTAACAACATCATGAAAAATTTTTAATGAACAAAATACTTTTCACGACTATTAATTTTTCATTGAAAAATTAAATAAGCAGTGGAAATCATGCAACATCAATTTTCAATCAAATAGATTATATTTGAAAAATTCTTTGAAAATTAAAAGTCAACAAGCTTTTTTTGGTGTCATTATTAGATTTTTATAGTAGTATTATTATTCTAATGATTTTCAGTTCCTACGAAATTATAAAAATTCCAAGAACAAATTAATTTATTCAAATTATTGGTTATAGTTAGAATTCCTACCGCAGACAAATCTAACATCAAAATTGTTTAATAAACACATTACCAAGGAATATCCTGATTTAAGTTTTATTTTCACATACGAAACACTTCAACTTCGCTAGTTTCTTTGGGGTTCCGAAGAAACTATCACATCCCTGTGTCTGTCACAGCAGTAGGTATTCGGTTACTTGGGAACATATGTGCGATTGCCTGAATTCAGGGGCAAGAAAGAGTGAATACATAATTATGGAAGAATCAGTGTAAAAGTGAACCGTCTTTAAAAATTTTTTTCTAAAAATGCAAGTTTGAGAAATTACAACACTAACGAAAAAGGCATTTTTAAAAAAAAATTTTTATGGACTTGGTTCACTTTTACACTGACCCCCCAATATGTATGTTGGTGTGTGACGTCATCAGGTGTCGTGTCAATCGATGCTGATATCTGGATTTTAACAGCAGTAATTGGTTTCATCTGGTTGTTAACCGCTAGTAACCAGAGCACTAACTGATTTCAACTGGTTGTTAACCGCTACCACACAGCGATACGACACCTGATGACGTCACACAACAACATATGTATTCACTCTTGCTTGCCCCTGAATTCAGGCAATCGTACATACGTTCTCAAGTAACCGAATACCTACCTACTCACATCCCTATATTTCCTATATCTTTCGGCCTATATAAAGATGAAATTTTGCATGTGAACACCACAAATGATTTACACCTGTATACAGTAAAACAAAATTCTCCTTTCTTTATTTTGTTACATTCTCATACTAAAAAGTGGGAATGAACGTTTGAAAAAATTTTCGCTTTTCGCTATCGCATATTTTAGCGTTTTTGTTCGCTGGCCTGTATTTAACACTTTTAAATAAAAAAAATCTCTCATTAAAGGAGATACAGAGAAACAAATTATCACATCGCAAATGATTTACACCTGTATACAGTAAAACAAAATTCTCCTTTCTTTATTTTGTTACATTCTCATACTAAAAAGTGGGAATGAACGTTTGAAAAAAATTTCGCTTTTCGCTATTGCATATTTTAGCGTTTTTGTTCGCTGGCCTGTATTTAACACTTTTAAATAAAATATCTTTTTTTAAAGGAGGTATGGAGAACCAAATTATCATCTAATTGACCCTCATAGTAACACTGGAAGAGATTCGAAAACTGTAACTGTGTGGTTACTGAGGAGCCTTGATTTAATGCGTGTCCAACACGTACTTGGTGAGTTTTTTTTTTACTCAACCCTAATTATTATGTAATTGGGACAATGCAGGAAAATAATTATTTGACATTCCTATATATTATTATTATTATTATTGTTATTATTACTGTTAGAAAACGTGACAGACAGTTCGCGTAATATATAATATGTAAAATTTGGCATACAAAATTTCATAATGTATTTGAGAATTACATTCATATAGACCGATACAAAACCACAATTATATGGGAACATACATAATTATGTCTGATATATGTATTTATGTATGTACATTAAATACATACATAAATACATAATTGATAATTGTTGTTATGTCTGCGGTTGTGTGAGCTGACATTTAATTGATTATTTTGACGGGATATATTTTAATAGCTACTAGCCGTACTCGCGACGTCGTTCGCGCAAAGCATTGTTTTAAACTCAATGAGGAATATGTAAGTGTAATAATTATACAGAACTTGCAAAGAATTTTTGTGTAATACGTGCACATGCTCAAAATGGTTTTTCTATTGTGGGAAGGAGGCATTTTCCCGGAGTAAAAAGTATCTTAAATGTTACCCTACGTAGTAAATTATCATCACACCAAATTTTATTAAAATCCGTCCGATAGTTTTTGCCGAATGTGTGCACATGCTCAAAGATGGTTTTTCTACTTTCCCGTGAGAATGAGACATTTTCCCGGAAGAAAAAGTATGTTAGATGTTGATCCAGGTAATAAGTTATCATCATACCAAATTTCCTAAAAATCCGTTCAGTAGTTTTTGCGTAATGTGTACACATGCTCAAAAATGGTTTTTCCATTTTCCCGTGGGAATGAGAAATTTTCCGGGAATAAAAGGTATTTTAGGTGTTGACCCAGGTAATAAGTTATCATCACATCAAATTTCATTAAAATCCGTCCAATAGTTTTTGCGTGATGCGTGAACAGAGATAGACAGACAAAATGTCTAAAAATCGCTGTTTTGGTATCTACATCGATAAATATTTATAGTACCAGTACAATTTTCAAAAAATATTCCATGTACAGAAATGGTCTCGTTACAATTTTATTATATGTATAACTGTACGAACAACATCTATACAAAATACTCAGAATTAACTGTACCTACACTAAGCACAAATAAATAATCTACACTAGCGGATAAATTAATTGAAACATTAAAAACAAAATCAAATAAGGGGACAATAAAAGACGTAATACTTGAACTAGGGCTAGGAACATCATAATTTTTTTTTTTTTAATTCAAATACCATCATAATATCAACTTTTCAAAAAATTTACATACAAAAAAAAAAAAAAAAAATATGAGCATTGCACTTAACAAAGTTGCTTCAAGATAGTCAGATACAAAAGTATAGCTCAGCGAAAAAATTTTATCAGAGTTATTACATTTGTATACCACTTGTTGCTTTTTTTAATTTCCGCGCGGTTATGTTGTAGCAATATAAAATCATTGTTGAAAAAGCGTTGTAAAAACGTTGTAAAATGATGTTTATAAATTATATTTCAAAAACGGCGGGGAGTATAATTTTTATTACTTATTGAATATGGTTTGCAACTTTGTATTTTATAACATTGAAATTTTATCAAATTTCTTTGACACGTTTTCATTTTATTCAAAAAAAAGAACAAAAAATAGTTTCCCCATAAGAGCCCGTGTTAAAATTACAAAACTTTAAAATCGTTTCTCTCAAAATTAGGGTTGTCAATTTTTTTCCGGTAAGGGCTCGTATTATTGGTATTGAATTAAATAAATATCGAGAGAAGTTTCGTTAAAATTTTTGGCAAAAATCGTTTTATCGACCAACTACCTTAAAGTAGTTCTATTAAGATATGTACGTATACAACGTTGCGAATTGCTCATGTTTCTGATATTATAACGTATACTCCACAACCTTAATACCAACATAGTAGCTAATATGAACGCGCACATAGTATATCTGTACTGGTGCGATGATAAAGTAACAAATAGTCGATTGTATTTAAATTTCTTGGAACTTCCACAAAAATATTTGAAAATTTTCCTAAGAAAACTATTTACATACAAAATACAAAGCATGTAATCATACAATTTTTTTTAAATTTTTCCCGAAAACCACTTTACTTAGAACAATGATTCAATAACTTATGTAAATTTTTTCGTTGTTTTTCTCACAGAACCTGTCTGTTTGACCAAGACGAATTAATTTTTGTTCAACTCTTCAAACGACACAAAAGTAATTTATTACAAATGGTGATTTTGAAAATTTTACCATATCTGTATGTACCAATAAACAATATATAATATCCAACTGATGTGTCTGTCATACAGCCCATAGTCTGCATTATAATAATTATACAGATGTAGAAAAAGCCGCAGAGAACAGCGGTAAGGTTTACATTTAAAGGTAATAACCTTCTCATCATGTAATGTACTATTTTTATTGGATGTTATTATCGACCGACTGACAGACCGACAGACAGACAGACAGACAGACAGACAAACGCTAATATGTAATAAAGTATAAAAATAGATAACAATATTGAAAGCATTTCCCGAAATGAGCATAATAATATTTTGAAATACAATAGGGGAGAATAATTGACTTTGTTTCATTCAGGGGCAATAATGTAGTCTTGGTGATAAGAAGGAAGCGTAGAGGAAAATCATAATTTTGTGTTTATAAGGTTTGTTCCAAAAAACAATGGAATTTATACATATATATATTTGATTTTTTTCTCAGAGAGATTCATAGTGGGCATTAAGGATATTATGGATATCCGTAACCGTAACCGAAACTACCGGATATCCGAAATAATTACAAATCCGAAACCGTATCCGAAAATAAAATTTTCGGATTTGTTTCGGATAATAACAGACAACTGTTATTGGAAAACTAAGGTTAAATCGAAGCAAGTTTTTGCTCCATGTATTTCTCTTGATAGATTTCCATTGACTTGTGTTTGGCGTTCACTATTTGAGGTAAAATTTCTTCTAAAAAAAAATTGTCATTGAAAACAATTATCGGTACCCGTACCTAACTGTATCCGAAACTATCCGATATTATTACATATCGGTAACCGAAACCGAAAAAAATGTTTTTAAATATCCGTATCCGTATCCGAAATTTCATATCCATAACATCCCTAGTGGGCATAGTTTAGCAACTTTCAAACAACACCCACAGAACATGAAAAAAGTTTTCTTCATCATTTATGGAACCAGATTGAAAACAAAATTTTGAAAGTCAATTTATTTGTTAACCAATTTCAAAAACCTTGTGTATCGCCCTAGAAAATCTATCTAAGTAAAAAGTTGCAGATCAAATTTCTATCGGATCGGATGAAAATTGTTAGAGTTATCTTGCCTACCGTTTTGGAAAATGTAGTTTCGAGCAAAAACGCCGGTAAAGCTTCAAAACGTTTTTATCGTTCTAATCATTAACGCTCTCTGTGAATTATTTATGGAAATATAATTGATCTGTAATGAAAAAAAAAGTTATCGACCAAGCTGAGAGGAGACTCAAAAATGCTATATACAAATCGTTTTAGAAATCAGGTTCAAAACTGTTTTTGAAATATTTTCTCAGTAATAATTTCTTTTGAATATCATTCTAGAGTGGTTAAAAAAGGAAAAAATATTTTTCCAAATCAGTGTTTGTTGGAACAAACCTGTAGTGTTTTAATTTTCCTGAAAAAAAAGGAGTAACCAGGAAATGAACCAAGTCGTCAAGTAAATGAGTTCCCAAATTATTTTTTTCTCTACTTCCTAAACTGCAGAAAATACGAATTTTTCCAAACGTATTGAAAGTTGTTGACCCAAAAATTCACTTCATCAATAATTTAGAGACATTTTATTACCTATAACACTTTTCTCAAAGTTTTCGTTCGTTGACAAAAATAATAAAAACAAAAATCAAATCTATTACTCAACTTGTGTCCGTTATCCGAAAAATGTCGTAAAATATGAATAAAAATTCGGAAAATCTGAAAGAGTTAAATATAAAAACAATATATCTATTATTTTTATAGATCTTACCAATTTTTCGTTATTTTAATAATATACAGTATGTTTCAAGAAAAAGTATCAACTACAGTAAAAATTAAGTTTAATATAAAGTAGGGTTTTTCAATTTTATGAGAAAAAATATAGGCTTCTTCAACTGCCTTTTTTATAAACAATCAATTTTCATATTTTGTTAGTCTCTTAATCGCTACTAGATCGTTCAAATTCGTAACACCCTGTATATACCGTACTCTTCTACTTATTTCATAATCGTAAGAATATTCTGTATTAATTTTATTGTGATCCTGTTAATAAAATATTTTTATATAATAGAGGGAACAAAAAAAAAATGAAACGGTTCATAAAGATATGAGTTGAATCCAGAGGCAGCTACGAATGTTATCTTTTCACATAAAAATCATTTATCAAAGCGTGCACGAAAAAATGTAATCTTTTATCAAAAAAACTCGTAAAATTATAATATTACGTAATAACCTACAAATATTAAATTTTATGTCTTAACAAAAGAAACAATATAAGTATTTTTTTTTGCACAAAAAATTACAATCAACCAAAAAGGGTGAATATAAAAATACCCCTGTCGCAGCATCCTGCATAACATAGCGAATTTCCATTTATAAAAATTCGTTTTTCTCGGAAACCAGTTTACATAAAGAATGGTGGTTTAAAAACCTATTTTGTGTAATTTTTCTTCCTCTTTCTAATGGTGTGAAAAAAAGTCGGGAAAACTTTTGAATAAGGGGAAATTTTGGCAAAAAACTAATTTCTTTCACGAAAAATTTCCCAAAACTCATGTTCCGGGCATCGGACGTGTCTGGCTAGCGAACATGTCCAACGGTTTGGGACTTCCAACATTTTCATCAAATCTCATAAACCTAGGACATTTCGTTCGAGAGTTATCGTGCGGGACCCTCTACTATTTTTTCCGGCCCCTCTACTAACAGCTACGCTATGAGCCTCCTCTTTAAACCTGGGCCCCGGGGCTGGAACCTCGGCTATCCCACCTTCTCGTCGGCCCTGCGTTGTCTTAGAAGACTTTATTTTGTATTGATAACATATTTGCTCTGATATATTTCAAGACCAAAAAGATGAGGATCAGAAAAATGATCGAAACCGGTCTATAGAGTATACGAAGAATAGTCAGTTTCAATGTTTACAAAATAAAATCGACTACCTTGCATATTACCAATATTCAAAATGGTCCCACTAAAACGGTATTAGGTAAATAAATACCAAAATGTATTCCAGCAATAAATTCATATTTATATGTAACTATTATTAAAATTTCTAGCATTGCACTTTGCGTGCCAATAAGTTATTTAATAGTATTTCCATAACAATATTTAATGGTTAACAATTTAACGATTAAAATTGTACATCAATTCAATAATTTTAAAATGCAATGCAATACACACGTCGAGAATTTATTGATTTATTTTAAACTAGGAAGCAAGTTAAGTTTTTCTGTTCCATATTTTAACGATGTACGTATATATGAGAAATAATTTGTTCCTATCATGCAACAACGTAAAATAATAAAACCATATTATTATGTATGGGGGGAGGGGATTTAAATTTCCTGCATAGTCTGCTTGTGGTGGTTCATGGAACTTATTTGTGCATATATCGTACAATATGTGTAGGTAACGAAATTAAAACTTTTCATTTTAATCGTCATGGAATAGTATATTGTGCAATAAGTGCGGGAAATTGTTGATTGCCCACGAAAGCGAAGTTGATGTAAATATGTATATAGATACCGCATTGCGCTCATTCGCTTGAGTGGGGCAATCGACAATCCCGCACGAGTTGCACATACTATTTTTTATTACGAATTTCACATACTTTTTTCCTATTATTATCACTATTTTTGACATTTTTATTACTTTTTTAAATAATATTTTTAAATGTTCGTCTTTTTTTCTGAATTAATTATCGTTTAAATTACTTTGTTGGTGGTTTCTATAGAAATAATTATGAAATATTTATTAAATGAAAAATTAAGAGGCGGCTTTGCGTGTTTTGATTAAATTTTGCGTGTTTTATTGTCAATTTGCGTGTGGAAAGTTACTTTCCACACGCAAAAAAGTATACGAGAAGAGTACAGTGGGCAAACAGCTATTTTGCGTACAGAAATGTGTGCGCCAAGTTAGTACTTCTCCCGCATGAGTAATAAAAAACAATTTATACGGGCGAAAATATGGTTTAGTTATTTGTCGGAGAAATACGCAGCTCAAATTTACATTATATTAAAAATTATTTCAAAGGTGATTCAGGGTTAGAAGTTAAAAAAAAAGGATGCATTTTCAAAAATTTTTTCTAAGGAAACCTTGTATATAAATTAGGGATGTTATGGATATCCGTAACCGTAACCGAAACTACCGGATATCCGAATTAATTAGATATCCGAAACCGAAACCGTATCCGAAAATAAAAGTTGCGGATTTTTTTCGGATAATAAAAGACAACTGCCGTTGGAACACTGAGTTTAAATCGAAGCAAGTTTTTACTGCATGTATTTCTTTCAATAGAATTCCGTTGATTCGTGTTTAACGTTCACTTTTTAGAGTAAAATTTCCACCTTTTTACTAAAAAAAATTTTCACTCTAAGCAATTATCCGTAATCAATCGTATCCGAAACATTATCCGATATTATTACATATCCGTAGCCGAAACCGAAAAAAATGTTTTTAAATATCTGTATCCGTATCCGTATCGGAAATTTCATATCCATAAAATCCCTAATATAAATCTACCATCGATCTGAAGCCTTTCATACATTATTAGACATTTCTTTAAATATCAAGAAAAATTTTAATTCCCTTTTGCTCAATAAAGGAGCATTTTTTTTATACTTGGTGTTGAATCAGACGCTTAGAAAAAGTTTCAATGGGTGGTTAAAAATTAAAAAAATCAAATGGGGTTTTTGAAGAAAACAAACTTTCTGAATCACTAAATCCAAAATGACACCGGTTCAAAAAAAAAAAAATTTGAAAAATTGTGGTTCTTTTGCTTTTCTTGTCTGTATAATTTTTTTTTTTTTTAGATTTAATGACAGAAAAATTATAATGCTTTAATAAAAAGTTACGGGGAGTAAAACGCTATTTTCTGAACTCAAACTTCCAACAGTACTGGAATTATGACTAGAAATACGTCATAAAGTGATCTTAAAAATTTAAATGCATACTTATTTCTTGTAAACTATATTTCTTAAACTAAAGAAAAAAAATAATTACCGCAAAATACATTACTGAGTATGTACTTAATTTACAAATCAAATTTCATTTTTAATAAAAATTGGAAAATAAAAAATTTTTACTGACCAGGAAACGTAGAATAGGTGACATTTTGAATGTATACATACATACCTGAAACAAATGTACGAAAATTAATCAAAGGTAAATACAATAGGTATCTATATACATATTTACAATAATTACAATATTGTTTTTGTTACTATTAACTTGGTATTGGAGTATTAGTTTAGTGTTGTACTGATAAGGTTTCGTAATCATCATAAAACCATTAAACTATTATACAATAGAATTTTTTAAAATATTTATTTATTGTCTCATTTTACCACTAAAAAAAAAAAAAAAAAACAAAACAATGTTTTAATTGATTGAAACAATGTTTTAACCCAATTTATTTATAAAACAAAATACTATTATGTATTCAATTGTTATAGTGAGATAGAGGTCGTGGTTGAAAAACCATTATAGATCGGACCAATCATAAATTAATAAAAATGTCATGTACATGAGAGGAAAATGTGACAAATTGATTTTTATTGTTTTAGATATTATGATCCACTTGAGCTTTTTTTTTTGGAAGGTCAGGGGAGAGACTTTGGTCCGATCTACTGTGTAAATCTGTTAAACTGTAAGGCATCAGTATAGTTACTAATGGTAATTGAAGTAATTTTTCAATTATTCGGTAAAAAAGAGTTAAACAAACTTATAGATTTTTAAATGAGACTATATATTAATTTTTCAATAAAACTGATCTAATGCATTAATTAACAACAGTAATGAGCAAAAAAATTTTTTTACCCAAGTTTATTCTTTTAATTTATATTTATTAGTTAGGCGATAAAAATATGCCTAGATGTACTTGTGGCTACTTCAACCAATAGAGTTCTGGTTGGTTATATTTCCATTACATCCAAGAAAAGAACCTTTTCCAGTACCATTTCTATCATACAAATCTGGTTGTAATAAAAATGGCAACTCTCAAAAAACTCACATGGTATATGTATGTAGATAAAACACTTCTATTACAATGACCTACTATTTTTTATGTAATTGTTATATTACTTCTGACGTCATAATTATCATAAAATTATTTTTTTTTTTAAAAATATTTCCATAATTTCGATAAAATTATAAAATATTAAATATAACTATTAATTAACATAATTAGTTGTTAATTTATACATATATTTTAATAACTGACTAATTAATGGTATACCAAATATAATTTTTTTCTTAATTTATGTATTTATTAATTTTATACAAGTAACTTTTTGATAGATAAAAATAAATAGATATCTGTGTATCAACAGACACGTATTTTTTGAATGTGATAAAAAGAGATAGATACAAAGAATGAAACAAAATGATTGATGATATTAATTGACGGATTACGAATAAAATTTTTTGATATAAAGTACATTCATTAAATAGTTTAATATTTATCAAAATTGCGTAGTGGTTCTTTGATACTATAGATATATTTTTTAAATTACATTTTGTATTTGAAAAATGTCGACTGATTATGATTTACTAAAAATATTAATCTTCTCTAATAATATATTATTTATTACGGATATCAAAGTGAGACTATATGGGATGATATGACAGTGTCAAGTCTCTCATTGTTAGTGGTAACAATAATTTAGGCCAACACGCTTTCGTTTAGAGAATAACCTTGACAAGTAGTTGGGTGGTTAGAGCCATGTCGGCTGATGATAGGTTACCGGTTCAATTCCGCGCATCAGTATGATATTTTTTTTTTTTTGCAATTCTAAATTAAAAAGTTTAGAATATAGAAACTTTATTTATTCTTTTAACAACATCTTTTGATGAAATTAAAATTGTTCGATCGCAATTAGAAGGATGAGTTTATTTCAGCGTAAACACAAATGTTGTTTTCAACTTTAGCAAAACATATATTTTATGAACAAGTCTAAACCTACAACAATGTGTAAGCCAAATCCTATAAGCACGACTGAACTTTAACAAACAAAAATTGATTTTCTCTGACCTATATTATATTCAGTTCAACTGTTCAGTACAATCATTTAACGGTGGCTACAATAAAATAAATAACTAGGATCACGGTCCAAATATCGGAATAATCTGTTGACCTGATTTCTTCAGTGACCAAAAAAATAAAGGTATATTTCTCTATATCGTGAATTTTTAATCTCATAATTTCCTAATATAGTCAGGAAGATAAATCCATCTTGATATTCCATCGTCAATAAGTCCTCAACAAATCTACAGTACCCTCTCTGAATACCCCGTCACGATTCCCCTTCTAATTCGCGCGAGAATTGTAGTGCGAGCCTTCCAATATTTTCGCTGTTAAAATACAATATTTTAAATAATTAATATTGGAAAGGTTTACTTTGTGAAAATCCATATTAAAAAACATGGGATAGTTGCTTTGTCACTTTTCACAACAAAAATCGTATAAACACGAGTCGTCTTTCGGCCATTACGCCATCCTCAGGTGAAAAACACAACTAAAAACTGTTCCTAGTACGCGAAGCTATTTATATTATAAAAATGAAGTGAATAATATAAATAGCTTCGCCTAAAAGAACAGTTTTTAGTTGTGTTTTTCACCTGAGGATGGCGTAATGGCCGAAGTCGAAGTTTTTGTTGTGAAAAGTGACAAAGCAACGATCCCATGTTTTTTACAATATTTTAGTTTGATCTGTTGGAAATAGAAAAATTTTGAGTACTGAAATAGGTAAATACGGCGGAAATGGGGGGGGGGGTGGAACTAGGGAATACTACTTCTCGTTTCTGTAATCGACGCTATTGAGAGAGCATACTGTAGTACATTCTGTTTTATCGTCAGATAAAAGGTTTTATTCGTACGTGTTCTTTCATCGTATGTTCTGACCATACAAATTTATTTGCAAATTAAGCGAGCGAGGAGGCTTCAATTAAATTACAAAATTGTACTCCACTGCGACTCGAAATTAATGTGTAATGTCTGTTACACGAAAAAAAAACTTATAATTATGCAATTACGCTGGGCTGTTTTATCGTGTATATATTCCTATAATAAGCATATTATCTCTCTTGTATTATGCAAATTTACATAAATACCTATTTTAAAAAAAAAATCTGCCTTTTTACGTTAAAACAGAAAACGTATGGTTAATTTTTTTTTATTTCAGGAGAAAAAATATTACCATCAGTTGAAAATAAACCAGTTTAATTATTAATAGTCGAAGCTGAATTTGATACTTGGATTTGGCTTGGCTGGTGTATGCCGAAATTCGATCCCTGTGCTTGGCTATGCTTATGAAAGTTTTTCTCGAGATAAAACATTTCTTGCTTTTATTAAATATGAAAGACTAGCCTTTAATTTGTTAAATAATACAATTATCTAAACCTTTTACTTTCTAGGTACTTATATGAGTTTAAAAATTTCAACAATAGTTTTTACAAAAACGATAATGTCTTTTAAGATCTGACTATTACTGTAAAGTGGCCAGATGTCCCAATGTTGGCGAAACAGTCCCGCTTTTTGCAACACTGTCTCGCGTCCCGCCGATTTTTAAAAATGTCTCGGTTTTTAGAAAATATCTGCATTTCCTTTTTAAATGTTTTTTTTCTTTTTTTGTTTGAAAAATTCGAAAAAATTAAGATTCACGATTCCTTTCATCCCATTTGTCCCGCTTTGTCTCAATGAAAATCTGGTCATTTTATATTACCACCTCTGCTAGATAACAGAAATCACAAATTCATAAGGATTTCGTTGTTTTTCGTCGTGACTACGAAACCGTAAACGCGTGTAACAACATCGAAAATAGTATATTATTCAACGAGCTGGTAATGGTAGCTATTACTCACGAAGATGAAATTGCGACACGAGTCGAATTTACGAGGCGAGTGTCGTAATGCATCTGAGTGAGTAATAGCGATTACAAGCGAGTTGAATACGATATTTTTTCTACGACTTTTTTCCTTTTTGACTTAAATAAAATGGAATATAAATTTTCAATTAAAAGAATACAATTTTTTTAATCTATCTCTAATTTCATTAAATGTTTATATGTATATGTACAAACGATGAAAACAAAATACAAACTACTTTGTTTACTTTGACGTTACTACGCAACATATATGAAATTAAAATTTGATACGTATATATGTATCATACACAAAACAAATGCCGGTCCATTGAATAATGATTAATACGGTGATTTCATTGGTCGAACTTTCTCAACAATTATTTACGGATATGTAATGGAGTGTGTTTTTCAACACGAGTAGTAAAACTAATGAATTGATAATTTAATTATTATGTTTGAACAAAATTGAAAATTACACAAAAATATATAAAAATACATAAATTATGTATAAAAAGTAAATACATACCTACATAACTTTGACAAACGTAACAAAAGAATGTAACCTAGTTTAAACTTAATTTCAAACACACTAAGTTAAGTACCCATGCATGATATACATGATGTACGATATGGAATTATTCTTATACTATACATACGTTAGTTAATGTATTTAATAAGTGATATACCCATTTTAAAAACGAACTCTGTATGTATGTATAAAGTATGCCTGCCTCACTGACTTGACTGCCTACAGTAGCTACATACATATAATAATAGGTTATTGACATGGAAATATGTACATACACACACATACATCATGCGATGTCCCTGGCCACCATTTGTTTAAATGAGTAGTTCGCCTTTAATATGAATGCGACGTTGTTGGTTACCTTATACCGCTCCGTTCGACTTGCTTCACTCACTCACTCACTCACTCACTCACTTGCTTACATATTATTGTTCGTACATACTTACTAGTTGTGTATGTACATCATGTACATAGTATCGTAACATATCCCCCCCTTCAACCTCCTCACCTAAATTGAGGCATACAGGATTGCATACAAACAGAGGCTGTCTCGATTTTATGTAATTAATTTATAACATTGAATTACAAGAAGGAAAAAGTTATGCAAATAACAAGTATCTATTGTTTTAAAAGCTGACAAATAAAGAATCTAAAATAGATTCTAAGTTTCTAACTAAGGTGGTGTTGTAACTGAGCCGATTAACAAGTGCATTCATGGAGCACAATGTCATGGGATTAGTGGAGAGTCCTTTCTGCCGAAATTGCGGCCTGAAGCACGAATATCTTCGTCCCATATGTTTTACGCTCTTGTGAAGCATTTTGTCATCGTTGAGATGCAAGTATCTGGAATCTCCAATACTACTCCTAGTTCCGAGGACATCTTCAGGATTGTACACTCTAGTGTAATCCTGAGTTTTTTTTATGAGGGACTGGGCATTAATTATAGTTAGTCCCTGTTGGATGTCGTGTGGTACAATGCGCCCGTATTTGGTGGGCTTTGTGGTGTAACAGGAGCTTTGACCCACTTATAAAGGTGCATTTAGTATAATAATTACTGTTACTATGGTTTGCAATTTTATTTCAAACAAGAATCACTACGGAAGCTGTAAGTACGTCACAATTTCAAAATAATTTTTTTTTTTTATACAAAAATCAATTGTTTTTTTGTTTTGTTTTTTAAATCTAACGATACACTTCACGTTTCTCCCCCTCTCATAACGGAAGACATAAATCGTTTCCAGAAAAAATATCAAATGACCTTAATCTTAAACAAAAAAAGTAAAAAAAAACAAAACAATAACGACAAAACAATTTTCTATTTTTATCCAAGTAGAGAGAACTTTTCGTCGATAAAAAAAAATGAAAGACGAAAAAAAACAACAACCATAGAAAAAGTAAAAGAGAGACAGAGAGAGAAAAAAGTAGTCCACATTTTATATTAAAATTTAAAAAGTATAAATAGCAAAGTTAGCAAACAGAGGCAGTAGGACGTCTGCTACTGCTTGGTGGCTGACGATGTCTCCTTGTCTCCTTCACATATCCATTCATATTCAATAATAAATAACAAAATAATAGAATAACACACAAAACGTTTCTGAATATCCCCCCCCCCCAATCGTCGTATGTAACGGACTCTTTTTACACTCCTCATTATTGGAACGGTGTGCTGTGGAGTACAAGTGTACGTACAACTGACTACATACTTACTAAGTGGTATAACGGGTGTCGAGTGTAGTATGTATATGTAAGTATGTGTGTGAATATGCGAGAGCTTTTAAACAGATATCGTGACGTCATATGCTCAATGAAATCTGCAGTGCGGCAAATACACATACACATACAAACATATACATAGACACATATATTTCTGGTATTGTACATATAAGCAAGCTGTATTTATAACCTATACACATGAAATTGAGCTTTATTGTAAAGCTCAAATGTTAGAATTATGTATTTACGTGTAGTATATTGCAACAGTTATGATTTATGTACATATATTGGGTTGTTGCAAATGAAATATTGTCTACGATCGACAATATTATTCATATCAGCAGCATAGATGATAGACATTTTTGTTTGTACGTGTATAATAGGACTGGACTTGAGCGATGAATAAAATCAGCTTTGGTCTTGTATTTTGTTGCAAGACAAATACCAAAAAATTATTATAAGCACGATTGTGTAAGATCGATACCAAGACGCCAGTGTACAAGATTGAGAAAAAACAAGACGAAATATATAAAATATAAAATTCGTCAAGTGCGTGTTTTTGACACGCACTAAGTAATGTCACCTTAGTGAAAGTGTTAATTTATGATTTTTTGGCTCGTTTTTTTAAGTACAGTGAGAATACAGCCCTCTTGCGTTTATTCAATATATGCAGGTACAACTCTATAATTATTATATTATATATTATTATTGTTATTATTAATTTTTCCCCCACTATAATCACACAACGAGATTAATATGTCATCCTTCGGTGACATAATAAAAGGACTTAACTGAAGCTCGTCAGCAAACGACTGATAAAAGACAGACAAAACCTTTATTTGTTACGGTAGGATTCTAGTCTAGAATTTTGAAAAATTCGATATTTTTTGAAAAAGCATAAACCTTTAAAAATATGTCATTAAAAGAAAATTTAAAAAATTTGAAAATTTTACAAAGTTATACAGCTTTTTTAATACGGCAGGCAGGTTCAGGTATCATATTATATTTTACTTCAAAATTTTAAATGAATTTTTCTCGAAACTACATTATTCAAGCTAGTCAACATGATATCTCAAGTTTTAATTACTTTATGGTATATTTTAATTGTTACTATTCAAAGAAATCTAAAAAAAAAAAAAAAAAAAAAATCAAAAAAATTTTGCTAATTACTGAATAAACTGAACAAATCCATAATTGGAAACCATCGACAGTCAATGGTTGGTTAATTTATTGATAAAGAGTCCCCCCCTCTCAAAAAAAATAACACTTGAATCGTTCTATATAAAAAAAAAATTATAAAATACTAGAATGATCCATAATTCATTTCACTCTCATTTACTCTTTAATTAATGGACAACGAAAACACAATAAGCCACATACATAAATATATCACGTGATAATTGCCATTTTTTGGTTACCCCATTTTTTATTACCCCACGAAATAGGTTGAAATATGTAATGCTAAACAATTTTTAGTACCGAAAAAATTGATTATTTCAGTCTGATGGTGGCACACATAAATAACATAAATAAAAGGTTATGAAGTTCAATGTTAATATATGTAGGGAACGGGGAAAAGGGGTATAAACTAATTTTATTTATTATCATACCATTTTCTATCTCCATTTGCCCCTTTGATCCTTGTCTTTGAACCACCTTCAAAAAGTACTGATATCAGTAAATAAATAATTAATTGAATATTTTCCTAGCGCTTCCACCACAATAGAAAATGCATTTCAAAATATTGTTGAAAAATTTAATTTTCTTTAAAAAAAAAAAAAAAAAGAAAAAATTATCAATATTATAAATTCAGAAAATTTGACAGTCCATTTCAAAAAAAGTACTTTCTAATTTTTAGGTCATATTTTCTTTTCAATGTATCTCTCGGCACCTTCACCAAGTTATGACCTCTCAGGACCAGAACACTTATCTTTATATTGAACTAAAAAATTTTGTCAAATAAAATATAATATTCCTACTAAAATGGATGAAGAAAGTTTAGTTAGTGAATGAAAACTTGTGCTTTAATTATATGAAATATATAAACTTTCTAGACTTAACAAAACAATATTTCGTGTTTAACAAAGTTGACGACGACACATTATGAATACGTACACATATATTATACGTATTAGGTTGTTGCAAATGAAATATACTGAATGGCTGGTGCTGTGTGCTCCAGAAGATTCACTCACGCCGTGCGGGATACACCGTGATGCTAGTGTGCTCTGTGTGGCCACAGTGTGTTAGTGTATTCCAGTTGAATCATTCGTCTGACAGACAATTAATTGTTCATTTGCAACAACCCAATACACAAACAAACAAATTAAAACATTTTCTTCTCTCTTTACAGTTCGAATTTATATTTATTTTCATGCCCTGTCTTTCTCTTTTCCTTTCTACTTATGTGGGGTAATTTACTACTACATAACTCTATCTATGTACACATTACACACACCTGCTTTCTCTGTCTTCTTGGGACTCTCGGGAGTTTTTAGAAGTTGTTTAGTGGTGGTGTATTTGTTGATGCGTTTGGGAAATTTATAAACTATACAAGTTTATTATAAAACTATTTCTGTATTTAAAATGTATTGTTTGTGACTTGTTTTATACATAATAATAGTTTAAAATTTGCAATTTTAATTTTTAGATTAAATATAACATTTCTCAATAATATTTTATATGTTATTATCATGTAATTTTATTTCTAATATTTCCATTTTTAATAACTTTTATGGATTCAAAATTAGTTTATTTTTAATTAAGAAGTTTTTCTATAATTAACTCCTTAATATTATTTTCTACGTTTAAATTTCTTTTTTAAGGTTTCATAGTTTTTCGTGGAAAAATTACATCCATCGTAATTTAATTAATTAATACGTTAAAAGAGGGTCACTAGTGCGACATTTTGAAAAAATTAGAAATTTTTTTTTTGCAACATCCGATAGTCTATACCTTTAAAAATAACATACTAAAATTTCAAGTGCACACCTCAAATAGTTTTTGAGTTACAGCCATCAGAAGAGCGGAATCTGATTTTCATTGTTAACTTTGAGGTATTGAGAAATGTATGAAAGTTGATAGTTCGGGAGTTTCTGGACGTAGCTGCCAGTCACATGTTGTGGAGAAGCTAGATCCTGACACATTTAAACGATTCATCTAGTTCTAGTTTTACTATGGCCGTTATAGTGAGCACATTGTAGGTAAACAATTTTAGTAAAAATTCTCAGTGATTAAAAATAAAAGGTAAAGTAAAGAATAATCACATTTTTCAAATTTGCTGCAGTTATAACTCGAAGACAAATCATCCGATCCATTTGATTTTTATTGTAGCTTCTTTTATATATGTTTCTTCGTGCCATGAACCTCCAGTTTTCCGATCGAATAAAAAATGTAATTTTTGCAGGCCAAAAATCATCAAATTTTTGCGCAAAATTTGAAACTCTTTTTTAAAAACTCCGCCATTTTGTTAAATTTCAACTTTTTTTTCGATTGAGGTTCATGACACGGGCAATACCATCTAGTTTAATAGGCATTTTGGTTTTTTTTTATTTCAGGCACTGTGAAGGTCGCTATCACTGCAGCAGTGGGGGAACTTTTTTTTTGGAGCCTTGGGAGATCGTGAATAACTCACTGAATTTTCAATTTTTTGGTCCAAAAATTTTATCATGAATTTACTATAAATCAACGAATATATGCTTAAAAGATTAAAACATTCCATACAGTAGTTTTCTTTAAAAAAATTCCCAAAAATCACCTTTTTTCAGGCGGTTACACTAGTGGTTCCCCTTAATTAAAAATCTAGTGGTAAAAAAAGTTTTCTAAATAATACATTTGACTAATAAACATATCGAATGTGGAAAAATATTGCTACCTGAAAAATACGCCTATACTACTTAAACCTTTTTCTTTTTAAATATCCAGCTTTAAACAAGTTTACGAATCTTGAATCGCGAATTCATAAATTATATGGAATTACTACGATTAAAAATTTCAATTTAAAAATGGAAAAGTACCATATATCGAACAAACCATTAATAATTAATCCAAGTTTCCATTTAAACAAAATAAATATATGTATATTCTTTTATAAATTATTTATAAGTGGAAACGGAAAGAAAATATCTTTAAATACGTAAAACATGCCCGTAATAATTATAAATATAAACAAGTGACTGATTAATTAATATTCTTTAAATTAAAATTAAATCAAAGTCATAAATGGTTGCCTATCCATCCATTCATATTATAAATTTATCAGGAATATAATAATTCATAATATCAACTCACACACAGGGTGTTTCTAACTACCAATGACATGCAGTAATTTAATTAATATGCATCAAACGGTAAAGTATACCGTTCCACCGTTTCAATGTCTTTAGTATCGGGAAACACACCGTCTTTATGTACATAGTTATTTGTAAAACAAAAAAATATAAAATATGTACCAACCACACACACACACACACATACACAAATACACATGCATACACATACACTTATACGTAATATATTATTAAATATAATATGAAAATAGTATAGAGACGAAGGCAACAGACAGACACACATCATATCAATCCGGAAAATCTAAACGTTTTACAAGTGGAAGAGATTTGAGAAAATAATATTTCCACCTCAAACCTCCACCCGCAACCATCCACCCATATGTCCCAGAACCCCCATCATTCCACTACTATCTATCATACTATTCACAGCACAGACAAAGACACAAATATAGAAAATATTCATTTTATACATAAATACTTACATATATCACGGTATCATAGTATCATAGAGCAAGATCAAGTTTATAACGATTCGGCGTTTGCCGGGTGAGGGGAGCGGGAACGTATGGGAGGGGGGAGAATTATATAAATGGCGGGCGCGTTGTATAATGGCGGCAGTAACATTGTGACGGTTGCCTAGCGACTGTTGCCAGAGTAGCAGATATATCTACATAATATATAACATACATATGTGAACTAACAACTGACTACGTCAGACTAAAATGAGAAATGGCGGAAGTACCGGGACTCGGGGAGAGGGAGATCTCCCCCCCCCCACGGTCTGGGTACTAACTTTACCCCCCCCCCCTCTCCTTCGGGTTTATTTGTATTGTTATTATAAAAGACGTTTATTACTTATATTACAAGCGATGCTTTATATGATGATGAAAAATCATAATAACCATCTTATTATTTTAAGGTGGTTACCTTGTGACATGCTAGTAGAAAAAATTGCGAACCAAAATTACTTTATGTCATAATTGTCTGTATTATTGGATAGATGTTCATACGTATTAGTTTTCATACCAACATGTAGATGCATACTTTCAAACAGTCTGTATATACACACTTATACTATCAAAGTTTGTTATTATAAATACGCTGGCATCCTTGTAATTTTATCCAACAAACATATTAAGTGGTCTGCATATGCGTTTGGAACCCTGTATTTTTTCACCTGTACAAGATAGATATATGCTCTCGCGGACTTTTTTGTAGAGAATTCGATTCTCTACAAAAAAGGTCTTCGCACTTTTTAATGTATCTATCACCGTTTTCACTACGTAAGCGGTAAAAGGTCAAAAAACGCGATTTATGAATTTTCAATATTGTTTACAAGTAAATACGAATAAACCAGTTATTTAATATACAGGGTTGTCAGACTGCTTCGGTTCAGTTGCTTGAAATTGATGTACTTATAAAAATACTATAATTTCTCTGATGATATCTTCAATTCAAAACGATCAACAAATAATTCAATTTTTTCTTTACATTCAGAACTTATTAATCTTCCTTTCCCTAGTTTTTTATTGAATTCTGTCGAGTCATTATATTGTTAAATACAAAATAAGGGTACGTAGTCAGAATTTTGAGATCTAATACATGAGTAGATACAAACTTTAACCCTAATTATCTTAACTCAGAAACGATCAATCTTTCCTAAATTACAAGGACAATCAGATATAGCATTCTTCTTTATACTATTAAAATTTGAAACTATTCTGTCGAAAAGTTGAATGTCGAGGTAACTACCTTAAATATAAATAATAAAATTAAAAATATACTATGTGAAGGGTATGGTGTGGCACATAGCTTCCTAGCAACCATAATTTATTGCAACTAGTGACTTTACTGTTGGCCCTACTTGCAATTACAGTTCGTACGTTCATTAGTGAATTAGGACGAAACTGAAACTTGATAATTTTGGTTCAATCTATACCTTTTTCAGATTTTTAATGATTAAGAAACAGTTAATTTTAAGCGTTTCTCCCCAACAAATGTATTAATCAGGAATGGATTAATTCACTTTGGGGCCCGAGAGACATTTTCTTCGTACCAGGCCCACTCCCATACCTTAAAAAATATAAAGCACACAATACTTCAAACAAGAGTTCTATTCAAAATTAAAAAAATTTCTTTTAAACATTTCACCCTAATGCTTAAAAAAGTGTCGATATTCATCGGAATTACCTGGCAGACGAAGTGGTCGGAAAACGACATTTCATATTACACACCATAATATTATTCCCATTAATGGCGGAAATGATACCGGGCTACACGAATTCTATTTAACATTACGGAATTGGTTTTAAACATTTTCCTAACGCTTAAAAAAGTGTCGATATTTATATGAATTACATGATCGACCAAGTGGTCGGAAAACGACATTTCATATTACACGACCTAAGACACGAGACTGGTCTTATACGGATTCCATTTTTCTTTTTCAGGTACGGAACCCTAGAAAGGAAAACATTAATGACCCCCCCCCCCAACGTGTATATTTTGATTTGAGATTAAACTACCTATTTTTATTGAATCAAGAAAAATAATTATTTTTCGACGAACTAAACCTCATTATTTACTCGTTTTCAACCAATAATTCATTTTCATACTGATAACATCAGCTGAGTCAACAGATTTCCATGTAGTAACCCGCCTCTGTTCCCTTAACAGTCAACAACAATATTATTAAACGGTCAACATTTGTCCAAATATTATTGTCCCCATCTACTTATCCCATTTCAATTTATTGATTTATCATTTAATCAAAATACAGAAGAAATAAAAATATGAACACAGAAGAGCTCTTGTTGTTGTTGTCAATAATGTCTCCCGGTGTTTTGTTGTTACAAATAAATTATTTTAGCATAAATATTAAATTGAAAGCAAATGTTGAACAAATAACAAAGACATGAATAAAAGAAAATAACAAAAAGAACACATAAAATGAAAAGTTCTTGAATAAATAACGCGTGCCTATTGCGACAGAAAGCGTTATTAAAAACAATATCAATGTAGGTATATACAGGATGAGTCGGGAAAGACATAAAATTTACAGTGTACAGAAACTACTTATAGTGAAAAAATTGAATTGTTGCTGGTACACAGTGTTGGCATTTGTAACATAATTATAGCACGCTTGACATAATTATCAATGAAACATTTGAAAGAATTTTTTCTTTTTCTTGCTCCTTTAACTGTATTTTTGACCTGTTTCATAATTTTTCAAGAAATATTACGAAATACTCCAATTTGGCGAGCCTGATCACATAACTTAAAAACAAAAATGCCAACACTGCTGGTACAACATTTTATAATTCACTCAAACAAATGAAAAGGTTTGAATAAATGAATTAATTAATCAATCCGTTCGTCAAATTGATGATTTTAATAATTTTTCAACTTTACACAGTTTTAATTTTAGCGAATTTCCAGAATGGAAACTCGCTATTCCAGCCTTGCTCATGGTGGAAGTTCAGCCCGCGACTATGGCAGAAATTTGTTTTGAGGCCCCTAGAACCCAAAAATAATATTCACTAAAATTTATATATATATATATATATATATATATATATATATATATATATATATATATATATATATATATATATATATGTATGTATGTATCGGTTTATGTATGTATATATGTATCAGCACGATAGCTCTTCAGGAAAAACTGCTAGGTTTACGAAATTTGGTGACAACGTTGAAAGTCCAAAAATTTTGGATGAGTTCTTCAGCCAAGCACGTCGGATGCCCGGAACATGGTTTTTGTTCTTGCAAAAAATTAGTTTTTTGCCAAAATTTGCTATAATTTAAGAGTTTTCGCCACATTTTTTTACACCATTGCAAAGACGGAAAAAAATCACATAAAAAAGGTTTTTGAACTATTATTCTAGGTTAGCTAGTTTTTGAGAAAATAAGAAAACAAGTTCTGGACCCACCATCCACTACCGGGGCGGTTCTAGAAACCTCCGGCGGTGGGTGGAGACTCATATTTGTTTAAAATATTGCTTTTAAATAAAATGATTTTTTGAGTTTGTTGGTGCCAAATTGATTTATTCTGAAACTAAAATACCCCTGTCGCAGCATCCTGCATAACATAGCGAATTTCCATTTACAAAAGTACGTTTTTCTCGGAAACTAGTTGATATAGAGTAATTGTAAATAAAAAAAATCTTCTTTATGTGAATTTTCCGCCTCATTCCGCCAAATCTTTTTCACGAAAAATGTCCAAAACACTGTAAACGTTTTCACGAAATTTCCTAAAAATAAGATGTTTCGTTCTTGAGTTATCGTGCGGACACATTTATATATATATATGTTTACTAAGTGTGAAATTTCGTGAAAACGTTTACGGTGTTTTGGACATTTTTCGTGAAAAAGATTTGACGGAATGAGGCGAAAATTCACATAAAGAAGGTTTTTTTATTTACAATTACTCTATATCAACTAGTTTCCGAGAAAAACGTACTTTTGTAAATGGAAGTTCGCTATGTTATGCAGGATGCTGCGACAGGGGTATTTATTATTTAATAAAACCTATACCCTGTTTCAAATACAATTGATCATGAGTCAAAGATAAAAAATTAAATATGTAATTCTTATATTCAAAACAAATCAATCTTCTATTCTTTTCTAAAAACAAACTGCAGATTTAAAATTTACGTAAGTGCCATAATGAAAGAGATAAAGCCAAGAAAACGGAAATTATTTAAATTCATAAGTGATGACGCATGGTTAAATTTAAGTGAAATGGATCATACAAAAAATTATTCTGTGTATTCGATTTAAGAATAGATGGTACTGATGGTCCTATGGTCCAACGGGTAAGAGAGCAAGATATTTACAGAAATACAAATGGTACTGGTTTAAATAGAATGTAGAATGCAAGAATTGTGTACCAAGTTTGACACGAATTATAATTTTAGTTACTCCAACAAAATCATTTGGTAATAAAAGCTTTGGTAATGTTTCGATTATATTAACAATAGTGTCTGAATAATAAAATTATTTTGTTTGGGTAACCATACGATGAAAGTTGAATTATTTGTTACTCCAACAATTAGCGATGAGCAAATGCAAGACCAAGGCCAAGACTTGGCAGTCTTGGTTTTATTCTTGCATTAGGAATATTGGTCTTGGTCTTGCTAAGGCAGTTTGAGTCTTGCTCTTGGTCTTGCAAAATGCAGTCTTGGTCTTGGTATTGCTAAAGAATCTTGCACTTTCTTGCATTTTTTTATTAGCGAATTTTTTCCTTCTAAAATCAGAATTTTCTCTCTTTACGGTATTAATTATACTTTTAAACTATTTAATTAATTTAGCAATCTTGCTTTTTTCTTGCTATTGTCTTGGTCTTGCTCACTTGAGCTTTGGTATTGGTCTTGCGGCTATACTTATGGTCTTGGTCTTGCTCTTGGTATACATAGTCTTGGTCTTGGTCTTGCAAAAAATGCAACACCAAGACAAGACTGCAAGACCAAGACTAATTTTGCTCATCACTACCAACAATTTCTTGTTTTCATTAGAAGCATTATTTTTTAGTTACCGGCAACTAAATCAATTTATTGGTTGTGTTAATTAAAATTTATTTTGCTTACCATCACTTTTCTATCACACTCTGTATATGTAAAATGAACAAATGGCCTGCTAGATATTTTATTTTTTAATCGAATATTATACAACGTACATAGTCGGTGAGTTCGTATTATTTTCCTTTACCCGTGTATTCACAATAATATGTCAGTCAGCATGGCGACATCAAACAATCTTGTGTCTGTCTGTCTACTCTTGGACGGCTCGTGGATGATTCGCATTACTGAAAGTATTGTGATTGTACACATAATGAAAAAATTGAAAGCACATTATGGAAAATTCTATAGAAATGATTTTTTTCCTTTATTAAAATTTGATTTGTTGTTGAAAAGCAAATATTTTGAAATTTCTATTTTTGTTTTAATTTTAGAATACTGTTTGAAATGTTTTTCGAATTACAGAAATACCTACAAACTTGATTTTTATGAAATTAGATGAAAACGTTGGAAAGAAATTCGAAGCGCTTGAATAAGTTCGTTAATCAGACTTATCCGGATAACCGGAACCGAGTACTTTTGGATTTTTTTCCGGCAAAACAAGTGCATTTTTTGCTGAAGTTCAAAAGTTTTCGAAAATTTTATTACAAAATTTTGTTATACCATCGTAAAGGATGGAAAAAAACACATACATACGACAAGCTTTTGAATCATTATTATTCTATGTTGCAGAAAAATTGGGTAATTTGCTGTTACGCAGGATATTGTCACAGGGGCACTATTACGTTTAAAACAAAATGTATTCAGAATAGTTTTGAAATCCTTTTGATCGTCCATTACAAACTTTTTGCACGATCGTGTATTTTCATGCATTTATCGATGCTGTTGACAATGCTGGAAAGCTACATTTCCCGAACGTTTGTTTATATCCATGGAAACCAAAAAAATAACAGTGCGGTAAGTGAAATAGATGTGTGGTAAGTGAAATTAGCTCAAAAATGATTGTAATTATTTATTTATATTGAAATTAAAAGTACAATTTGAACAATTAGGGAAATAAATCGATTAATATGAAAATTTTCACAGTATTCATATTTTATTGACATTTCAAAAGGTTGTTAAATCATTAAAATTGTCTGTGGTTTTCATAATCTTCCTTTCATTTTATGAAAATAAATTTGCAGCCAAAATTAAAATGCTGCATCAACTTCATTATTCTCACTAATATTATCGTTAAACAAACTATTTTCCTCAATTTTTGAATAGAAAATTCAAAAAAAATTCTCACGCCAATGAAACATTTTGATACTTAATTTTTTATTTACAAATATAGTTGTCAATTGTCACTACAAAGATTCGTATTAGTTGCTATAAATATTGATAATATTTATTCATGGCATTCTATGTCATAACATAGAAATATCAATTTCACCTGTACATATTATCCGAATTTAATTTTTAGGGCTACTCAGAGGTCATTAACCCCTGAGTAGGTCTCATGTCTTTGCATTTTAAATGTTCTAACGTGTGGCCAACTTGCACTTCACGAACTTTTCTGCTGACGACAGTTCCCCAAGTCTTTTTATTTAATATATTTTTATTCTTTAATTTTTTAAATCGATCGTACAAAAAGTATTATACAATACACGATGCGTTAAGTGCATTTACTGATCTCGAAAATTGCACAAAAACTCGACCCTGCGGGTCTCGTTTTCGCAACATTTTCTCGATCAGTAAAAGCAACTTACCGAACTTATATTGTAAAATACTATTACCAGATTGTATTTTCTGAAACAATTGCATTATCACAAAATATCACACTTGTCATAAAAATAGTTTAGATAGGTACATGTTAATGTGGAATTAGGAAATCATACTAAAAATGAAAAGTGACATATATATATATATCCATAAGAATAATAATAATAATGGTAATAAACAATCATCCGCCAATATATGAATATCTACCTATATTTAAAAATAAAATTTAACAACCAATAAAAAAGAAGTCTTTCATTTGACCTTATTAAATTTATGAACGTCATAAATACATATAAATATTTAAATGAAACAACAAATTGTGCTACAAAATATAATAAAAATAAATAAGAAAAAAAAAGTTAAGCAACTATATCTAATATATAAAAAAGAAAAGTTCCTGGTACCTACATACGTAACGACATTGTTGCTAACAGATACGGAAGAAACGTCAGGCGCGCGGCGCGGGGAGCTGAAGGACGGACGAACGGACGGACGGACTGACTGACTGTGAATGTTAAATGGATGGAACGAGAAAACCAGGACGTACGAACGAATACGCCAACACACAAACCAAGGTGATGAATTCAAGATAAAACGGAAATGAAGAAAATGTTAAAGATAAGGAAATTGGATAGCTGTTTTTCTTCAATTTTTTTTTCTTTTTTTTGTTTTATACAAATACGAACGAATGTGGAGAAAATTATCGTCACATACTAGAATGAAATTCTTTTACAAAAACTTTTGTGAATTGTGTTTGAATTGTTTTGTATACAACTGTACGGATAAGTGGTGTTCTCATTTTATTGATATAACACGAGACACGTAGACCAACGTATTTGCGTTACTGGATAATCCGATTTTGAAAGAATTTTTTTTTGGAAACGTGGAAAATTGTGTCAGAATTTTGATTAGGAAACGTCAACTTTCGACAATTTTTAGTAGAAAAAACTGTGGGTCAACACTTCTAATAGTATGGTACTAAAGTAGCAGTCACGGACTTGCGCATTGGATGAATAAATTTGGCAATTAAACTGTTCATAACAATTGATTGCGTTAGAATTTCTGAATCCGGATAGTTTTCGTTCGATCTCCTTCATGATCTACTTTAAAATTTTTCTAAGAGATCCCTTTGCTGCTACGGATGAAGGACAGTAACTTTGGCAAAGACAAAAAAAAAAAAAAAATAAAAAATTTTTTCCGTCTATATAGGTTACTCACTGAAATTCAATTTCACACATATAATTCGGCCAGTATACTTTTCCTAGTTGTGTGAAATTCCAAAATTTTTACGTCGAACGCCTATAACAGACGACTGGACACCGAAGCGATTTCATAACTATTTCATAACCGAACACTAGTAACGATTGGCTATACTAAAAAGATAGCGCCATAATACTATTGCGATCAACATTATCTATCTACATATCTATAAATAATCTTTTTACGTGATGGGATGTGACCTTGAAGGATCACATAATTATATATATACAGGACAAACTTACTCTGACAGGAATAATGTTACCAACATTGTTTGTGTCATTTTTCCGGACCATAAATACTGTATTGTTTCTGCGCTACTACTACTGAAAGGTAACATTACTTTGGTCAATCAAATAATGTGGAATTGTATAGCGGCTAGAAGGGAAAAAATCCATCATTTTCTCATGTAAAATATTTTACCGGGATAAAACACTTTTTATAATATAATAGAGGTGACGACGAATAAGGTACAAAGAAGAAAAAAAATTACCAAGGATACATAAGGAAATAAGGAATATACCTATATAGAGGAATTGGTGTTGGCTGCTTATAACTTGTTCCAATTTTTCCACCTTATTTACGACCTACATATAACGGGTATATGGGACGAATAGGTTACATAATGTATATCAGTTTTTTATTAGCCAGGATAAATGATCGTTTCAATTTTTTTTTTTTTGTATTTAATTTAAAATTAATGACAATTTTTTTTTTATCAATATAAAAATATAATATTGTATTTTATTTTCCTTGAAAGAAATTTTATATGGAAATTTGTTGGGTCGCCTTGTATACGAATGAAATATAGGTCAAATATGAAAAGTTACGAATTGTTGAACAAAAATTTTAATGGGAAATTTTTTTTTTATAGGATGCCACCGAAAGGCTGAACATAGAGATTTATGTTAGCTTTTTCTCACTATTTATAATAGTAGTATACTTAGGGGGATTCCAAGACAGAACAGGAGGAGAAACAAAGGAAGGTAATAGGACGGGTGTTTGTTTAGCCTAAACTGAGCGTGGTTAGTTCATTCATAAATGCAAACGTCAAAGTCTCTCCCTGTGTTTCCCCTCCAATTCCCCCTCAGAATTCCTAATCTCATCGCACTGAGCAGAAATTTCACCTTGCCGAGTGCATTTTCCCATCCCAAGAAGAGATTTTTTTGTAGTCTCTTTAAATTACGCGCCTTGACAAGACAATTATCTTATTTTGTCTCTCTTAATCTCCGGCAGAATGAATCGTTTTGGTTATAGGGGTGGTAAACTTATCGAAATTGTAAACAGTCCTTTTCCGCTTCCTTTAAAAAAAGAATGGTATGATACCTTCGAGTTAGAGTACGTACAGATATTCAATTTCTTTCACTAATTTGCAAAATTTTCAGCTGTTTCACTTTTCAATCCACTCTGTTTTTACCGGAAATGACTTAACCAAAGTACGGTTAAAACACAACTGAAAATTTTTTAAATAAATTGAATTTACTGGTACATACGGTACATAGATAATATTATGTAAAATATGTAACAGCCAGGTATAATATCGTCCATCTTTTAATATAAATCCACAATGCATATATATGAGAGACTAAACACAATAAATGCTGCTTCTATATATAACCACACTTTAAATCCAACCAGTAGTCTTATGTATATGCTTTTAGCCGGTATTCTGTCTGTTGTTGCTGATTTTCCGGATGCTTTCATACAAATTGGTTATTGTTTTAACCGACAATCTAAAATATTTATACCATAGATAGATACAGCCAACCAAACTCGGGCCGCACACATGCTAAATTATTACTTCAATGTTACTTTTTTAATTACTTGTACCTACATATATTGTTTGTATCTTGTATGTTTAGTTCGTATGCGGTGTATACATTACAAAATTAATTAAAATTTACACCAACCGAATAAATTATAAAAATGAAATTTTGAAAAATTGAAATATCATATAAGTGACGGTAATTTAAGTTGGGAAATCAGCAAAAAAACACCTGGGTTCCTCTACGATGAGATAAACCTTTGGAAAATGTCTGTCATACGTTAATTCCACAAACGGTCCACCAGAGAAATTTAATCCTTGCCAGTAAGTCATAAACATTTATACAATAAGTTTCATCCAAAAGAATTACATGTAGAAGGATAGCCGTAAAATACTTTCTGTAGCCTAGATACTACAAAGACTACCTTTGAATGTCGACATTACGGAAGTACTGTCTCTGTTCTATTATCCAACATGACGTAATTGCGTGCCCAACTTAAGGGTCAAGGGTCACTGTCATGGCGTGCGAATGCGCGTGCAAAAATGAAAATAGTATATTGTACAATAAGCTTTTCCCACGTATTTTACACTACACTTTTTCTACGAGCACATTTTTTTTCGTAAAATTTAACATAAATAATTAAAATATAATTTAAATAAATAATAAAAATTTTTTTAATTTATAATGTCAGTGCTAAGATGTTCAAATTTTTGGTAAAGCATACTTTGAAACTATGGAAACAATAATAAATAATCAACAGACATATGTATATTTTTAGAATTATATATGACATTATATATTAAATCAGACATAGCCAACTTTTTTATTATATTAAGCCGTGCGAAATAATTTCTGCTATTTCCGCACAGTGTGCGCAATTGTTAATTTTTACATATAGTTAGCCGTGCACAAAATGTTACTTTTAATAGTAGGAGTAGAAAAAAGAATATTCTGTTTCGGCACTTCAATAGCAATCCCTACAGACCAAGGAGAAACAAAAAAAAATGAAAATGAATTCATCTTTATTAGCTCGAGCATGATTCTACAATCATTCCACCTTTATAAAATATTTGAATAAATTCAAAAATTTACAACATTTTCGCTATTCATAAAATAGTTATGGAAACTATTTCAAAGAATTTTCAAAATATTTTTAATATGTACCTTTATTGCTCGTATTAATTACACAATACCGTATTTAGATATAACAACAACAAGAACAACATTTAAATAACTACATACTTCACCCTCGCCTCCTACCACACTCCTCACCCCACCACCTATTGGGTATGTATGTTTATGGACATTTTGTAAATGTGTATGTGTGCATGTAGACGTACCTATATTACAATAGTTTTTGTTTGTAGATTTTAATTAGTGTTGTACAGTGGCAGCACTGTACAGTGCAGTGCGGTGGTAACGGTTGTAAACTTGTTTCAACTTGTGACGTTTATTGTAATTAAACTAAAATTCGCCAAACTATATAATGAAAACAACAGTAACAATATGTTATTTTAGTTTGCATATAGCATATAGTAGTAGGTATATTTGTTCTATGTGAACAGAATTAAGAGGGATGTTTCATAAAAAAGAACATGAATATTTCTTTGAGTCTTTCTATCGATTGCGATGAAACTGAGTGTGGTGAGTTGTTGTGCGCACGCCTGCAAAGGTCTCACAATTGGTACAATCATTTTACAATAGGTGGCGCACGAGTTGTTTCACATAGTTTTTTGAGTGGTACTGTAATTTATGCCGGGTACTTGCTAGTAATTATACAATTTGCAACTTATTCTGGCAACAGTTAGTTGATCAAACATCCTCTAGGCTTGGTAGTATATTTCTAGGCTCATGCTACTGAAAATTTTTTTCCAGTTTACCTTACTTTCAGGCACCAACCAACCGCTCGGCTCAACCAATCGTACTGAAAACTTTGCACGGTAATAATCGGGGAGACGTAGAAGCACGCAGGCTGCTTTTACTTCTCAGGGAAAATAACTTCAAAATTTATATACTGGTAACAACGGGGGAAGGAAAAGGGACACATAGGCTACTTTTTACTTCCGAAAAGTAGCCTATGATTCCCGTAGAAGAAGTAAAATTCAATTCTGTAACGAAATTAATAATTTCTAACTGTTTAAAAATATTTTCGCGTGTAAATTGATTATTTATTTGGTTTAAAGAAAAGCAACTTCGGAAGAAATTCTGAAGATTTGCATAAAAAGATTTTTTTTAAAAGCTTCTAATTAACTTGCTATGTTAGTATGTTGGTTTAGATCAAACCTTGGAATCAAAATTTAGACAGGTTCTAATTGAGCTAGAGGTTTCAAATTTTGCATACGTGTCTAACCTTGATGACAATGCAATATTGTATAATTAGTTTTGTCTTAAATCGCCCCAAACCAAAATTGTTGATTTTTAGTCCTATGCAACTTTTTGACATTTCGAATTGTCAAATATTGTCCATTGATTTTACATTGCAATTTTTTGTTTCCATAGTTAGGTCTGATTAGGGTAAATTAACCGATTAAAATATAGGTAAAAAAATTACTTCTTTATTTTTTCAGACTAAAAAGTAGAAAATAAAATAAAGTAAAAAAAATGTTTTTTAAGAAAAAGCTTTTATTTAAAAATGTGTTTAAAAAAAAAATGAAATAACTACTGAGTGAAGTTTGAAGTAATATGCAACATAATTTATAAAAGTTTGAGGCGTTCAATCAAGTTTGGTAAGTACTGAAAAGTAAAATAGCTACACTTATATCCAAAACAGAAATAATTAATGATAACGCCTCAAGCTTTTATAAATTATGTTGCATATTGTTTCAAACTCCACTCAGTAGTTATTTCATTTTTTTTAACCCATTTTTAAATAAAAGCTTTTTCTAAAAAAACATTTTTTTTACAATCTGTTGTCAATTGTACTTTTTACAGTTTAATTTATAAAGTTTTTGAATATTTTTTGTAATATTTGATCGGAAATGTTTCAGTTTTATGAACCACCCTGGCAATACCCCGTGTCCTTGGCACACCCGGTAAAAATATCCTGGCGATGATAACCGAAATAGTAAAGTAAAATGTATGTTTGCTTCACAAAAAATACCTCTTGTCTGTAAAACTATTTTCATTACATAGCAAGTTTGTAGCTTTGTAGTAACGTAGGTACTAGTATGGATTCTTCTACTAACCATATTATACATAAGTAAGAGAAGTTATGTATGTACGATTGTAAAGTACAATATTTATCTTCTATTTTAATCCACAATTTAAACAATACTTTCAAATGGTATTTATTTTATATGTACTGAAAGGAAGTAGTTAGTATACGGTAATATAAATTTATAGCGTTTACTTTTTATTCAAGCAACATTTAATTTTATTTTTGGTTGTTAAATTTTCTCTTGCTTCGTACAGTTCCAGTAAATTTAATTTTCTAAATCGAATTGAATTTTGTAAAACAATAATAAGTGCTTGCATGTTGTATAACGTAACAATGGAATGGATACTTACATATTAACTAATAAACTAATACATAATCTTTATTAGGGTTTCGTATTCAGATAAAAAGGAAAAATGGAATACTTGTAAGATCGCTATTGCGTCCGGCTGTCACAGATGCTTTCCCAAAAAAAAAAATTAAGTTTCATGGGAATCTTAAATTTGGCATAATGTGGCAATTTTTGTTTGTAAAAGTTTGGTCCAGAAAAAAAAGTCAAAAATTATCTATATACATATTATAATAAAACTGTAACGAGACCATTTCTGTACATAGAATATTTTTTGAAAGTTGTGTTGATACTGTAAATATAGTTATCGATGTAGATATCAAAACAGCGATTTTTAAAATTTTTGTCTGTCTGTCTGTTCACGCATCACGCAAAAACTATTGAACGTATTTTAATGAAATTTGGTGTGATGATAACTTATTACCTGTGTCAGTATCTAGGATACTTTTTACTCCGGGAAAATAGCTCATTCTCACGGGAAAGTAGAAAAACCATTTTGAGTAGTGATGAGCAAATGCAAGACCAAGATTTGGCAGTCTTGGTCTTGGTCTTGCAACATGCGGTCTTGGTTTTGGTTTTGGTATTGCTAAATAATCTTGCACTTTCTTGCATTTTTTATTAGCGAATTTTTTCCTTCTAAAATCAGAATTTTCTCTGTTTACGGTATTAATTATACTTTCAAACTATTTAAATAGTTTAGCAAGAGTCTTTCTTTTTTCTTGCTTTTGCCTTGGTCTTGCTCATTTGAGTCTTGGTATTGGTCTTGCAGCCATACTTATAGTCTTGGTCTTGGTCTTGCTCTTGGTATACATAGTCTTGGTCTTACAAAAAATGCAAGACCAAGACAAGACTGCAAGACCAAAACTAATTTTGCTCATCACTAATTTTGAGCATGTGCACGCATTACGCAAAAACCACTGAACGGATTTTAATGAAATTTGGTGTGATAATAACCTATTACCTGCGTCAACACTTAAGATACTTTTTATTCCGGGAAAATGTCTCATTACCACGGGAAAGTAGAAAAACCATTTTTGAGCATGTGTACACATTACGCAAAAACTAATGAACGGATTTTTATGAAATTTGGTGTAGTAATAACTTATTACCTGCGTCAACACTTAAGATACTTTTTATTACGGAAACATGTTTGCTTCCCTCGGGAAATTACAAAAACCATTTTGAACATATGCGATGTGCATACATTACGCGTAGTTATTGTTCCAATGCAAATGCTTTATAATTATTATACTTATATGTATACTTTTCATTGATGTTACGCGCGAACGACGTTGCGGGTACAGCTAGTTAATTATACTGTTATCGACTGTATCGACAGACTCGTGTGCGGGCAACTTTATATTTCTCTTTAAAAACTAAAATGAACAACACAACTGCACTTATAATTACTATAGTCAAGTGAGGGTTGACATATACGCCAAATGACAAACAAGGCTGTCGCATTAGGATTTCGTAGTATGGTACTTACGTACGCAACGCTTATAATTAAATAATTATTAATAAAATATCCAAAGCACATATTGTACTTAACACAAAACCCGGTGTGATGTGATGTGCTGGATGTGTACGGCTATGGAAGGAAATCGCCAACCGTTTCGTTTGAATGAATAATGAATGAATTAATGAGTAAACGATTAAGTATGCCATGATGCCATGTTTTGTTTTGTTGCTTATATCTACAATCACACACACATACACATACATAAATTGATTAATTATACATGTTATAAATTTATAATGAGTTGTAAAAAAAAAAAAACAAAAAAAAAACAAAAAAAAAACACCTAATTCGAGAGAGTTCATCGCCACAATCTTAAATCGAGTATTTTCGACAATAACACAGGCCAACGACTAAAAAACTTTTTTAATACTTTAACCATATTTTTATGGATTTTAGTGTGCTGAATCTGAAAATAACAATAAAATTGCTGTATCACCCACCATTTCCCTACATTTTACATCATAAACCTTTATATTCAAAAAAAATAGTTCAGAAAATTAATGCAATCAATATAATACTAAATATGCGAAAGCCAGCGATCCAATATATTTTAATGAATATAAAATATCTTATAGGGTAACTTCAAAAATGTAAACTTTACCGCATCGATGCAGCATCATGACTTTTTTGATGGCATCATTTAGCCTTTGATTTGGCTACAGATAGACTATAGATAATATAGCAATACAGTCCTTGCATAGGTATAGGGAACTTACTTGAAATTGAAAATATTGAAATTATTTGAATAAAAAATATTACATACCTATTTTCAGTGCAAGATGTATTCAAATAGTTTAAACAATTTTAATCAAAGGTAAATACATTCATCTTTTTCAACAATTTGTTTTTCGGAATTATTCCTGTTGGTGTTAATACCTACATAATATGGCAAATAGTTATAATTCTACATTATACACATGACACGCATCTTGGACACGCATTACCAAATTTCTTGATGCATTGTTTTGACGCATCAAATGCAAAAATGAACTTTTGATTTTTCGTTGTGATGCGTCTGATGCATTTTTTAACTTTTGACTCTGCCTCATGCAAGCAGTGATGCATTTTTGAAGTTAGCCATAATTCCAATATCTTTGCTCAAAGTTCCCGCATTTATCAGAAGCAAAGTTACAAGAGGGCATCTTTATTGACCCTGATATAAGAAAAATGATGTTTGACTCTGAGTTTGAATTACATATAACTGAAAGAGAAAGACGCTTGGATTGCTTTCAAGGAAGTTGTTAACAAGTTTTTGGGTAACAAAAAAGACCCAGACTATAATATAACCACTGTATCTAATATGCTTAATCGCTTCAAGAATCTGGGATGTTTAACGAGCTTAAAGGTTTATTTTTTTAAACAGCCAGCTAGACTACTTTCTGGACAATTTAGGAGCTGTCAGTGAGGAACAAGGAGAACGTTTCCACCAGGATATCAAGATAATGGAAAAACGCTATCCGGGACGTTGAAACACCAGGATGATGGGAGATTACTGTTGGTCCTTTCACCGAGAAAGTCAGCAAGCGACACACAGAAGAAAAAGCCACATCCGAAGCTTCAAAGAAAAGAGAGAAAGAAAATATAAGCCCATGGACTCTTAAAACCTTCATAAAACTTAGTATTAGGAATAAAAATATATTTTATGTGTTAAAATAAAGTTCTGTTTGTCTTGTACAAGTTATTTTTTTTCCACTCCTATAGAATATTAGCATATTTCATTAAATCTGACATAGCCAAAAAGTGACAAAACTGTGGGTGATACAGAATAATGAAATTCGAATTTGGATTTAGCACCCAAAAAAATATAAAAATCACCTATTAACATTAAAAAAGTTTTTTATGACCTTAATTTTGCAGGCCTGTGTAATCGTTATCTGCTTGTTGCTCGGGACGGGAACGGAGAAGGAATTAGGCTACTTTTTACGCGTAGAAAATTTAGTGTTTGCCAATCTTTGTGTGTGGATCATTTTTCAAAAGTATAAGAAAACGAGAAACGTCTGTGTCTCTTGGTTGATTTGCATTTTTTTTTTTAAATGAAAATTCCAAGGTTTTCGAATAATGTTGTTTTTCAACCTTATCAACTGGAAAAACATACAAATAAAATTGTACTCACGGTCATTTGTTATCACTCAGTCACTATTTATTTACAAGGTGAAAGAAAAAAAAAGAAAATTGCAAAAATCAACAAAAAAAATATTTAGATGTAATTAAAAATAATGTTTATACTGATAAATATGCATTCGTAACGTAAGGCCTTGTTTACACTGGCTCAGTACTAACCGCTAGTAGTTGCTTCAGACACGCACATATTTACGTTTAAGTACTGTTTTGATGTGTTTTAAACGTAATTCTATGTGAGTTTGTATCCACAACTACTAATGGATTAGTATTAAGCCTGTGTAAACGAGGCCTAAAAAGGTTAAGTTATTCATGTACAATATCTATTACCTACTACTGGTGATGGGTGAAGTGTTTGTTCATTCAATAGAGCGATAAAGTCTAATTGAAAATGTAATACTAAATATTTTACCGTACATATTACTAAATAAAAATGCAGTTGTAATACATTGGCTTTGGATTATGTATAACTGCAATGCAATGTTATCTTATATCATTATTTTTATCACTAAAAAAAATTCCTAACAATTACGGGAAAACAAATGGTATTAAAATACAATACAATTAAAAAATTTGGAATCATTCATTGAGAATGTTAGAGTCAAGTGTAATTTTGACTGTGTCTTAAAATCACAAAATAAAAATGGTAAACTGTGGAATTTCTCCTTCGAAATTTCTTTCCTTTCATTACATTTTTTTTAAATTTTCATTTTTTAAAATTTGATTTTAATTTTGAAAAATAATTTCATAATAAAGGGTTGGCACACAGCTTCCTCGTACTCCCCATAGACCTTCATTCAATGTTTAAAGTGATTTTGTACACAACGATATCTTATTTTGTTTTAAAAAAAAAAAAAGAAAACGGCGGGGCTAACTTGGTGGGGTCAACATACGATCTGCTAAGTGGTCGGAAGCCGACATTTCATATTACACCACTTAATGTCGTGACCAATTTTAATGGTGGAAATGATTCCACCAAAAAGAATTGCTTTTAAGCAATTCTCTAATGTTTAAAAAAGTATCGATACTGTTGTGAATTACATAGTCCACCAACTGATCGGGAAACGACATTTCATATTACAAAACAATTTTGAAAACTGATAATCGTCATATCGCGCGTACTCTTTCTCAACCTCGTATATCAAAAACTGCATGTTTTAGGCCACACAAAAAACATTAAATATTGTATTTATATATATTGTATTTATATAGATAGCCAACATCTAAGGGTGTAATTAGCATAAATCTTAAGTTCATAATGATGAAAACACCGATTTAAATACGTTTTATTTGTGTCTCCAAAAATTGGGACTTTTCAGATACGAGGTTGAGAAAGAGTACGCGCGACATGTGATCGATCCGCACAAAATTATTTCAAATTTTACCGGACCGTGATTGAAAAAGGGGATTGAGAAACGTTGCTTTACATACATCTGAAAGAGTTACGAATGAAAGATTTCAATTCAATTACACTTAACTATCTCAAATTTAAATTTCGTCGAAACCTCGAAACCGAATCGTTCATATATATATTCATACAAACTTGTCACTGTATAAGTATAATAAATTTTATAATATCGAATAAAATGTTAGTGTAACTATAATCATACTGATTATAAAATACACGACGTCACTTGATTATTTAAATTCACTTCATTCGACATTCAAGCGACAAGCGACGACCGCGCCAGGCATGGAGGCAGTCGTGGATGTGCGTGCAAATCCACAAATAGCTTTATTATTATTACTCTTGTACCCCGCCTCGTCCCGCACATAACCTTCAGGCACGATTTATATTGTTCACGATTTTCACTCGAATACAGCAACAAAATGATGTTTTATTACGAATCGTGTTCAGAATAATATGTAAATGAAATATTTTTAGCACCGCCACTGTGTTGTTGTTGTTGTTGTTGTTCAGTGGCGGTGATGGTAGTGGAGTGGGATGAGCCGTGTGTGTGTGTTTGGTGAAACGGAAATGAAAAATATAAGTGGTTATGTGAAACACTATAATATTTCTTTCTTGTAAACAGCCATAATACACAATATATGTATATATAGAACAAACAGACAGACAGACAGACAGAGCAATTCGCCTCGTTGAATTATTGTGTGTTACAATGTATAAAGTTGGGATTATCAATTGTTGTGCCGTGCTTCCGGAAAATTTATACATGGTGTCTACATTAAAATAAACCGATTTTATTTCGAACGTCAAAAATATTAAATGTCGTAACTTTCTTTTTACGATAAAAGTGAAAAAGCTACGGGGAATATTCTGACAGGATTCTTAATACAGATGAGTTAAATTGTCTGATAAAAAAATTTGAATAACCCAATTTTTTGATAACGCAATTTTCCGATAACATTAGAAAATATTATCGAAAATTCAATTTTCAAATAAAAAATATCAGTAGAGCACTGAAAGTTATATTTTTTAATATAAATAAAAAAATTGAAAGAAAATTTACGTAATTTTGTGAGGAGTTCACGTAATTTTAGTCCGGACCTCTTGGACCCCCCCCCCCCCCCGCGGTTGTTGCGCGCCTGTCCTTATTCGTATACTGTGCTGAAATTCTTTTTCGGTAGCTCAATCTAAAAACATATACCTAATATTAAAATCCACCTGTATAACTTGTAAATTAGATTTTTATTTTCATGAGATAAGGCCTAGTTTTTTTACTACATAAGTACCCTTGTCGCAGCATCCTGCATAACATAGCGAATTTCCGTTTATAAAAGTCAGTTTTTCTTGGAAACTAGTTGACACAGAATAGTTTAAACACCTTTTTTATGTGATTTTTGCTCCTTTTTCCAATGGTGTAAAAAAATTTTACAAAAATCTTTGAATAGGGGAAATCCTGGCGAAATTTTTTCACAAAAATTGCCAAAAAAAGCCATGTCCCGAGCATCGGACGTGTCTGGTTAACGATCTTGTCCAACGGTTTGGGACTTCCTCCAATATTTTCACTAAATTTCGTAAACGTAAGACATTTCGTTCGAGAGTTATCGCGCGGACACATCGTGCGTCATGACAGTGGCTGTAATAGCTGAATTCCATTCTGGAAATTCGCTAAAAGAAAAAAAAAATGTTTTATTTTTTTTTTACTTTTGCATGTAAGTTACGAGGGGGTGTGACCTTTTTAATGCTACTAAAAAGACCACAAAAAAATAAAAATAAGATTTGACAAGAAAAATGTATACATATTTTCAGTCAAATTTTTTCTTACAATATGTTAAATTATGTATTTATTTTTTACCGTCTTCAACGGCGAATAGGGGTCAAAGGTTGCTGAACCCACGTGGTGGTATTAAAATTAGCATTATAAAAATATATTTTTACAATGCAAGTTTGATTAAATCGATACTCTTTTCCCTCTTGCCTCTGTGCAAATGAATTTGATTTGAATTTTAAAATTCTAACAATAACAAGTGCTTTTCATAAAATACTATGGGTAAGTAGGGCAC